>JAYDZK010000001.1:51590931-51608582 GCA_034509185.1 Euphonia xanthogaster
GCTGCATCCCCGCGGGCGGCCCTTCCGCGCCACCGCGCTGTGTGCGCCCCGGCCCGAACAGCGCTCGGTCCCCGCGGCACTCGGGGCAGGCGCTGCTGCCCTCCCCGGAGCCCCTGTGCCCGGGCGCTGCTCTCCGGGGCGGCGGGAGGCCGGGCTGTCGCCTGTGGATGCGGGGCTGAGCCCGGGCGGAGCGCACCCCTCTGCCCTGCCAGCGATGGAGCATGTTGCAGAGCTTGCCTGGCGGGGAGAGTCTGGTGTCGGAGCAAATCTCCTTTGCTAAAGCTCAGGACAGCTAATAAGAACAGTTTTGGAGTGTTTGCTCATATTTAGGTGTGCGGCTTTGCCTGTGGAACCACTGAAAGCACCCAGTGACTTCAGTGTCCCTCACAGAGGTTTCTGCATTACCGCTGATCCCCAACTTCACTTGGCTGTGGTCTCCTGCAGCTTCTCATCTTGTGAGATCTAACTATACTGGTGTGATCACACTGTACTAGTGTGATCTAACAGACAACTTTAGATCACACTAGTATAAACTAAATCAGTATGGAATAGATTATTTTTTTTCATTAAAGGATGAATTCCACAGTATTGTTCCATTCACGAAATAATGTCACATTTAACAAAATCATATCCTAATCCTACATGGAAGGTGCTTCCTTCCCGTGCATTAACTTTAGGGTGCACTATGCTTTTCTTTATGAGACACTCATAAACTTGTTGCTTATTAGAAGTTAAGATCTGCAATAATTTGCATACTTCCAGGACATGGTATTTTTAGGAAGAATCAACAGCAGTAATGTTACAAAAAATAATAAAAATGACAGTCTTAAAAGGTAGTGCCTATTTCAGTAGCACCAACTCACATGTTAAAGTACTATGCGCAGTACTAATTTGGAGAATTTTTATTTAGGCACTGCTCTAGGAAAAATACATCATGGATAAATACGAACTCATTAAACAAATTGGAGAAGGATCTTTTGGCAAAATATTCTTGGCAAAAGGAAAAATGGATGATGAGCCGTGTGTTATCAAAGAGATCAATTTAACTAAGGTAAAACAACAAAACCTGAATTATATTTACCAGATTGCGCTACTTGCATTTAGCTGGGTATGAACATAGGTTCATATCTCCTAGGTTTTTTATCTCCTTTGTAGTTCCATGTCAATTATGTAGAGCTAAGCTTTCCAAAGACTGTATTCTTTCTAATTTATTATCTTAAAAGCATAGATGTAATACTATGAAATACTTTGCTTTTTACTGCATTTTTGTTCTTTTTAAAGCTTCTTTCTGCCTACATTGTGTGGTACTGCCTAATTCAAATTCTGTAATAGTTGATTCAATAGTTGAATCACATTTCTGTGGTAAATTTTTCTAGGCTTTTTAATTTCCTTGTTTCCCACATCCATATTTTCAGACAGGAGTAATTCACAATGAAGTCTTTCCAATTCCCATTTATCTTTATGGCAGTTTGATTAATCTCGTCTGATTTTAAGTTTCCATTCTGTTGCTGTCAGCAATTGAGCTGCTTGGCCAGACACCCTTTCAAGGGGAACAAGGGAATTAAGTCTTTTTAGGAAGCTGTTGGTCACATGTGGTTTTGATTTCTGATTTAAAACTAGCTCAGTTGGGGCATGAAACTTCTGCCTTCCTTCCTACTGAGTGCAGAGGCAGCTTAGGGCCACTTGCTCAGGTGTTGGGGGAATACCATGCCTGGATCTGGTTCCATAAAGGCGTTTAAAATCTCTGTGATTTCAATACAGGAGTTTTAACAGTCAATTTCAATGAGTGCCTACATGCTTTTGACAGGTCTGTTGCTATTCTGGGCCACCCCAGAGAATTTCTAATATTGGAGAATTACAGTAGAAGAATGAGTTCTAGAAAGAGCTGTATGTCTTCCAGATTCAAACCCGGAAAAGCTGATACATGAGTAATGACAGCTAAATGAAAAGATGAATAGTTCCTCTCTCTGCTCGTGACCAATGAACCCCCTGCATTTCTAATCTTAGATTTTGATGTACAACTAGAAGAATGGCTGGTAATGAAATGTTACTGTGAATCCCACTTGTTCAAAAATCAGAAGCTGGAGACAGAAAATTGCTACTTTGAAGTCAAGAGTTTTTTTTTAATATGGTAGAGTGTGTTTTATTCAGTTATTGAATTTTGAATCTTTAAGGATTACATTTCAAAAATACTTCTTTAGAATGAGGGTAAGAAACTTTACAATACAGCACAAGAGGACATATTGAAGGATAAATACTCAGAGAAATGAATTTTTAAGTATTATTGATGGAAGTGTCATCATAATAAACTAAATAGGAGTTTTCCATTAATATAACAGGGCAAAGAGTTTGCCTGAAAAGTTACAAGAACAAGTAACACCAGGAAATTGAAGGACTTTTTTTCTTTTTACTTTGATCTTTTGACATTCCCCCTGTTAGCATTACAGAGTCATCTACATCCAAACTCTTCAAATTCTTATGGGAATTCTTTAACTTTAGAGTTTAAATTCTTTAACTTAAGTTTAAAGGTTGACATTTGCCTGTTTGTAAAATGTCAAAATTGGGTTTGACTTTGGTAATGTTCCAATACACTTTCAAACATACACTGCAATTTTTTTTTAATGTTCTATATACATTGTATTTTATAATATTTCTACATTGTCTTGGTACACTGTCTTTTTGTATTAGTGTGAAATAGTGTGGTAATGATGTAACTATTTTTGAAAAGTGTTAAATATACAATTGCTAGCATTTAGTTTCTTAATTCTTTGTAGATGCCTGTGAAAGAAAAAGAAGCCTCTGAGAAAGAAGTCATTCTGCTGGCCAAGATGAAGCATGCAAATATTGTAACCTTCTATGCTTCTTTGCAAGGTTTACTTTTAACATTTCTGCTTTCATTGTGGTGGAAGGAGTGGAAGGCAGAAAACCTACATTGTTAAGGTTGACCACCCTTAGCCCTAATGCCTTACTTAATCATGGGAAAAGGTTTCAACTCCTAGGAATGGACATGAGGCATCAAATTCAGGCATTACTTGTGGTTTTCACCTGTGTGAGTGGGTACTTGGCATGAATCCTAGATCCTGAGCTGTCTGTACTGTACAAGTTGAACTTTAGTCTTGATTTTTTGTGGGAGTCCAGAGTTTAGTGGGAATTTTCTAGGCATTTCGATAGAAGAGAGCTTTTGATTACAGCAAGGAATAGGTTGATCAAATAGGACAAAAGGCTGATGAAATAGGCAAGAAACAGAATGATGATTTCATCTGGTCTAACCTTGGGTTCCTCATATTTTGTTCATCCACATCACATACATATGACATTATATGATTATGATACATACATCATATATGCATGCACACATATCCACATACTTATATATGCATATACATACACACAGACAAAACAGGCAAGCACAAAAAGAGGCCATTAAACAGAAATGCAATCTGTTAGTCCATCTGAAATTGTCTTTCAGCATCTGGAATGTAAAAAACAGTATTGGCATTTCATACCTTGGTACAGCACTGTCTTTGCAGTGATCCAATATCAATCTCATAATGCTGTGCGAGCCTTTTTTCTTCAGATGTATTTTGAATTATCACTGAAGGATAAAGAATTCTTCAGGACTGAAAGAGATAGAAGGAATTCTATTCATGAAAGCTAATTCCCTGTATTTATTTTTCCTCTGACATCTGCCATAAGCAGTGCCTTATGTCATAAAAGCAGCTTCTGTTCAAATTGCTCTCTGTGACCAGGACTGTGAATGTTTTAGGGGACATGTAAATCAGATAGACTTCTAACCCCAGAGAGGTAAGAATAAGTTGAATTTTTCTATTAAGCAGGCCCTGCTCTTTATTTTTGCTTTTTGGCATAGTGTCTGCTTTTAACTTTTCCCCTAAATCTTACTGCATGTTTAGTTATTGAGAAAAAACCCTGAACTTTGAAGCATTCTGCTAAGTTTCCGGTAAGAACATCTGTCAGTGGGGTCTCTTGTGGATTTCCTCATGTATTTAATATTTTGCTAAGTGTCCATTCAAATATATTTTCACATCTTATTTTTGCATCAGGTTTCACTGGTTTCTCAGTCTTTAAAATGGAGGAGTAGGAAGAGGTTAGCTGCTACCTTTTGAAAGAAGGACCATAAAAATAAAAATACTTTGTTGCTGTGTTAATGAATAATACAGGAATAAAGGCAAAATTATGCTTTTCCTTTCAGAAGAGAACAAGCTATATATTGTGATGGAATACTGTGATGGTGGAGATTTAATGAAGAGGATAAATATGCAGCATGGAGTGCTGTTTGATGAGGACCAGGTGAACGACATTTTATTTAGAGGGAATAACATATTATGTGAAACATGTGGCTTGAATTACTCAGTAATAACTGAACTTTTAAAGAAAACTATGGTAATTTTAGTTGGAGTATAGGCAGGTTTTTTTAGCGCTCTTTAAGATCTGAAATTAATTCATTAGCAGTATGAGGATGACTTTTTAAGTGTCCCCTTCCTCCTATTGCTCCTTGCATCGTAGATGTGCTTTTTTTTTTACATTAGTAATGTACCCATGAAACCATGAAGACCTTGTTTTAAGTAGTGCTTTCCAGTTATGGGGAGGATGTATTATATACAAATTCTTAATTTGTTGGTGCTATTGGCATCACAGCATATCCTCCTTTATACTGAAGCCTGTGGTAAATCTCTCATTCGTTTCATTTTGGTCAAAACTTCTCTGATGTCATTTAAACTGTTAAACCAGCACAGAGAAACAAGCCCAGATATCTGACTGCTTTTGGGCCATGTTCATGTGTGTTTTATTTTGTAAATAGGTGAGTATGATAAGTATTGCAGTTCACAGAAGTAGAATTTCCCACTATTCATTATTTATTCCCTTATTTTTTTACTAACTCTTCGCTTTCTGAAGGAAATTTTCTTTATGCAGGAATTAGTGGACTGAACTCTGGGGTTATTTAGTCATAAATAAAATCTACTTTTTCAGGAACAATAAAATTTTGTTCAGAAATCAAGTAGATAGTAGTCAACCTGCTGGTGGAAATATACTCTAAGGCATAAAATTGAGGAAAAAAAGTACTGTGACTTTTCTTTTTGCTTTAGTAGTAAAAGAGGAACTCCTTTATGGAGAAGTCAGTTGAAAGTGATTTACTGGTTCAGTAATAATGAATTTTAAGGTCCTATTGGGAGTCATACTAGAGACAGAGAGAGCATGAAAAAAATAAAGAGAGGACAAACCCACAGATCATGAAAGCACAAAGGAGAGAACCAACACAAAATCCCTTGACAAAGTTATGGAATAATACATATCCAATACAAGGCAAAAGATATACAGACAGAAGAATGAAATGTAGAAACTAAAGATACATCTGCTGATCAAAGAAATGAAAGCAAATTTTCCCAATTTAACATAATGGTGTTAAAATATCTTTATATTTTCAAATGTACTTTTGAGAATGCCTCATTTGTGGCATCAGCCCTAATCAAGAATTTATCTATTTAATATCAAGCATTGCTAAATAGAAGGTTATTACTTGAATCAAAATCTTTCACGTGCATGAGTGTTCCTAAATAGAGAAGTATATCAGCAGGCTGTAGTTTTGTTTCTGAATTTAGTCCAAAGGCCCTTATTTAAGAAGACGTGTATAGTGGAAATTAAATATATGTTTAAAAGCTGTACTGGGGCAAGGATAAAGGATAAGCACACGTGCTTACTTATTATACAAGTTTCTTCATAGCTCACTTCTTTCACCACGTTTCAGTCCTTCATCTTTTTTTCTCTTTTTTTTCTTTTTCTTTGGTTCCTGGATCACATTCAGTAGGACTACAAATACTACAGCTGGGTGCTATGACTTCCATCACTGAGGATTAAGAAGCCACTTCCCAGTTCTGTCTTAGTTATTTGCACTCCCTCACTTCTTAAAGAAGGTCTATTATTCTTACTCTCCTTTGGCATGATTCTTCAGTCCTTGTTCAAGTGCATGTCCTGGCACAGTCAGGGAAAACTTGATGGGGATAAGGGAAGTAGGGTAGGTATCTATTTCCATTTAGTTTAGTGACAGCACTAAATGGAAAGGAAAAGTCTACGGCATTAAGTTTAAAAATACCTTTTTTACTGTTTCATATTGTATGTGTTCTATATATTTTAGATTTTGTTGTTGTCTTTATTTTATATATTTCAGTAAGATGCCCCATTAGAGTCACACAAATTTCATAGGTATCTATCTCTGTAACTTTCATTGCAGATTCTCAGTTGGTTTGTGCAGATCTCCTTGGGCTTGAAGCATATTCATGACAAGAAGATTTTGCACAGAGATGTAAAAGCACAGGTAGTAAAACTGCTACTAGAGAGGGGGTTATTTTGTCCTGTGAAACATATGCTCAAGAAGGCCTGCCATCTTTCATTATCACATACTATTTTTGGGTTTATTTGCAGAACGTTTTTCTTAGCAATAATGGAAAGGTAGCAAAGCTTGGGGACTTTGGCATAGCGAGACAGTTGAACAGGTAAGCATGGTTTTTAATCAGTCTGTGACCTGCACCAAACAGGAGTGTTTGTGAGTGTCCAGAATGCAGCCTGAGCATGCAAATTGTTTGTGGGTTGTACTTGCTGAAGGGGTCTGGGTTACAAAGGGTGTGACACGACATTTTCTCCTGTTATCCTAAAACATGCCATCCTGCATGAAGCCACAGATCTGTTTCTGGAGACACAGTTGCTGCTCACGCAGCTGTTGGTAATAGCTTCTGTTACCTCATAAAAACAAAAGTGAAGAGCACTTAAAACTAAAGAGAGTAAATGAAGAGAGTTTGGACATGCATTGTGCATCCTCCAAGACAGAGCCTATGTTAATTTTTTAAAAATACTCAGGATGACCACCTGACAACATAGCATGGCTGGCCTTTCATCTGTATTGTTCTCCCAAAAAGGGAAGCCTTGTCTTTAATGACTCTGGGGACAAGGTTGGTCTATCCTGTCTAGTGGCCAGGTGTGGCCAAAACATGCCAGGGGGCATGATAACAACAGGAAAATGCTTAGATTTGATCTCTTTTTGTGCTTTTTGATTATCTTTGACAGAACTGAGCTCTCATGTAAACTAGTGATGCCCAAAGTGCCTTCCTTTGGAATTGTTCTGGGCATAACTGCTGTAAAGATTGCTTCTACACAGCAGAACAAACAACTGAACTATGAGACTGACAGAGACTTCTCTGCCACAGGTTAAAATGGGGAACATTACTTCTGCTCTCCAAATAGCTGAATAATGGAACACCCCAAGAAAAACTACAGCACTTGCCAGTTCTGTGTAAATTGAGCCACTATTTTAATAGTGGAGAGTGTTTGCACTTCAACAGAAAGCACAGCAATTCCCTGTCCCTACCTTGGCCCACAAGCCCTTCATTGTATTTTCTCTCTTCTGTATAGCTGAGGAGGGGAGTGACAGAGCTTTTGTGAGACTTGCAATCCAGACAGTGTCAACTCACCACAGAAACTTAATTCACTGGTACCCGGTACCCAGCAGGTAGGAAGTAAACCTCAGAATTTGAGTGTCCAAGATAAACATTTTAAAAAATATGTCATAGGCTCATACAGCAATATAATTGGAGCTTGACAGTACTTTTCCTCCTGTAACCAGTGAATTAAGTTTCTGTGGTGAGTTGACACTGTCTGGATTGCAGGTGTCCACAAAAGCTCTGTCACTCCCCTCCTCAGCTATACGGAAGAGAGAAAATACAGTGAAAGGCTTGTGGGCCAAGGTAGGGACAGGGAATTGCTGTGCTTTCTGTTGAACTCTCCTCTATTAAAATAGTGGCTCATTTTACACAGAACTGGCAAGTGCTGTAGTTTTTCATGGGGTGTTCCATTATTCAGCTATTTGGAGAGCAGAAGTAATGTCCCCCATTTTAACCTGTGGCAGACAAGTCTCTGTTCAGTCTCATAGTTCCGTTGTTTGTCAACTTTTTCCGTGTGTAAGCCTTTCTGTTCATTGTGTTTCATTAGTACTACAGAGTTTGCCCATACCTGTGTAGGGACCCCCTATTACCTTTCACCTGAGATATGTGAAAATCGACCATACAACAACAAAACGTAAGTCTCTGTCTTTCCTTCCTACGTGTGTGAGGATGTGCAGGCATGAAAGAACTTTTTAGAATATTTTAAAGAATAATATAAATAGAAATATTTTAAAGAATATTTTGAAAGGATGTTTTAGTAGTATGGTTTAAATGAGTATTTGTGCAGAGCATGGGAATTTCTCATCATCACCCTTTGTGAAGTTTTGTATTATTGTGTACAGTGATTAGGTGCATCATTATATGCAACAACTACCTTATACTATACAGCAATGTCAGTAGTGTTTTGACTTACAGTCTCCCAAATATAGCAGTCATGACTTTGCTGTGATTAATCTACAGGATTAATATAATTATATGTTTTGGCTTTATAAAATTACTTATACTTTAAACTCTCTTTTAATACTTCTTGTTAGTAGTGGTGGGAACTGCAAACCAGTATTTTTCCCTTTGCTTAGTCTGCTTCTTCATCAAATACCAAATTTCTCTTATTTCCAAGATTTAATAACCAATGCATCTTTACAGTTCCAAGTTCATGAATTTTTGATACACTCATTTATTATTTATAAAAATACACTAAAATGAAAGCTGATGGTTTGGCTGCTTTGGAAATTTGCAGTAGCCAGTTGCAGGAAAGACAAATAGGTCTGAGGCTTACCACGAAATACCGGATGAGAAGCAGTGCAAAGTCAGGAGGTGAGTGGGCCTAGACCCCCTTCTTCTCGTGGGGAATATGATCAACACCAAATGTTCTGGAGCTCAGAGTAGCATCTCAGCTCTCAGGTGCTATTCAGACAAGTTTACTCCTGTAAACTTGATAGCTCCCCAGCTATCAAATCAGCTTTGTCCTTCATCCTGCTAGAAATATTAAGCAGACTTCCCGTATCATGTGCCTTTTCCAATTATAATTAAAAAACCTAATTAGATACCATAGAAACATTGGTGCCACAACTAAAAATAAATTTCTAGTTGTTCTTTTTAGTGCATCTTAAGAAAAAATAAAATTTGCAGCAGTCTGTGACAGAATAATGGTAATAAATTTGGGAGCTGAGAAGAGGCACTGATTACATGGATGAAAATATTATAGACTTTTCATTGAAACTTTAATTACTTCTTTTTCACAGAGATATTTGGTCTCTTGGCTGTGTGCTTTATGAGCTGTGTGCACTAAAGCATCCTGCAAGTACTGTACAATCAGCTCATTATCATATTAGTAGAAAATGTAGTGGTCACCTTGCAAAACCTGTAGTAGTAATAGTATTCACAGTCAGCTACAAGAGTTATTTTCATCTTATTTATTGATGTTAAAGAATGACTGCTGCTATTTAACTTTTCACATTGTATCTGTTTTTTGTGTAATAAAAAATATTATATTGTCATCCTATAACTTACATATATGCATGTGTGTACATACTTTGAACATCTATTTGTTCTTTAAAAATTACTGAACTTTTTCAAGACAGATGAACAATGGAAAGAATTAAAGACAGGCTTCAAAGTTAGGCTTAATTTCTGTTTGAAAATACCAGTCTACACTTACTAAAGAACCTAAACCCCACATTTCCCTAGAAAATGGTTTGAGTCCCAGGAAGAATTTTCCTAAAGGAAATATATTTTTTTTGAAAGCACATTTATGTCAGAAAATAACCGAGATAGCATCTTCAGGAAATTGTGCTGTCCTCAGCCTGGTCTGAGCCTCAGCCTGCGACTATTACATGGAGAAGGGAACACAGCAGAAACTAATCTTGACAACAGGAAAAGGATCAGATTCCTGGGACCAGCAGATGTTGGCTTTTTGCTGAGCTTGGATGTGGGAGAAGGTAGAGCAGCACTAATAGAGCAATTGTGCTGAGTTAGGAGCAAGGGGGATACTGCTGAGGAAAACTGCTGATTTCACAAAGTGGCAAAACATGAAATATTACTTTGTATGAATATTAGGTGTTTTATTCTGTATTGCTGCCCACTGTTTCAGTGTGAGGGCAACGACTCAATGTAGACAGGAAATGCAAGTGAAGACAAGGTAAATTCGATTCTACCAACTTCAAAATAGTGACATAAATAAAAGGGGGATTTTAGAAAGAACTTGGGGGTTTTTTGGCCTAAGGCCTGAAAAACTATATTGATGCTGGCTTCTTAAGAGCCAGCATCAGTTCTAGTGAACTGAGAGGACTGAATTATCTGACTGGCATCACTTGTTAAAAGATCAGGATTGTATCTTCATTCTGGAGGGAGCACAGGATGCAGGGGCTGTTGGGTGAAGTGAGGTTTTGAAGGTGAACGCTGTGAAGACAATATGTATGTAGATCTCTGTTGAATAACTTTTGGCAAAACGCATCCTGTTTCACTCTGGAAAGATGGGCTTCTGTGCTATTGTCTGACAGCAGAGGGTGAGTAAAACTCTTCCAGGTACAGAAGTCATTAGATCTTGTGGTTGTGCAGCTGAAACCAGGAGAACATAACCAGAAAACAATGAGAGAGTGGTTATATTAATTTTCTACAGCAAACTGTGGTTAGCAAGGAAGGATTTGTGGAGGGATTCCACAGCACAGGGCTTCTCTCCCCTACTCTGCTCTGTGAGACCCCACCTGGAGTGCTGCATCCAGCTCTGCAGCCCCCAGCAAAGGAAGGACATGGAATTATTGAAATGAGCCCAGAAAAGGGCCACAAAAATGATCAGAGGCTGAAGCATCTCTCCCACAAAGACAGGCTGAGAGAGCTGGGATTGTTCAGCCTGGAGAAGACAAGGCTCCAGGGAGACTTAGAGCAATTTTCCTGTGCCTAAAGGGGGCCTGAAAGAGATAAAGAAGGACTTTTGACAAGGGTATGTAATGATAGGATAAGGGAGAATGACTTTAAACTGAAATATGGTAAACGTAGATATTAGGAAGAAATTCTTTGCTGTGAGAGTGGTGAGGCACTGGCACAGTTTGCCCAAAGAAGCTGTGGATGCCCCATCCCTGACCTAAGACCAGGCTGGATGGGGCTCTGAGCAAACCCAGTCTAGTGGAAGGTGTCCCTGCCCATGGCAGGGAGGCTGGAATGAGATGATCTTTGGGGTCCCTTCCAACCCAAACCATTCTATGACTGTGTCAACAAGTACCTCTTTTCAGGTTGGGGTGTCTAGTCCATCATTCTGAACCAGCAATACTTACTGTCCTCTTCTCATTGTTTTCCCTAATTAAGTTTCAAGGCAATAGTTTGCATGAACTGGTGCTGAAGATTTGCAGAGGACGTTTCCAACCAGTGTCTCCTAACTATTCCTATGACCTGAGGATATTGATTTCCCAGTTGTTTAAAATATCTCCGAGAGATCGACCATCCATCAATTCTATTCTAAGGAAGCCCTTCTTGCAGAAGCTTGTTCTCAGGTATCTGCCCCCTGAGGTGAGTGACTGTGCTGCTGCCTGCTGAGAGAAAATAAGTATGAAAGTAGCATAACCAGTTCTATCAGATATTGTTTTTTCTGATAGGTAGCACGGGAAGAACTCAGTCCCGCTGTGGTACATAGAAAAAGGCCTTCAGCATCTCACTCCAGAGCCAAGCAGATACAAGGTAATGATAATGATATCATGTATCATTACTTCTACAGTAGCATTTGTTAGTTATGATACAGCTGTTGGCTGTAACTTTCTCCAGCAGTCTTTACTGCACATTTGGATGAAGGGTTTGTCCAAACCTAAAAGTAAATAGAGGAGAGAAGTGCAGCAACAGAACCATTCACCCAGGCAAAGTGCTGCTGTCCTGTCCAGGGAAAGACAGCTTTAACACTAGCTCATCAGCTACAGTCATCTAGAAGAGCTGCCATAGGAAAGTGCTGAAACATTAATCTTAGTTCTTTAAAAAACAGAATTTCCAAAAGTGAGAGGCTTTGGTCTAGTTTATGTCCGTCACATGAAAAACACCCTTACTGTGAAAAAAGCATAAATCTTGCAAAACATCCTCCACAGTATTTTACAAAACAATAAGAAAGTACTTTACAAAGTCTTACAAATTTTATTAAATTGTGAGACAGTGAACTCTATTTTGATTTAGTGCCCATTGATAGACCAGATTATGTATGCAATTTCTAAGAAAACATGAATGAGACTAAATATATGTCTATGAACTGTTGAATATCTGGCATGTTTCTGACAGTGTAACTTTGTTCTAATTCTATATTCTTCATTATATCACAATGAGTCCTCAAATTTCAAACAGTTAAAACAGTTCTGTGAAAATAGCCTATGTAGTTACTTAACAACACTTTGGGCTCCCCTACTTCCCCCCATCCCCCCATTTCCCCCCAAAAAAAATATTCATCAGTAGTGTAGGAGCCCATGTTATTTTGAAAATGACTTTCAATGAGGTTTATCTGCCTGCACAACCAATGCAATTTGGACAAAAACCTGAACAACTAAATAACTTAGCCATTTACAAAAAAATCTCTGATCATTTAATCATAGTTTTAATACATTTTATTTCCCAAACATGATACTCTTAACAGTCAATACTCATGAAAGATTTAAAAATCACTTAGAAACTACTTAACCCAAGAAAGGATGCTGCTTTTTGTTACTGCATCTAAGATATTAGCAAAATACTGACTGACCAAATTGGAATGGTCTGTACTTGTATTCTCCTACACAGGAAACTAATAAGGTAGATTTTTCACTTTTCAGCCTTTCTTTTTAAATTTCACAAGTACTACAACATTGCCTAGTGATTTGTGGAGTATGGAGGGCTGGGTTTAGAAAGGGAATGCTTAAGCAGAGGCACCCAGAGCCTGTGAATTAGACCTCCTGTTTTGTGTTCTTGGAACTAGCATGAAATCAACGCTCCAGTTTATAAAGGTCTCCCTCTTGTTCAGTGTGCTGTGCAAAACTATGTGTGGTATGGTGTGAGGTATGGTGATGATGGTGAAAGGATGTAAGGCATGTTTACTAACCCAACCTGTCAATGTTAGGTGTGGGCATCCTACTATGGTTTGCAATCACATGATCATTAATCATAAAGAGAGCACAGAATGCAATTTTTTAATCTCTTATTGTTAAAAAGCATATAAACTTCAGAAAACAAGAGTCCAGGACCCAGTTTCTCTGGAATCTGGAATAGTGATGCCTTTCAAGAAACAAGAATTATTTCAAAGAAATGAATGGAAGCCTCCTTCAAGAGTACAGCAGCCTATTATTCAGGTACTGTGTATCCACATTCTCATATATATATATACACAGATGCACAAACAAAATCATCTTCAGAATTATCTACACACATACACATATATATATCATCTTCAGAAAGCAAATGCCTGCACTTGAAAAAGTTACTTTAAAAGGTTTAAGACATAGTATGTGTTTAGCTATATATATATATAAACATATATATAAAATAAGTATTTAGCTTAATGCCTATGCTAAGACAGTAGAGACAGTTAAATGTGCCTGAATCCTCAGAAGAGATGTTTTGAAAGCCTAAATGGGAAATACTGAATCTAGGCTACTGTGGTATGGTCCTTTGTAACAAAAGGATTGAGGCACGCTTTGTGTTTATGTTTGCACACAGGCAAATAAGCTCCGTGTTTGCATTTTTTGCTATAGAAGCAAATACACTGATCCTGTTACTTCAGCCCTTCTGACAGCTCATTCACCGGCAAAATCACCAGCGCTCGCTGCCATTGCCTCAGATACTTGTTACTGACAGCCTTCTCCCAAATGCAAGCCCAGTTTTTCACAACAGCTTTGTCTCTCTCTTGTTTTCCACCCCCTCCTTTCCTCAGGCAGGGTATCAGCTGTATGCCATGTCCAGCCTCTTTCTTAGCATCACTGCACACACTGATGTTTATCTTTAAGAGTGTGCAGTAGTGCCTTGAATGCTGGTGACCATAAGCACAGCACGTTTAGGATCTGGGAGCCTTCAGATCTGCAGTCCTTGGGAACTTTGCTGACAGTTGGAAACTTTCTTCTTACACAGATATGAATTTATATTTGACTGTAATCTGGACTGTACCACAGGTACACGAGTCTATTTTCAGAGTATCTATGAAGGAAAATGGGAAGGAATAGTTAATATATTAACTGTAAAAGTGATACTTAGATGCATTTACATTTATGTAAGAAAGTAAGCAAAACTTAGCATTTTTCTCATGCACTGTATAGTCTCCCACAATGGACAAGTTTGTGGATGTCTGACCACAGTTATATCATGCAGTGGCAGATAGGTGATCATCTTCTCTCCATTGTTCTTATGAGAAATGGAAATGACAGTCTTGTCTCAGAAGAAGAACACAGGGATGTTTCATCACAGTAAGGGCTTTGAGAAATGAAAGCCCAACTCCCACATGCATGTAATCAAAGAGATGTGAAATGAAGCAGCACAGTGCTCCCCTGAAAGCAGCCATCAGTGCCTGTACTGTCCAAAGCTACATCCCAGGTTCCCCTTGCTATCACATGTCAAAATGAGGCTCTCCTGGAAATCATTCAGTGCTTTAGGCTCCAGAACAATGAAGTGACTCTAGGGCCAGGACACTACAGAGTACAAAGCCCTGTGCTGACTCACTCACAGCAATGTGAGCTGCTGCTTAATGACAGGAGCTGATGGAACAGGGGAAAAGGAAAAGGCAGTGGTGAGATCACATAAGCCCTGACAAGTTTGAAAGTTTCTGGGTTATATTTTAAAGGATTTGGAAAACTTACACTAATTATACCATAGACAGTCATATTACCATGCAATTCAGACTGGGGAGAAGTACAGGAGGTTAATTCAAACTTGTGCTGAAACAAAGGAGTACAGGTAAAATAACATCCTTTACTGTATTTTCAGCCACAGACCTCCAGATTTAATATGGCAGAAAGGCCAGGAAGCATTAGAGTACATGGTCATTGTGGTCATTACTATGAGAAGCTTGACAACTCGCAAAGGAAAGCTAATGCACATTATGACCTTTCTCATATCAGCCAAAGAGTTCAAGATTTCTATGAACTAAAAGTTGCACCTCCACCTCCACCACCTGACTGGTAAACACATCACTCTATTTATGTCTGTCTTGTGTATTTTGAGCTATCAGCCTTCCTGAGTAAGGAACGTTGGCATAGCTGATTTAGTGGAATGCCTCCTCTGCTTCATCTTTGATAATTTTCCTTTTTTTTTACCATAAATTTGTTACACAACAACACAATTCCTGTTCCTGTTTGTCTAGAAATTCCATCTGAATTGGCCTAGTGTTTGACATTTCATTGTTAGAATGTTGCCTAAGTCTCAGCGCAGCCTTTTATTGGGTAAAAAGTAAAAAATAGGCTTTCTGTAGAATCTCTGATTATACCAAGGATAAATACTGCCTGTCTTTCACACCAGGATGAGAATAATACAAAGATCAGAAGCAGCTCTGCACTGAAGGGAACTGAGTGAGAGCAGGTCATGCAAGTGTCTTTATTTTTTTCCATGCAGTGCTTATATTTCTGTTTCAGATATAAAAACCCTTTCTCTTGCAGTTTATTTACTTCAAAGCTTTTCTGTTACTAAGCAGAGGTACAGCCTTAGGAGACTTCCTGTCCATTCTGGCCATTTTAGGTGTGGATGAACATTGAAAGTGTTGAGAAAGAAATTTTGAATACTTCCAAAGATTTCCTTTAAAGTTGACAGAATCATTAATTTTCATTCAACAACAACAGTGTTTAGAATGTTTCAGTTATGAATCTTCAGATTTAGAACATCTTTCCTGACCTGAATTTCTGGTGCTTTATTTAAGGACAGAGTCAATTCAGTTTGGCTCCCTGTGGCACAAGTGGATTCCCAAGGCAGGAAATTAAATAAATGGAAAACAGGGAGCTTACAAGTGACTGATGGTTATTTTATATCAAAAAGCAAAGAAAAGTTCAGAAACTACACAAAGTTTGATAGAATTAGGCAGAGAGGAGAAAGACAATAAAAGGGTTGCTGAATATACAGCCTCCATTCTGACAATTTTCACTCATTTTGAGGACCAGGTAAATCAATTTTGTTTTAATTAATGCTTTCAATACCATTTATCAAATAAAAGGTGAAAGGGCTTTGCTGCACTCTTCAAAAGGCTTAAGTAACTGAAGCAATAGGAAAGGGAATGCCTGGAAAGAATGTTTCCTTATTTTATTGTTGTGCCATATTTATACATATTTTATCCATGTAAAATTCATGTAGTACAAACAAAGCTCTGTTTGTCATATGTGTAGAATGTATAGAGAATTATTTGTGAAAAGGTAACAGAGTTTGTGAAATAAAACAAAGTATTTGTACATCACTTTCTTTCAGGACTGCAGAATTTCTTCAAAGGCGGTTTGAGGCCCAGCAGTACAAGATTAAAGTGGAAAAACAGATGGTAGGTAAATGCTGAACCCCAGAATAATATCTGTGAAAGAAGGAGAATGAAAATCCAAAGATGAATTGATGTATTTTGAATAGCAAACTGTAACACTGTCAGGTAGAAAGGTTTCCTCTAGCAAATTCCCTGATCTGTTCTGCAGTGTTCATCCTGAGGTTTCATTTCCTCATACAAAACTGTAACAATGTAAAATTCTACTTTGACTTTTTCCTCCAAAAATGTACACTTTCCTCCAAAAATGTACACTTTGCATTCTTCAGTGGAACAGGGAGAGTGAATTGAGTGAGCACTGGAGAGGATTCTAAATGAAAACTCATTTGCTCTGGGGTTCCTTTGTACATCCATAGGGACTTCGACCATCCTCTGCTGACCCGTACCATGACCAAATACAGCAGCAGAAAACAAAGGAAGAGCATCTCAAAAACCATCAGCAAAACATGTCTAGAAAGAATGAAGTGAAAGAACAGGTAAATGAATCTCGTCCTTAATTGCCTAAAACTCTCTTCTTATACTCTTGACAGTAGTGTTCCTGGCATAAGAATTCTTTTTCATCAGATTCTCTTTTCAACCATTGATTCTTTTCCGTTCTTTTCCCATCTTTTAATAGAGAAACAATATACTTCTATAGTTTTGCTTTTGGGTGACAGAGAAAACAGATAATTCTATCTTATGTGAACATATATAAATGCATTTAATCTTTCTATCTTTGGCTTATTAAAAACATATTCTACCCTACTGTTCTTTAATAGGAGTATTTGAAACAATTGCAGAAAATTCGGGAGGAGTACCACAGTGATATAAAAGAATTCAGAGTTCGAGCAGGAGTACTCCAGGTAACAAAGCTCAGCCATATGGGTACTCACATTTACTTTTTTATGCTGGAATACTTTATTAGGAATTAAAATGAACATTTTTTAAAAACATTCCTTAGGAGAACCAGAAAATACAAGATAAAACCTATCTTGTGAGGCAAGGGAAAGCTGAGCACCAGTCTGAAAACAAAGATATATCTGGAACAGGAGAAGAGTCACTTCAGGTATCAGTACCATCTCCATCTAAATAGGTCTTTCTGAGTGGGTCCCACACTGTCTTTGATTCATTCCCTGGGACAAATCTGCCAATATCAGTAGTATCCTCCTCAGTGATCCTGGATCTGAGTTTTAATAAAATGAATTCACACCACTGGATGAAATTGAGTGGGTTATAGGCAGCCACATTAGAAGAGAATTTGGGTTCCCAGCGATTTAATGGGA
>JAYDZK010000001.1:51620700-51639549 GCA_034509185.1 Euphonia xanthogaster
GCCCGCACAGGCACAGCCCTCCCGCCACCATCTTGGGCAGCGCTGCGTCGCCTTCCCGGCGGAAAGGGAGGTTCCCGGCCGGCGGGGCGGGACCAGCCGGGCAGCGGCCCCGGCTGGCAGCGTCCCGGAGGGGCGGGAGCGGTGCCGCCGTTGCCTTCTCCCGCTGCCTTCTCCTGCTCCCTTCTCCTGCTCCTTCACCTCCTTCTCCGCCTCCTCCTCGCCCTGGCCCCACCCAGCAAACACAGAACCCGCATCCCGTGGAAGGCGTGGAGTGCCGTGGGTTGCTGGGAGGGGTTGTGTGGCGCTGCTTGAGGCGTTTTTCCCAGAGGTGCCGGGAGAGAGCGGCCAGCAGCACATTCCCGGCACAGTTCAGTCAGCCATAACGCGTGCTGCTCCTTGGATTGCATTGCGTCCTCCTCAAGTGCCCTCCTCGGATTCCTTGGGCAGGATGGAAGGGAGGGCGCTGTGAGGAGGCGGAGGTCTCCCGGGGACACGGGGTTTCTTCTGTGTCCCACACTCCCCCAGGTTTTGCCTTCTCGTTGGCCAGGAGAGCCCGATGTCCTGGCATTCAGCCCTGTCGTAACCTCCTGCTTGTCAGAGAATCCCTCATTATGGAGAGGGAGCTGCCAGCGCCTGTGTGCAGGTTAATGTGAGGCCGAGGGCAGGGTGTCCAACACAGGCTGCGCCTGGCACCGTCTCCAAAAGGATCCCATGAACACGATCACGGGCACAGTTACCACTGAGGTTATCTCTATCTTAACATGTTTTTTTGGCCTACTTTGTCTTCATTTGAGAGTATATGCACAGACCAGAGGGTCAGTGTAGAAGTAAGACTGAATGGTGCTGGTTTTTCAAAACACTACTAATGATGTGTCAGTCCACGTCAGGACTTCATGTTCCTGAAATGTCATCATTGGAACAACATAAGGAACTCACCCTGATCTCCGGGGTCCTGGGAAGCGTTGGGTGAAACTACCAGACTCTCTAGATCAGGAGAGACTTTGACAGAACAATCCGAAACATTTCTGATCTCCTGTCACTTTGCTCCACGCTTCTTTTCCCCCCACCACATTCTCCATTTTAAAACAATAAAATGCTTTATGTGGGAAGTTTGATCCAGATAATTCATTCTTCAGTGTCTTGCAGAGTTGAGGCTGTCTAAAATTTGAGGGAGTTTAAAACCTTGTTTCTTTAAACAAGACCTTTCCAGAACCTGTGATACGTCAGCCTCTTTGAGGTCAGCATGATCTAATTCATGTTCTAGTCACCTGTGTGCTTTGAGGTCCTGTAGGTGTTAGGGATGTTTGTGAAAGTCATCCTGTGTCTTCTGCATGAGAAGAGTGCAGGTTGGAAGATGATGGATCATTACTTTATGTGGCCATTGCTATAACCAGAAGCAGAGAGACAAAGGCTCTGCTCTAATGGGAGTGAGAAAAGTCCAGCTTAAATGGATTGAGTTTTCCATTTAGGAGGACTCAGCCTGGGGGGTGAAACTGGAAATGTGGAAACTCAGAAATTTATTGGCTGTTTTACTGATGTTTTTATTTAAATATTTTGACTGTCCTACGTACGACTGTAGGTTTTAGCAGGGTGTCTCTATGTAAGCAGGTAATCTGGAAGAGATCTGTGGGATGTCCAGCAAGCATGGCCTAACATTTCATTTCTGAACCAACAGCTCTCATAAAGAGGATGCAACAGGTATTGGTTTCTCTCCCTTAATATTTTTCCTCTTCTCTGACAGAGCAGTTGCCTTAAAAGCAGGTGGAATGTTTACAGAATAAAGCTCTGTTGGATTTACATCTCTGAACTCAAAACACCTTTCTTCAACATTTGAAGATTATTGTCAGAGTTCAGAGGAAGAGGCAAGTTATTCTTGAAATCCAGAAATCCAGACTATTTTAGGTCATGAAGTCTATGCTTCTCCCCACTCCTTGGAAAGGAGTCCATGGTCACTCCCTTGGAACGTATGAATCTTACACCAAGTTTTTAAGAAGCTGAAGGACAGCAGGTCACAGCCTGCTTAATTAAGATCACAGTCTTAATTAAGATGAGACTTAAGTGATAATGGTCAAGAGTTCCTGGAAGCAAGAAGACTAATTAATGAGGGAGATACCTACATACCTGGGTTTTTAGTTTCACTTGCTTGTTTAGGAAGAAATCTGCGTGGGAATGTCAAATGGTGGGAATGTCAAATAGTTTTCTCACCTCTAATAATTTATGGTTCATGGAATGACAGAATGTCTGAGATGGGGAGGAATTGGTGGGATGCATGCAGCCTGAGAGTTGTGGTCAAAGGCTCAAGTCTGGATGCTGCACCTGGGTTGGGGTAATACCAGACATGAGTACAGAGTAGAAGAACTCATTGAGAGAAGCCCTGCAGAGAAGGACTTAGGCGTTCTCATGGACAAAAAGCTGGAGAGGAGATGGCAATGTGCAATTGCAGTGCAGAAGGCCAGGAGCATCCTGGGCAGCATCAAAAACACTGTGGGCAGCAGAGCGAGGGAGGGAATTCTGCTGCTCTGCTCCGCCCTGGTGAGACCCCACCTGGAGTGCTGCATCCTGCTCTGGGGTCTTCAATACAGAAAAGACAGGGACCTCTTGGAGCAAGGCCAGTGGAGGGCCATGAAGATGGTCAAAGGTCTGGAACATCTCCGCTATGAAACAGGCTAAGAATGTTGGGGCTGCTCAGGCTGAAGAAGAGAATACTCCAGGGAGACCTCATTGCAGCCTTCCAGCACGTAAAGAGAGCTTATAGAAAAAGAGGGAGGTTGATTTTTTACATGGACAGATGTAAATAGGACAAGGGGAAACAGTTTTAAATTAAAAGAGGAGAGATTCAGATTACATGTTAGGAAGAAATTCTTTACTGTGAAGGTGCAATAGGCTACCCAGAGAAGTTCTGGGTTTCCCATCCCTGGAAGTGTTCAAGGCCAGGTTGGATAGGGCCCTGACCAACCTGATCTAGTGGGTAGCATCCTTGACCACAGTAGAGGGGTTGGAGCTAAATAATCTTTAATGCCCTTCCAGCCCAAACCTTTCTATGATTCTCTGGTCTCTGGAGGCCATCTACTCCAGGCCCCCTGCCCAAAGTGAGTACCTAGAGCAGATTGTCTAGGACTGAGTCTAGATAAATTTTGAATTTTGAAGTTCTACCTCCAAGGAAGAACACTGCACAGCCTCCCTGTGTAACCTGTGCCAGTGCTTGGTCACCCTCACAATGAAGAAATGTTTCCTGATGTTCAGAGGGGACTTTCTATGTTTCAGTTTGTGCCCATCGCCTCTGGTCCTGCCACTGGACCTCAGTGAAAAAAGCCTAGCTCCTCTTTTCACCCTCCCTTCACACAGTGAAGGCCTTGTCAAGCTTTGGCAAGGCTTGAACAATCCCAGTTCCCTCAGCCTTTCCTCACAGAAAAATTGTCCCACGCTCTTAATCATCTTAGTTGTTTCATTTTTTTTTCTTAGTCCCTCTAGTGGTAATTAAAAACAGATGTGTAAATACTTTCAAAGTTATTCTGTTACCTTTTCATTATTGGCAGAGTTTTCAGCTGCTGATGTGAGCAGTATGAAACCTATGTGCTGACAGACTAGCAGACTGCAAAGCTTACCTTTAATGTGTGAACATCCAACACGGGCTAATTGATTGAGTCATCCACACTTCACAACTTCCCCACCTTCATTCATATGTAGCTGAGGATATTGCATGCATGCATTTAGGGTACTGACAAGAACTTTAGCAGGAGCAGTGATGGGCTCTCTATGGTGCTCCCACTCCAGCAGTGAGAATGCTATTCAAAACCTTGTCTGTAGAAGCAGCACAAGGCTGACATGCCAGCAAAAGTAAACTGGCCTTGTTATGAAGTCAGTTTTGTTTTCACCTTCCCAGAGATGTACCAAGTTTTTAATCTTTTGTTGCCTATGTAAGCTTTTTTGGTCCTGTTTTAATTGCTTTTCTTGTTAAGCTCCTTACTCTAAAGAAAGCCCATGTAAATGGGCCTTTTAAAGTGAAGAGTATTTAGAATAAGTAGCAGAATCCACTCACTGTGTGTTCTCCCCATGCCTGCAACGCATTTGAGACAGTTTTAAAGTATATTTTTGTAACTCTCATTCTTGATGAGTAGTGCATGTATGAGTGACTTAGCAAGAAAAAACCTCTGGCAAGTAATAATAGAAAGAAACTGGATTAATATTGTGCAAGGATATTCATATGACAGTCATGTGGTCTATTATACTTTCTTGTATAGTTAGTTACTTTCAGAAATATTCACTGTGTAGCACCAAGTCTCTTGTTCAGGGCTGCTGTCTGAGCTGTGAAAATGCCTGGGACGGTTTTTAGTAGGCGGAATATCAGATCATGCATATACAGAGTAAGTTTTTTCACTTTCATATGTGTCTTGTGATGGGCTGTTGAATATTACAGTGCATTTACTCTTCATTGTATAGTAAAAGGAGCAGAAATGAAGTTGTACCAGTTCTATGCTAATTATTTGTGAAGCAAAACCCAAGCATTGGTAAGAAATTGTGGCATTGATATACCTAGGGAAAACCACTATGGGTTGTTTTTACTGATATTTTGTAACATTGAAGTCATTAAATATAAGCAATTTTAGTAATTTCTTTTTCACTGTCATTCTTAATTCCGAGTTACATATTCTAGGGCATAGGTGTTCATGCCATGTATCTGTGAGCAAAAAGCTGCTCTGTTTTTTTTAGCAGAAGCAATGAAGAATTAAGCAGCTTGGATCTACAAATTATATTTGCATGAGAGCCCATAAAACTCATTTATTTGTATCACCAGTCAATTTATACAGGTTGAACCCATATATTTTGATTAACAGAAGATTATTTGCACAGAAATTGTCCCTGTTGGGTAAGGACCATGAAAGAAAACAAATCAGTTCCTGTAGATTGTGACAGTGTTTAAACTCCCATGAATTTTAAACACCTGCCATTTTTTAGGGTGGCTGAAGGAAGTGTTTTCAAGCAACTTGGAGCACTGGCAGAAATGAGATGGCAAATGATGTACCCCTAATGATAACATTGCTGAGCTTGCAAAAGAGCATTTGGAGTCATCTTAAGTCACAGCTTTTTCAGGTGGAAGCTTTTGATTCCTGAGGAGCTAGGGACCATTTCTGAGGGTCTGTGGTAGCAGACCGAAGCCATTTTTGCTTTTCATTCTCCTTTCTGCAGATAGATAGTAATATATCTGTGGCCATCTGCGCCTAATTTGAACATGAAAGGGATCATGAAAGACCACCTCTTTCACTGTCATATCTTAAGACTTGCTCAGATCAACTATGAAAGTCCTCAGGGAGCTGTAAAACTTTACCAGGAATTTTTTTACTAAGTGAGGTGCTTCCCTTTTCAAACTTTAAAAGGTTCACATAACCTGTTCACTCCACTGGCTTGTTCAAAGTGCATTTTGCCACATGAGTTTGTGTGTGCCTCTCTGCCTGTTTCGGGAAGGAAGGAAGAGTGCTATTCAAATGAAAATCCAAGTTGTTTCACATGGAGCCAAGATGAAACAGGATTTGCATTCTGTGTTCGTGTCTGGCTCCTTGGCACTGATTAGGAAGGAGAAAGGAGCCAGAAACTGCTTGCAGAGCAGGACAGAAGGGAGTTGGAGGAGACTGTTTGGCTAGTCCAGGCATGAGAGTTGTGGATACTGTGCCTCATCACCTCCTCTGACTTATTTCTATTCCAAGGATGAAGAAGGCTTGAAAGGTTGGTGATTTTCCCATAAAGTAGATTCAATCAAAGATTCTCTTTCAGGGGGCAAACCAGGGCTGCCTAAAAGTAGTTCCCTGCTGTACTACCTTTTCTTTCAATAAGCAGAGGTACCAGGAGGGAATGGTAAATGAATCAAGCCTGAATTTCCATGGCTAACATCTATGCTTTCCAGGAACTGAGTTAATAAATCTCAGATGGCTGCTCAGCAACTCCCACGGTGGGTACCCTCTTTTATGCTGAGCTGTGGAATGCATTGGTTTTGGCTAAATGTGTCCTTCTTTGCCTAGAGAACAGACTGACGCAACCTCTGGAAATGAGAGTGTTGCTGAGAGCTGAAAAAACTCAGTTTCAGAGTTAGAAAGATTTTTTGTTTTTTCCTTTTTTCACAGCCTCAGGCTCCCAAGAACTCTTTCTTTTGGAGTCAGATGTCTCCAGTTTCCCCTGTGTCCTCATGCAATAAATGAATGCTGTTTTTACAGGGAGTTTGAGTCGTGATGAGCCAGTATGTGTGTCCCAGGAAACAGCCTGAGACATGTCTGCATTTGAAACCAGGATTTTAACTGTATTTCAATCCAGGTGTTAAATATTTCAGATATTTTATTCATTTGTTATTTATTTATATTACAGTATTCTTATACTTGTAAGCAGAAAGAGATTTACTCTGTACTGCCATTTCCCTTAGAAGTTCTTCAAAGCAGCTGTTTGTATGGATGAGATTGCATAAAATTAGCAGCAGTTTCCTGTGTTGATACTTTCATCCCTGCCTGTGGCTTTAGTTTTGACATTTGTACCTGAATTCTTACCAAATTAGTGTAGGCTGTCAGTGACATTATTCAATAGGGAATTATCAGGTGTTCCAGCAGAAAAAAACCAAACACAAAATAAAAAAAACAATGACGGCAAATATATTTTCATTATTATTTTTTATTCCTCTTCTTAGCTCTGCAGTGAATCAGTATGTCTCTATCCAGACGAGTTCTACTTAACTTTCATGGTTATTTGAAGTATGTTTTTTTCCACTGATAGAAACTGTCTCTTGCTGAGCGTTAACTGTAAGTTTATGGGAGATATTAGACCTGGACAGGGCACTGTTGTATAGTTCTTAGCCCTGGATAGCAAATAATTGACAGGACTTTTGTAGAAATGTAAGTTAGCTAAACAGCAGCTCACATATGTTACAATTTTGAACTCTGACAACTGGAACCAGAAAAGCCTCTACTCCATGTTCTCGGCAGAGGTTCCCCTCCTCGCTTCTTGCCTGCTGTGGCAGAGCAGGTCAGCCAGAGAGCTGGCACATCTTCTTCCCTCTCTAAATTGGGAAGAAAAGTGCACATAAGGGCAGCCCTGTATTTGGGGAGGCCCTGGCTGCTGGCCCTTGTGTCCCTTCAGTCCCACCGTAAGTGTGGTGGTGCTGAGCTCAGAGATGTGAGCAGTGCTGTGATTTGCTTGCTCGTGGAAAGACTTGTCTTGGCAGCACGTGGCACAGTCCAAAAGGGCAGGAGGTGGAAGGCAGGTGAGAAGGGCTCTCATGCCAGCCTGGCGGGGCTGTACCTGAGCCCTGTGACACAGGGTCACCTGAGAGATTGTGCTCTCTGCCAGAGAGAGACCACAGAGAGGGCTCTAACAACGTCTTGCCTTTTTCTACCCAATAATTGCAATCAGTCCACAGAGAAAGCAGGGGAAAAGGAGGTACAATAACCAAACAAAAAGTGGAAACCCTTCTTCCCAGACAGAATTTTGCCTGGACCACTGAGAAAGCAGACAGGACTTTGCTCACGGCACTGTGTTGGAGGAGCTCAGGTGCTGTGGTGAGGAGTGCAGCTTTCAAGCTTACTTAGGGATTTGGGAGTTTCTGGAAACTCCTCTCTGTGTATGTAGGTGGTTCCTGCCAGTCTGAGGAAAACAGAAATCATTGTTAAGAGAAACTGAATTTGGTCTTGCCTTTACATATCTAGCCTGCCCTAACAAAGACAGTATGTTTGTATTTTAGATGTGGCATCTGTAATGCAAACACAAGGTACTGTTTTGTCTTTTTTTTTCTTTAATTCAGAGGCTGAGCAGTTGACTGGCCATAGAACCTGAAATACAAGCTTAAATCAGAGTTACCCGTTTCTGGGTTTGTGTTTCGTTTGGTTTTGGTTTTTTGTTTGTTTGTTTCTTTCTTTTCTTTTTTGGTATAGTTTACAAATATGATGTGCTTTATGCTGTTTACATAGTCCCAGGTGCCACATTGTATTAGTTTGCCTGCTACAGGGTGAATGGCTGCTTACTTTGGGAAAAAAAAAATAATAATTTAAAAAATCAATCCTCTTATTTACTTAAATCACAATTCATAGACTTATCACTTTACAGAATCAAAGTAAGTGCAGGAGATCTTTTTTAAATGCTACAACAAATACTGAGAAATTTACAAATTTTATGCAGAAGTAGCACTAATTATTTATTATTTCTAAATGTGGACAGCAAATATTAGTTTACAAATAATAGCTCTTTCTGTTTTCTCAAATTAGCCTTTTAAAATAGTTACTTTTGTAATATTACTCATTCTCAAGTTGTACTTTAAATATTGCAGTTAGAATGGGTAAATTGCAGGTCCCTTTTCTCTGCATGGAAATCTAAAAGGCTTTTGCACAAACTTCACGAGACAAAATCAGCTTTGAGCAAGAGCAAATCATGGACAAGATCAAAAAATTAAGTTGGAAACACAGAAGTAAAACTCCTGGGTTTGCTGTGGCACTGCCTGACAAGTTCTGCCAGCCTTCTTAAACTGCTTGGTACATAAGCAGTAGTAAAATCTTGACTCCAGTTAATTCATGCAGATTACAATTGTTCTTTGCACTTAAACCTTGACCCAAAAGGTGTGCCTTTTTGTGTGATAATAAGATCAGCCTTATGGTTTCCAGGTCTTGAAGACAAATTTCTTCAGTATAAACAGGTAACAGAAATTATCATAATGAACCCAACACTTCTAAAAGCAGACAAAGTACTAAGTCCACACAATTTGCGATCCTACGAAAGGCTGTGGAATGAAAAAGATCAGTACACGTTTTGGGGCCCTGTTACAAACAAGGGACTTCATTGAGTTTTGCTGGTTTTGAGCAAACAAACCTTTTTTAAATATTTGGAGAAGATTGAGTCTGCTGCCTGAAAAACTAAAGCCAAAGTCTGAGCAGATTTGATTTGAAATTAGGTCATCAACTCTTAAGCAATTTTAATCATAGCAGGTAGGAATTTATTTCCTTGTATTTCAGATTTCTGTAGTTTCCTTTTTTCCTTATAATGTGAGAAATAATGATCATGCTTCTTCTTCGGTTAAAAGAAATATCTATCCCATTTATGCTATACAAACACTTGTGTATCTGGTTGCTGCCAGTTTTCTCATGACTGTGGCCAAAGAGTGCTTTCTGATTTTGTGGCTCAAAACTAGGTGCAAATGTAGGTAAAGACACAGTTTTGTTGCGTCTTCAATAAAAATGAGGTATGGCCCTTTTTTGTGTTCAGTGAGAAGTTTGTCAGTTAGGAGAATAAAGGACATAGTTCTGTACCATGAATATGACCAAGCTTCCACTGAACTTTCAGGTGTGACTGATTGATTCATGGGGGAAATGGGAGGCTTGAGTTGCTTAGTACGACTGAAAAATGATTGTGGAGCAAGCACAGGGATTTGTTTGAAGAGAAAGTGGATACTTTTGCTAACTACTTCCCTTTTCATATAAAGAAGGCCCTGACAGAGGAGAAATAGTTTCACACAAGGGCTGGGTCTTTCCCAGGCTCACTCTCAAGCAATGTTTAAGCAATTTGTTGATACCTGTGAGTTGCCAGCACTGTTGTTTGTGATATTACTATGAGTTTTGACTTTACTTCCCCCCTTTTTTTTTTTTTTTTAACTAAATGCTCCATTTCCTGCAGTTGAATTGTTTATGTTAAAACCAAATACAATCTAACTCTGCTAAGACTGGGAAAGGGGGGAGGAATTCAAACATTTTAGCTGACTCCATCCTGAAGACAAATTAGGAACAACTCAAAATACTGTCAAATATTAAATGACTTGTGGTTTAGCCTCGTATCATTGTTTGTGTGCTTCGCTGTACTTTGGTGATGACTGTATGATTGAATTTTGTGATGATTGCATGATTGTATTTTGATGGTTTAAAATGATGTCTGAGGAGGAGAGCAAGAAAATGGTTAACATTCAAAGGCAGACTGGATTTCTAGGGTGATGTATTAATACCAATACATCCCTCTTTGCACTGACATGAAGTGCACATAACTGAACTCTTGTCTGTCTGATGGACTGTTGCCTTAAGAGTAAGGCTAACTTTCCTGTTGCGTTAAGAGGAAAGAGATTTGGCACAAAATAACCCCCTTTCAGTCCAGCTGGATCTCAGGTATCACAGGGACTTGGCACAGCTGAGTGATAGGCAATTCAGCTCTAAGCATCAGAAATGCAGAGCCAATGTGGCTCTGCAAGTCCAGGTGTGCTCGGTGAGAAGCATTGTCTGGTTGTGCCCAATGAGCTTTTGCAGCCAGATCTGAAGTCTGGTGGCATTCAATAACTCTCATGGCCAAGTACAAGATAGTGTCATTTATTGAGCTACAGAAATGCAGATTGTTACTGGATTGCTGGTGATAAATGCACCATCTGAGAAGCATGTGTGAATACACAAAATATGAATAATACAGCTGGTGGCAAAGACATTAAATTGACAAATGGCTCTATAGGGCTAAAGTATGGTCACAAATACAAGATTGCTTTTTAAATTTTCCAAAGAAGGACTCAGTATAGCTGAGTGTTCAAATCCTGCTTCTTAGGTATTCACAAAGGTGGAGTCTCCTTTAGCCTCCTGCCCCACATATTGTTTTCTTTGAGGGTGGGGAAAAGGGAAAAAATTAAAGTTGATGTCATTCCATGTTTAAAGCAGGTTTTAGTCTGTTAGCATGTGCAGAGGCATGAAAAGTAATATGTATTTTGAGTTAGTGAAGCAAAGGTCAGCTTTTGCTCACCATTTGGGTCATTCCTGTGGCTTAGTTCCTGTTAGCTGCCCTGTCTTAAACAGGGCATGGCCACAACACCTCTGTGCCGCTCCGCCCTTTGTTTCATGCCTCTCTTAGAGTGATACATCAAGCTCCTGCAGTGTTTCTGCTCCTAAGGTGTGCAGCACTTTGTGCCTGGTGAACTACAGCAAACGCATGTGCTCCTTCTCACTGAACTTTGTTTTTCATTCTTTTTCCCCACACAGATTAAAGAAATATGACCCCCTAACCTCACAGTCCCCATTTTTTCCTTCAACCCAAGCATCTCATCTTTCAAGGCATTGTTAAGACTATTTAAGATGCTTTCTTTGGTTACAGAAGCAGAGAGATTAGACGCAGGCCAGGGTATCCTATAAAGCCAAGGATGAATGCACCTGGGAAGCAAAATTTATATAACATATTGTTCTTGTATGTTTTTCATGTAGTCTGATAATGCAGGTAAAATAAAGGGGGAAACCCATGTTTGATCAGCTTTGAGCCTTTAAATCAAAGGGATTTAATTTTCTTGGAATGTCCTGTGTTTTCTGACTTGAAAATGCAAACACCATTGCCAAACACTAGCAGAAAGCTGTGAAGGCAGCAGGCATGTTTTCTATTTGCCATCTGAATTTCATACTACCAAGCCAGAATGATTCCTCCTGGTGAAAATCCTAAACTCTGCCAAGTCCAGCCTTAAGTCAGAGTGGTACTGCTATCAGATGAGAAGGGCAATATTGCCTTTCCTATTTCAGCCTAAAGTAAAATACTCACCCTCACTCTGCAGCTGACACAATTAGCTTAGACTCTAAAGAGGCAATAATTGAGATAGAATGGAGAATATAATTTGGAAAGCAGTAGCAGTCTGCTGGAGTGCAGCAGCAGCAGCCAATCGCAGGGGTTAATTCCAAGCATCTGCCTCACTTCCCTGGCAGACATTGTCAGCCTTGAGATGCCAATACTGGACCCCTTCCTAAAGTGTCTCCTGAACCATAAGAGAGTTGTGCAATGATTGAGCTGGGGCAGATCCTCTGAGCTTTCAGTGCTGTGTATTAATGTAAATAGGAATTACTTAGTGTAAAAAGATTCTCTGTGGTTTCTGCTTTGTAACTGGTGCCTCTTCTCCAAGAGCTGCTCAAGACTGTCAGCTGCACAGGTTTCTTTTGCCCCTGCTCTGCTCCAGCCCACAGCTAAGTTAGGTACTTAAAGTGGTTAAAATTTATCTTATGTCCCTTTTTTTCTGAAGACCTATAGCAAGCTTTTTCTTTTTCTCAGCCAAATACTTCTTTTTAATGTGGATAAATATCTTGTAAACTGAATGTGCTTAAAGCACAACTTCATGTGTTCTCTATCTCCAGATCAGTATTCAGGACTCTGCTGAAAGCAAAGGTCAGTGGGGCACTAAGCAAGAATTTCTCTCTATGCTTTTAGAAACAAACAGATTTTTATCTTGGGGTTGCTCAGAAGTTGTGGCGGGTGGGGAAATGGTGATTGAGGGGAATTGGAGAGAAGATATTTATTCAGCATCTTGTAATTCTGTCAGTCTAAGCTGAGCTTTGTTGGTGAACCTGAAATGAAGGGGAAAAAAAACCCTAAGTTGTTTTTACATTCTTTTTCATCACAGTATATTTTTGAATATTAGTTACCTGCAGAAACATGCTCAGTAGGGTTTGGGATATTTTTAATAGCAAAGATACTGTCAGAAATGAGTGGATCAAATATATGCTTTATTGATGATCAGAAACTGGAATTCCTGTTCCCTTAGAAAATCAAGAATATGAAATTGCCATTTTTTGGAATTAGAACACAGAGCTGAATTTCTGAATATCTTTGATATGGAATGGCAGGCCTGGTTTGTTTAGAAGGATGTATATTAGTTTTTAACTTTATATATGTATTTAGTATGTAGACTTAGCTTTGGTATTTAAACATGTTTTACTGAAATTTTTCACATAAGTCAAACTGATAATTTTCAATTGCTTATTTCAAAACCACTTAAAATCAGTAATTCCTGAAATTATTTCATCTTTAGCACAATTTTCTTTTTCAGTAAAGTGAACTGAAATCAGATGTGGCTGTAATTGGTTTGATAAATGCAGAACAAACACAGACACTTTGTAGTAATTCTCTTTAGAAGGGCCATTTCTCAAAATGTTTTCAAAATAACCCCTTTTAAAAAGTTTAATACTATCACAGATTTTTTTATACTAAGACAATGATGCAGAATAGTGCTGCAGCAGTATTTGAAGTTTCACTTCCCTGGCAGACCTTCTTTTCCCAAGAACTGAGGATCCATAGTTGTGGGGAAGTTATGACAGGGAGACGAGCTAGGATGCTAATGTCCTGCATGGTGGCTTTCTGGACCAGTCTCTGTGTGACAGGGCTGTGAGAGGGGTACCTCTACCTTCAGAAGTAAGAAGAATCTGAATTTGTCCTGTCATTGGTTTTTGGTAAAGGTAGCTGATGGTAAAGAGGCACATTATAGAAATTATAAATATCATACTACTTCTTTTGTCAGGTGGATTGTCTGTCATTTATCCCTCAGGTTTTCATGACACGACAGAGATATGCTAAGGTTTTGACCCTGTGTGCTAACCTATGCATAGGAGTAAATTTGTTACTTTGTCCAACTAGTCCAAGAGATTCTGATTAAATTTAAGACAATTACTTTAAGGCTTGCATGTGCAGTGATGTTACTGCACAGGCAGGGAGGGTGGAAATTGCTAATAAATAAATAATAACATCTGTTATATTTTATAAATCTTATAAATACCTAAATGCACGGCCCTGTTCAGCAGTGCCTTCAGAAGTGGACTGCACTACTGTGGACTTGGGAACAGGAAATCCCCCTCACTGCATTAGCATTGTGCTGTGAATTTGCTCTGGGCAGTCCCAGATAAATATATTCAGGCTTGGCTCAATGCACTTCAAGTGGTGGTACCTCCTATGTGCCTGGCTGTCTAAATTAGATGTTCCTGCTGTTGCCCAGAGAATTTAAGGAGAATATATTTTATTTCTTGCCTTTCTGGCATTAATTGCTCATTTAATTTTGTTTGGTTCATTGGCTTTTAGTAAAGCTTGCTGATGGTAAAGAGGCACATTTTAGAAAGTGTAAATATTGTACTCACTCTTTTGTTTTCCCTCTTGGTACAAAGAATGAATGTTCTTGTGCCCTGAATTAATGAAAGACCTTTGGTCTAGGGGCCTTATTAATTAGGTAATCGTTGGCATGTTTTCAGTGTTAGAAGGGACTTCATTTTATCCCGGAAACCCCCAATAATTTCATAGAAGGAGGAACTGGAACAGCGTTTTCCCTGTGCAGGAGCTGTGATTGTGCACATGGCCACAAGGAGCTAGTGCCTGTCTCTGTGGGCTGGTTACACTCTGGCTGCTGCACACGGGTCGTGTTTGAGCAGCTTGTGAAAGGCAGCCTTGGCTGAGCCTGCTGCAATGCCGTGTGCAGAGATCAGCAGTGCCGGACGCAGTTTGGAAAGCACGAGGGTTGCCAATTGGTGGGAAACATTTAAACTGGCAGGGAGAGCAGGTAGCTGAGTGCAGCAAACAGCCTACATAAGGATCACAGGTTGCATGTGGGATTTCCTGATGAATGCCTAATAAGCACATGGATTAGACGGGCAGAACTCTTCAAGCTGTAGTAAACATAGCTGAAAGAAGCGTGGCTTGGAGGACAGCAAATAACTGCTCTTGTGAAACTTTTTCTTGGCGTTGCAATATTTAAAGTCCAGAAAAACAATGGAGAGAAAACTGGACAATAAAATGAAAAGGGAGCTGTCCTATTTAGCAACTTTAAACGACAGAAACATATCCTTGGTATCTGTTCGTAAGCAGCAGGCAGCTCGTGATGTGCCTGAACTACTGATTATTGGTGAAAAGTCCAAGACGGCATCTGCGGTAAAAGCAAGCAGTAACTTGCAGAAAGAAGAGAAACTTTTGCAGAGTTACTCCATGGGAATGACAGAAGTCAATACAGATGAAAGGCAGGTCAGTGTGTGTGTGTGTGTGTGTGTGTGTGTGTATGTGTGCATGTAGGGAGGGAAGTGGTGTTCCTGAACTCGTGAATTTAAAACAAAGCATGTTGTTGCATGGGTTATATATTAAAGGAGGTTAAACCTTCTTTATCTAAATTGTCTTGATCCCCAGCATGGATGCCAGTCCCATAACAAGCAGTACAAATGCAAAGTCCTCTGGGGATCCTCTGAAAATAATCTTTGAAACAAGTTGTTAATGATGACTTATGCTGTAGAAGCTAATGAGCATTGTTTCAGCTCCACCTCTAATAATACAGAGTGGTGATTCTTAGGAAGGAAACATTATAGTATTTCTCCTTTTGAACTCCGATTGCTCCAGTAGTTTGAAGAAGCTCTTACTAGTTTGGAGTAACAGAAATTGCAGAAACATTAAAAAGTCCTTATTGTAGGTAAGTAGTTTATTTATATCTAGTAAGTGGGTGTTAGTGAAGCTCTTGATAAATACATCTGTGCAGCTTTTTTTAAAATTCAGCATTGTATATAAGTGTGGTATTTTTGGAGATTAACTGCTGTGGTGAAGAGACTTAAATCAATGCTGAAAGAAACATGATGAGGTTTATTCTTTTAAGAGAGTTTTGCTGTTTAAAATGTATGTGCACTGGAGTAATGTAGTTTGGATCAGTGAATATTGTGAATATTTAAGGAAAATTGTCAAAACAAAGCTCAGTTGGTTGAAGTATGGTGCTAATAATGCCAAGGTGGTAGGTATGATTCCTGCATGAGCCACTTGCTGAAAAATTGGACTTGATGATCCTTGTGGGTCCCTTCCAACTCAGAATGTTCTGTGATTCTGTGTGTTCATGTTTTTTGAAACTGGGTATGCTTAGAATGGTTCAAATAGTGGCAGACTGGAATGAAATAACAGCCAGAAGAGACCAAATATACCTGAAGGCTTTTTCTGCCTCGAGTTACTTCTTGTATTATAAATGTTTGCTAGAAAACAGTCATGACATAAATGACTTTGTTCTACCAAAAGATCTCTTCTCTGTATTCAGTTCACTGGGCTATATATGCTGCTTGTACTGGTGCTATGAAGAACATCACAAGAAGGTGTGTCTTGTTTTAATTTTAAATTAGAAACATTTTGTTTACGGCAAGCTTTTCCCCTTTCCCATAAACCAAGCTTGGTTTACACAGCTCCCTTTAATTTAAAAGTGCCTGTTAAGGTCTCTGAGGTTTGTTGACTACAGTGTAGGTGTCATTTCAGTAAGACTGGCTTCAGCTGCCTGAATCTTTCCCTATCCTCTGTACTGTTAGGGAAGCCGGATCTCAGGTGGGAAATAGCAGTCCCTTGGCAGAAGCATTAGATAAACTTAGTATTTTGGAAACAAAAGCCTCATAAAGGCTGCTTTGTAGTAATAATCTCATTGAATCTTGATATTCAGGTTTAGAAGGTGTTTTTTCCCTTGTTTAAGACTTAGGAACTGTTCGAAAAATAACTAATTCTGTTGTAAGTAGTTACTGAATATAGTAGCTACTGACATTTGTTAATCTTCGTTTGGGAGACGAGGGGAGAAAGAACAATGGTTATGATCTAATACATTTAAACAATATGCTCTAACGAGATGTATTGAAAAATGCTAAGGAGGATGAGGATTGAATTTCTGGCTACTCTGTGTGCCAAGAGTGCTGCTGTTACTGGCAAAAAATTGAAGACTCGTGACCTTTGATGTTTTTGTGGCTTTTCTGCCCTCATTTTGTTGTTCATTGTCTGCCTATAATAAACTGGGAAACTTCTGAAGCATTTAATTATTAGTGTGTGGCTTTTCAGTTGTGTGCTGCTGCCGCCTGAATCCAAAGCCATGACTCAGGCAGCTGTGAAAGAAGGAAGTAGAGAAGGTAAAACACAGATAAGGTAATTCTTCAGCAGTTGTGTGCTCAAAGGTAAGAGGGCAATAACTGATTACAGCCCACAGAAGTACAGGGAAAAGAGCAGACCAAAACTTCAGGACATAGTGGATGTGAGGTGCAGTGACCTCCAGCATTTGCGAATGAGGAGGCAGAGAGAGGCAGAGGAGGAGGTGCTGAGTGGCCCAGGCACTCATTGCCTGGCATCACTTTGAGGAGCCTGGTGCTTGAGTTTTAGGATGTGAAAGTTGCCATCCCTGCAGGCCAGGCAAAGGAGGGCAGGAGAGCAGTGCCAGAGAAGGGGGGAGAGCCTTGCTGGATGAGCAGAGAGGAGCAGTACTGTGCTGGATCTTGGTGTGAATGATGCTCAGGGAGCTGTGGAGTGTGCCTGTCACAACCTCAGCCTTGTGCTGCAGAAGCCAGGAGTGTTATACTGGCATTTTGGAGGTGGCTGCACCTCTTGGGAAGGGGAAATGGGTAGAGGGATGGCTTTCCTGGAGACAGGTCACCCCACAAGGTGACTATGAAATACATCAATGGAGGGCATGGGGACTCAGCTAGGCGTGAGTGGTGGCTGGGCTGTGAAGCCAAAGAAGGCACAAACATTGTTGTGTTCACAGCCATGGTACTGCATCCGTTCTCAAGACATGGGTTGCCATGTGTGCATGTGTGGGGGTCTCACCCAGTGCCATGGTTTCCATGTCTTTGGGTTTTTTTTCTGAGTTCAGTTGTTTTTCTCAGATTTATTATATATCCTTCACTGCTTGAACTCTCAGCCTTTGCATATTTGAATGGGAATATCCAAATTAAGGAGCCTGTTTGGGGGCACCATGGGTCAGCATGAGGCTGGGCCTCTAAGGGCAGCCCTTAATGGGGTGGGTTTGCCCCACCAGCCATACAGACCATGGGCTAGGACTACCTTTCCCAAATGAATCTGCCATGAACTCTGGATGCTACAATGCCAAGAGCTCTGTGCCTAGGGCTCGAGACTTGGTGCTTCCAATCCAGCAGCATCTCCCTGCCCTGCTCCACCTCCATGATTTCACAAAAAGTTAGTCCAGCCCCAGGGCATATTCCCGTGTGATGATCTTCCTGCTGGCTGGAGGCAGTCCAAAACGGGAGCATGAGCCTTTGCCTCTTCCAGCTGTTCCCAAGCCCTGCTTTGCCCCAGGACAGGCATGAGTGCTACAGCTCCTGTCTGGGACATCAAGGGTTGTTCTTCATGCCTTGTTTCTTGCTTTGAAATCCTCATTCTGGGACTTGGGCTTCAGGTGCCACACTCCTGCACATTTGCACCTCATCTTGGGTCTGGTTCAGAGCTTCTCCTGTAGATGCAAGTGTTTTCCAGCCAGTACTTGTGCTTTCTTTAAAGCTGTGTCCATCTACTACTGATTCTTTGTCAATGATTTATCAGATTTCTTCAATTCTTTTGTATTGTTCATATGATTTTCATAACTTCTTTGTGTCCGGTTTCTTAGCTTTCAGGGTAGAGACTCGCTCTGCTGTGTTCTTTCAGTTCCAACTTTTACATGCAGAACAAAGGAGGGAAAGAACTGGCATCATTTCGTGTCTAATTATTTGCATATTCACATAGATACTGTAAAAATATGCATGATGCTGGTAGAGCAAACAGACTTGGTGTATACCTTAAAAGTGAGCCATTAAAAGTGAGCCATTCTCCTTTGGTGTGGAGACAAAAGAGTAACTGTGGCCTGTTCTTTCACACATTCCCTTCTGGATGTGGAGCAGATGCATTTCCCTTATTTTGTTCATATTTCTCTCTGGGCAGAAAAAAGAAGAAGGGACAATGCCTGAGACCCCCAAGCACCTTTTTGGGCATTTTTGGTGGTGATTGCTTCTCTGATCCTCTTGCAGGTAGTGTCTCTGAATTACCATCCAGCCTCATACATGCCATTTTATGTGTGGGTGTCAGCCGGTATGAGGAAACCCATTTCTGAGACCCAGCATGTGCCTGAGGAAAACTATGGACACATTTCTGTATGTCTCATCTTTGTGTCCTTACATGAATCTGCTGTTTTCCTTTTGTCTGGTGTAGAAATACCCTTCTTGCAAATACACACGTTTCTGTGTATTCTGTATTGCTGCCTTTTCTGTTTCTGTTTTTTTGGTTTTGTTGTTTTTTTTTTTTTTTGTTTTTTTTTTTTTTTTTTTTTTTTTTTTTTTTTTTTTTTTTTTTTTTTTTCCCCCCCTCCCA
>JAYDZK010000001.1:51647314-51679268 GCA_034509185.1 Euphonia xanthogaster
CGCTCTCCGATCTTTTTTATTCTCTGACAGATATTTGCTGCAAGACAGAGAACATCAGTCTGCTGCTGTGTTAATAGATGACAAAGTGGTAACATGCCTTATGGAAGCCACAGGGAAATTCGAGATGAAGTTACGCATGCAGAATTTGGCTCTGGCAATGTTGATAGAGCCATATTAGTTATACTTTTATAGTTAATAGCATGTCTGAGTGCTACCATGGAAATACATGCTGTGACTATAGCTGCTGCCTGCACAATTTTATAATAAAAGTGGAGAGTTTTGTTCCCAGCTTTGTATCATTTAAGACAGCTCTATAAAACCCTTATGCTGAGGCCTGGTCTCAAGTACACCCACAAATACTGGGTGAATGTGGGGGATTGCTAACTACCCAAAATTGTTTTTTCTTTAGATTACAGGGATGACTTGTGCTTCTTGTGTTCACAATATTGAATCCAAACTCACGAGAACAAATGGCATATTCTCTGCCTCAGTTGCACTTGCAACTAGCAAAGCTCACATCCAGTTCGATCCTGAAGTTATTGGACCTCGAGATATTATAAAAGTAATCAAGGTAGGCTTTGGAAATTGTTTATGTATGAACAATTACATGGTGAAACTCAGAAGGAAATAAAGCAGCTGATATTTGAGAGGTTTCACTGGTTTTGTAGGTGCCATAGTTATTGCCATGTTTTTATGCTCTTGTGGTGAGGCTGCTGTGCTCCACAGGAATGCGTAGGCTCCCCAGATGTTACTCTAAAAACACACACTAAAAACTACAGAATGAACCATTTTTTATCTTTGCCTGGCAAAAGTGTCATATATTCATTTCTTGGAATTCTATGTGTAAAATCACAGTCATGTCAGTAAAGTGTTGCTAATTCAGAAAAAAAGTACTTTCTCTTGACAGTGACAAAGGCTGTAAAACAAGTTTTGCCACAGCTCATGCCACAAGCATTACACTGTACACACTTGCATCTTTTTGAGTGGAAATAGCTTGTGATACGGCCTGATATTAAATGAAAAAATCCTGGTTTACCAGGAATCACACAGATCATAAAATCTACTGTTATGATGACCCAGATGTGGACAAAACCTTTTTCTTTTTTGTCTCACCAAAAGGGAGGGTGAGGTGCATGCAGTGAGTAGTCAGGAGGACAGCAGGGAATGTTTGCCTTCCATGCTCTAGAGTATTTACTCAGAAAAGAGCTGCTAGACCACAGAAATGATGCAGCTGCAGTTGTGAACATGTTAACTAGTAGACTGTTCAGGCTGGCAGAGTAGTTCTCTAAAACCTACTTTGCCACAGAAGCATTTAATGTTGCAGGTAGGAAGTTCAAGTGTATTGTTCTTGCAAGTGTGCTTTGGATTTTTAGGGTGTTTGGGCAGGAGGCATGGTTCTAGTGCAGTAACTCACCCAAGTGACTCAAAGCTGGAGTTTTGCTTGTATTTGTTTCTGGGCTGCTTTTCCCTGCAGTTTGTTGTCCTACAGGTTTAAACTAACTTTAGACACTTTAATTTTCAACTTCAGGTGTATTTATTAAACTGTAGCATTAGGAACTTGCTCACAAGGTTGTCAAGCTCCCAGTGGCTTGTGCATTTTAACTTCCTTTGTGGTATGTCCCATATCTCCTGACTATTCCAGTGGGGGTTAAAGGGCATATATTTTTCCTTAGGAGGAATGCAGTAGAATTCCACCTCTCAGTGGAAGCTCCCCATGCCTAAGAACTTGGACACTAACTGCATCTATACACTTTGTTCATGTATAGGTATCAGAAGTCCTTTGCAGTCCAAATTTTGAGTACTGACTGAAATATCCTCTCATTTTGGCAGAATCTAAAAGTAAATAAGGGGTTGGAATTTATTAAACATGGAACAGTGTCCTTTTCTGACATTTCTTCTAAAAGTAGTATAATTTAAATATGTTGTAATTAATAAGGTTAGCTTCATCGGAACAAACTTATCTTTCCTTCCGTTTCAATAAAAAGGAAATTGGCTTTCATGCTTCTGTGGCTAAAAGAGCTCCAAATGCACATAACCTGAGTCATAAAAAGGAAATACAGCAGTAAGTATTTCTTTTCTCTCTCACTAAAGAACATGTCTAGATCATATCTTGTAACTCTACTCTCCCCAGCACTCTTCCCAGTTAATTTGATTATTCTTATGTAAAGCATATTTAATTTTATCATTCGCTATTTGGTTCAAGTACTTTTGTTGCTTTCATTAGTTTTAATTTTTAACTGCCAGAAGTCTATACAGTTAAACATGTTGCAGACACTGAAGTTGTTCCAAAATACTGGATCTTTGCAAATATCCCAAAGCTGTGTGTTAGTATAGTGCTAATAACCCCAGCCCTGCACTACCAGCACAGTTGGGCTGAGTGGGGTGTAAAAAACCCATGGATTTACAGTTTTTCTTTTTCAGGTGGAGGAAATCTTTCTTGTACAGCCTAGTGTTTGGTATCCCTGTTGTACTCATAATGATTTATATGCAAATACCAAATGGTGAAGAGCATGGGTCTAAGGTGCTGGAACAGAACCTCATTCCTGGATTATCTATTTTGAATCTTCTCTTTTTTATCCTGTGCACTTTTGTTCAGGTATGTCCATACTGCTTCCCAGGGGTTTGCTTTCCATTCATCTCCCATTTATGTGATCTGATGTGATAAAGACAGAAATGGAAAGATTGAGTGGATTAGGCCTGCCCTCTTGTCTGTACCGTCTAAGCAGAACAAAGTGGCACTTTTCTTTTTATCCTTTGTGTATTTATTCAATTAATAGCTCTTCCTCCTGTCAAAGTTGCATCAGATAACTTCCAAGTGGAGCAGATAATATTAAAATAAAGAGATACCTGATCATCTGTAAACTAATTGGGTAGCTGTAGGTAAATCCTTTCATTTTCTATGCCTTGTTTACTTTGCATTGCCCAGGAAAAGGATAATATTTGCTGGTTTTGAGAACCAGGAAGTGTGAATGAGAGGATGTCAATGGAGTTAGTCTCCTAGTAGACCTGAAATTGTATCAGTATCAAATTTGCTGGGGTCAGCGATGCCTTCCCTTATGTCCTGCATGGTTTTAATTCTGCTCTGGGCAGTATTATGTACTCTGTGGTTACTGATCTCAATGTGAGTCTGTCCCTGCTCACACCAACAGTTCCTCGGTGGATGGTATTTTTACGTGCAAGCTTACAAGTCCCTGAGGCACAGGACGGCCAATATGGATGTGCTCATCGTACTGGCCACGACGATTGCTTATGTGTATTCCTGCATGATCCTGATAGTAGCAGTCCTTGAAAAGGCAGAGAAAAGCCCCGTCACTTTCTTCGACACTCCTCCCATGTTGTTTGTGTTCATTGCGCTCGGCAGATGGCTGGAACACATAGCCAAGGTAACTCATCTTCACACAAATGTCGTGTATTTATGATAGGATAAACTATTCAGAGGAATTTTGAGTCAGCTGTTTCTGGTGTAGTCTGTAATATGAAAGGTTTTAGAGTTCATTGTGTTAAGTCTATATCAGGTTTTATATATCTCCATGTATCTTAAGCATTAATCTCTGTTTTCAGGGTAAGACCTCAGAAGCTCTTGCTAAGCTCATGTCTCTTCAAGCCACAGAAGCCACTGTGGTGACTCTTGGACCTGGCCACTCTATAGTCAGGTGTGTATTTATGAATCAAAATCCCTTCAGCCTGCCTGGGTCACAGACTAGGCTGGATCCAGTTAACCTGAAAGCTGATAGCATAAGTAACCTGCCTGCTCTGCTTGTGTCTTTTGCAGGGAGGAGCAAGTACCTGTTGAACTGGTTCAGAGGGGTGATATTATAAAAGTTGTTCCTGGTGGAAAGTTCCCAGTGGATGGAAAGGTCATTGATGGCAGTTCTATGGCAGATGAGTCTCTCATTACTGGTAACTTTCCTTACTTTACACAAAGAAGTGAAATCTTCTGGAACTTTTTATTTAAGAAAAGAGAGCAGACCCAACCCAAACACTGCTGACTGAATAGCTGCCCACCTTAATGGATGCTGTGGCTCTGTAAGCTTGAATTCAAACCCTGCATCTGTGCACACCCTAAAAAACGGAAGGTTTTCCTCTCAGTCTGGCCACTTACTAACCTACTGATAGGATAGGGAGAGTCGTAACAGTATTGTCATTATTCCAGTGATCTGGCTGGAGTTCCCCCTGGAATGTATTTGTAGAGATTGCACCTTCTCAGAAATAAGTTCTAAAGGATGATGTGGAAATATCAATGAGATGCTGGAGTTTGTATGACGGCTCTCTCAATGAGCAAGGAGAGGAACAGAAAGCCTCAAAATTTCATGTTTATTAAGGGTCACAGGACTTTTTTACATCTTCTGAAATTTTCATTTCATTTTGTAAATATAGTAAGGATTCAATGCGTTGTACAATTCTTATAAATAAAGTAAAATATATAAAAATTTGCATTTGCATTGGATTACTTGTTCTAGTTGGGAACAGGGACACCTTTAGCTTCAGGGAATCAGTTGTTTTAACTAAAACTAAAAATAGAGAAAATAAAGATGTTCTAGAGCTAGTATTGATGCAGAGGTAGCAGGAGAACAGGAGCTTTTCTACAGAAAAACTTTCTGGTCTTTGAAAACTCAGGGTCATGGAGATAAAAAAAGATTTCTCAAACTTCCATTGCTATGCAAGGTGTTAATGGAGAAATTCTAGAAGTACCTTTTCCAACCAATTTGTTCCTTGCCTTTTTGAGGGACAGTTGACTGAAAAGTTATGATCAAGGAAACAGCATTTCCTTTGAAACTAATCCTATAAAAAGGTTTATAAAAATATAACAGTATCTATCCATGTCTTCACCAGACAGAGATACACAGTATGTGATTTCTGGTCATTATTGCTTAGCCTACTGATTTTGCTAACACAGAATGAGCTGTGTGCTAATAGATTATGCTGTTAGGGGTACTGGCTCATTTATTCTTACTTTTTGTTTCCAGGGGAAGCTATGCCAGTCATTAAAAGGCCTGGGAGCACAGTGATTGCTGGTTCTATAAATGCATATGGGTCACTTCTTGTTAATGCAACTCATGTTGGTAGTGATACCACTCTGGCACAGATTGTGAAATTGGTGGAAGAAGCTCAAATGTCAAAGGTAAAAATAATGGAGAATAAAACCTTGTTCACAGATTTTGATTGAATAATAAAAAGATTCTATGTTTTGATACTCATGCACTTCAGCAAACTGTGTTTTTCCAGAACTATTGTGTATTTTCATGAACTCTGCATATTTATATGTTTTGACCACAAACATGCAAATAACTGGGTTTATTTTTTGTAGGCACCCATCCAGCAACTGGCAGATAAATTTAGTGGATACTTTGTTCCATTTATTATCATCATTTCAACTGTGACATTGATAGCATGGATCACAATTGGTTTTGTAAACTTTGATATTATTAAAAAATATTTTCCTGTGAGTAGTTTTATTATTATAACTGGATTTTTGTGTTGGGATATCTTCCAATGTAATTAACATGCTTTTTCTGTATAGGGTTTGATGTTATAATCACCCTGAGAGGAGCTCAGTTGGTTAATAATAATAACACCAAGGTTGTGGGTTCAATCCTTGTATGGGCCTTTTACTTTAAGACTTGGACTTGATGATCCTTTCAAGTCCCTTCCAACCCAGAATATTCTGTAAATACTTCTCTAAAACATGGTATTTTCTACACAGAGCCGATAATTATGCTATTTAAAATCTCTCTGCAGGTATAAATATATTTTTGCATTTACCCCTTAGTTCTGCATGGGGTTCTTACAAATAGAAATTATTGACAGCATTTCTGGACTAAACATGATCTATAGCTGCATTGCAAGGAGCTGAGCCATTCCTGTTATGTCTGAAATTTTTGTAGGCATTCCTGTTTCTGGTGGCAGATAGTGGTTTTGGCTTGAGAAAGAAGCTGAGCTTCTGTTATCTTTAGGATTTATATTTGCTATGCTCTGCAACTGGGGGGGATCTGTGTATCTGGAAATAGCGTTCTCCTTGCTAAGCTTTAAGGAAATTCCCACAAGTTATGTTGACATCTGGGAGACTCAGAACAGAAACAAACATTTGTATGCTTGAGCAGCAGGAAATCCAGAAAATACTGCCATAAACAATTCTTAACATTGACCTCTCTTTAGCATTACAGTAACAATAATAGATTGATTTCCTGTACTGAAGTTTGCAGATAAATGTGTTTTCTGAAAGGACTGTGATTGATTGTACACCTATGTTATCTGCTGTCAGCAATCTTACATATCTTTCTTAATTTTTTCCCCCTTCTCTTACCTCTTCCTGCAGAATCAGAGCAAAAACATTTCAAAAGCTGAAATAATACTGAGGTTTGCATTTCAAACCTCAATCACTGTGCTGAGCATTGCATGCCCTTGCTCTCTAGGCCTGGCTACCCCCACAGCTGTAATGGTGGGCACAGGAGTGGCTGCGCAGAATGGAATTCTCATCAAAGGTGGAAAACCCCTGGAAATGGCACATCAGGTTAATAGTTCATTCTGTACTTTTGTAGCTTACCCAGATATTGCTATATGAAATATAATTCCCCAGGAAATCCTGCATGTCCAAAGAAAGACAGTGGAAAGTTGTTCCTTCTTTTTTTTTTTTTTTTCATTTAATTGATTGCCACTCATTAAGAAGATAAATTGAACCTTCTTCAAAGCAGTCACAGCAAAGTGTTGAGAGGCAACACACCTTACAATCTCATGACTGTGAGCTTGCTAATCCTCTTCATGGTAATCCTCTTCATGCTAATCCTCTTCTGCAAAAAGAGCCAATAATCCACTGAGTTTTTTTCTTTTCTCTGAGACCTGTTGTGAAATGCACATTGTTCATGATCAGTAGTTTAAAATGTAAAATTCAAGGAAAAAAATTTATTTGAAGTTGTTTTAGTGTATAGACAAGAAAGACAGAAGGGAGGCAGAAAAAAAACTTCAAAGAGACAAAAATTATGCAAAGAGGAGGAAGAGGTTGAAGGATAAAGAGGTTTGATGTGTCCACAGCCGCTGGAAAGAAAATGAATGAAAACCATGCTGTGATAGGCTTTATTAGAGATATGCAGAACATTTTAAGGGAGGAGAATGGTAACAGCAAGTTAATCAGACTGATAATTCTTGTTATTACTTGATCAGAAGTTTTTCCAAGGCTTTGGGAAAATATAAAAAAGACTGCTAATTGATGTTGGAAGTTTTTACCTTTTGGATCCAAGCAAGACTATGGTCCGGGCTTTGAAAATTAAGTGACCTGTGTGATTCTGCCAGGTTGGTGTGTTGGAATAGCTGGCTATGGAATAAGTGCCTACTTTGCTAAGTTTGTGGGGTTTGTGTTTCCCTCTGCTGTTTATTTTCAGGATTAGAATTTACTTTATCTTTGAGTGCCAGTATATGTGGGGCTGTGTTTTTTGGTTCATTTCTGATTCCTCACGACCCATTGGCTTGGCTGACATGTGATGGCTGAATTTGGTGAATAGCATGACATCAGTTTTGCTTAGGTTATTGTTTCTTGAACTTCTTGCACCCTTTACATCTTCTCTATGACCAAACCACTTCCTGAGTCCTCTTTCCTCAGTGGTATTGTTGACTGTTTAGAACTGCATTCAAAAAAGCCCTCTTTGCATCACATACCTTGTGGTAAAAGGTGCCGTTACATGACTCCTGCATGGGAATGCATGTTCTGTCCTTTGTGTATGCATCTCGGTCCTACAATTACACTGTTGTCTGGGATCCTGATATGGGCACAGGATGATCTTGTAGCTTTATGAGGAATTAATCAGAAAGCATAAGGAGGCCTGCTGTGCAGATAATTCAAGGTACCTAGAGGAATCTCTGCTTCTGTAGATTTATTCTGTCTTTGTGTGGATACAGTCAACTGTTTATTAAAGTCTTGACTATATTTATGTGCCATAAACACACCAGCATCCCTGCACTTGCAGGGCTTAGGCAGCAACTGTGTTTCTTTCTTGCAGATCAAGACTGTGATGTTTGATAAAACTGGGACCATCACCTATGGAGTTCCTAAAGTCATGAGGGTGCTTTTAATGGGAGACACAACTGTGCTCCCCCTGAAGAAGGTACTGGCTGTTGTTGGTACAGCAGAAGCCAGCAGCGAGCATCCTTTAGGAATGGCTGTCACTAAATACTGCAAAGAGGTACTTAGCCTTCCTGTTTCATCCAGGGCCTGAAGGCACCAGTGAAAATGCAGCAATGTTGTATAAAATGATCAGGTTCCAGAGGAAAGGGCCTGCCTGTACAGTAACAGGCTGGAAAGATGGGAGATTGCATGGTTGTGCATCTTGCTCTGGACATTACCAGACAGTAAGACATTTGTCTAAGCTGTGCTTTTCTGGTAGCAAGTTCCTTCAGAACTCATATGGAGTTCTGAAGGAAGATCTTGCTAAGTTTATCTTGAACTAAAGGGAAAATAAGGAATATATGCAGGAGGAATACTTAACATCATGAAGCAAATGTGTGTGATGACATTTCATATTATCTGACTATAGTCACTTCTATTAGTCACTTGCTCATCTGAATATATTAGGCAAAAGGCTTTAAAGCTTGAATATTAAACTAGAATATTTGTGAGTTTCAGAAATCAATTGATCAATTACTCAAGTCCTTGCAAGTTTTACATATCCGCAGAGGTCATTTATATATGTCACGTGTTCGTCAAGCTTCAGGAGAAGTAAAACACAAGTCACAGTGAAAACAGGAAGTCTATGTAAATAAACAATTAATGTCTGCTAAGAAAAATCGTTAATTGATTTAGAGAAAAATAGTTTTAAAAATATATCAAATTTGCTAGATCTTTCAGTGATAAAATTTAGAAGTAAAAACATAAATTTAGAAGGAAAAAGAGAATATGAGCAACAAACCAATTGCCTTTCTTGTATTTTACATTTTTAATTTAAAATTTGTTTTAGTACCCTGACAGTTCTGTAGTCATCCCATGCAGAAGTTATTACTGGATCAAGGCTTATATGAATTGTAATGCTATAGTGTTGGCTGATGTTCTTACCTCCTGCCTTGTCATCCCTGTGTTTTAAGATCACTGAGAGGTACATATAGTTCCATCTTTCACAGACAACCCAGAATAACTTATTTACAATTTAATATTTTCTCAATTTTTTTGTAACTTGTAGGGTCCTGATAATCCCTTTATCTCATGTTGAAGGTACTCACTGGCTTCTCTCCCTAACTCAACAGAAAAACCCAGTTTCCCTAACATCCAGACAGATCCCTCCAGGAATTAGATACAGTTTTTCACTGTACTCTTACAAATATACAAAAAGCTCTGATCCACCACAGGCAGTTGTCTGTGAGGTTAATTAGGAGTTGCATCATTTGTAAGCTGAGTGGCTTAATGTTGAAATATTTCTTTTTGTTCCTAGTCTTGGCTGAAGTCATGAACCACCAATCTAATTTTTTCATGAACTAGCAGAAAAAGCTGTTCTTTATGGTTTGCTGTTCCTAGGGCTGAGACCTGGCTGAGATCTGTATGGCTGCCCCTTTTTTAGAAGTCTAAGCCACAGCACACCCAGAGCATCCTTATTTTTAGTTCTGTGCTACTGGTACTCCAGGCTAGTTTTCAGCTGGTCAGTCATTGCCAAGGGGAGGAATGAGGCCTCTTTTTGGCAAGAGTTATCTGATATTTGTACCCCACGTGGGCAGCACAGATTGGTGATGGCCTCTGGTTACCTCTTCAGGAGCTTGGCACTGAGAGCCTGGGATACTGCACCGACTTCCAGGCAGTCCCAGGCTGTGGAATCAGCTGCAAGGTCGGAGGAGTTGAGGCCATCCTTGGCACAGCTGAGGAAGGTCCCAATAAGCTGGATGCTAACAGGAGTGGGGACAGCAGTGCTCCTCTGGGAGATAATGGAGTTATCATGCTCTTGGAATCACGAGGTAAGTGATTATCTGCCCTGTGCTGCCCCTGTGCCAGCCCCAATGTGTGGGAGAATGAACCAACAGCACCAACCACCTACCAGGCTATGTGCAAGAGAAAGGTGGATATGGGGCAGAAGAAGGCAAAGAACAGGAGGGACAAAAATGTGCTTCAATGAAAATTGAAGCTCTCTCCACAACTCTTGATCTCTCTCTGAAATTCAGAAACTTAATTGAGAATTAGTTGCAGTGATGGGTACTTGAAAATTCCATACAATACCTGGACAATAAGGCATACCCAGCAATATTCCTTTTGGACATAATAATGGTCCAGCAGACAGCAAAGTTTGCATTATTTTCCCATTTAAAGCAGTTACTTTTAACATGTATTATCTTACTGCAACTTTTACATTCTACTCTTTAGTTCCATATTAACTTGGACCTTTTGTTTCCTGTTCATATACCTCTCAAGGCACTTAATAAAACAAAAAAAACAAACTCAAACCTATTCAGTGGATGCAAAACAAAAAGTGCTCTATCTGAAAACTTATTTTAGTGCCTGATAGTTTTGATTAGGCCAATAAAATTCAGGTTTGTTTCAGACTCTCTGGATGCCACTTTGCTATTTTGTAGTGTAGGAGAGAAAGAAAAGGTATTTAAAGCCTTCCTTAAGGAGCTCATCAATTCTCTTCAGAAGGCTGTGGTGCTCTTGACCTTTTTGAGAAAGCTGTTAGAAGAATTAAATAGAATGAGAGCTTCAATCATGACAACTGTGCCATTTGTGAATGGTGCTAATGTAATATTTTCTCACCTGCTTATAGGGTTCTTGTGAAGTTGGATTGGATTCGTAATGAGTTGCACTGTTTGTTAGAACTCCACTACTTTTTCCTTGTCAGAAATAGCTTTTATTTTTGAAAGTCATTAGTTGCGAGAACCAAGCAGGATGGCATTAACTAAATGTGTGTACTGTGCTTATTCAGAGAAACAATGCCAGGTGACAAAGGCAAACACGAGCAAATGCTACCATTAAGTCCATGTGTGTCAAGAGGCACAGACTGAATCTTGAAAGAGAAAACTTTTATCAGGCTGTCTTCAGGCAGTGCCTCTGCCTAACTTGTCTTCCTCAAACATTTCTGCTTGTGTACACTGCTTTTCAGATGCTCATTTTTCTTTTTGTCTGTGCACAAAGGTCCATCTTCTTCTCAGAAATACTCGGTGTTGATCGGAAATCGTGAGTGGATGCGACGCAATGGCTTGAATATTGCAAATGATGTAAATGATGCAATGACAAACCATGAAATGAAAGGACAGACTGCCATACTAGTGGCTATAGATGGTAACTGCTCTTCCTTTGAGTGACTTAACAAATATGAGTCAATCCTACTGCGGAACAGATGAAAACAATCTGAAGCAGTTGATCACTGGCTTAGTGTCAAGAGACTACTAATCTTTTAGTGCAAATCTGCTTGTGAACTGTGAAGTATCAAGGTGTTCTTAAAAGAAGCTTTTACCACACAACAGTGTTTATAAAGTTTTGTTGTGTATGTTTTAATTTAAGAATTAATTTCTGAACCCGCTGTCTAGGATCATTGTTCAAACAAGCAGTGACAATATGGTGCCATGTCCAATCCTTAATTTACGTCAGTTAAGGATCATGGACCAACCTATCACAGCACTGGTTTCAAAACATGCGTAAATAAACATGCATGAATAAACATGGTGATTCATTAGATCAGTCAAGTATGATAGCTTAGACTAAAAGAGTTTTGCCAGAGCAGGGGTTCTGTTCTTTACCATGCAGAAAGAGATCCCGGACAATACCTTGATATGAGAAATTATTACAATGCTGACAGATTGCCAGCACACCTGTGATCTTGAAATGAGGCCAATGATTCATTCACTGAACAAATATTCTTGGTGCCCCTAGAGAGCAATTTTGAAAGGCATTTGCTTGTGAAGGAAGTGTGGATGCACCTTTGAGCCAATGTACTGGAAGGCAGACGCAAGACTTCTCAATTAAAGTAATTAATTCTGGTAGAGATCCAACCCTGAAAGACTAGGGGACATAAAACCAGACTCCATATGCTTCCTCTTGAAGGAGTGGCTTTAACATCTGACCTAGGCACAAATACCAACACTTTCTCTGACCCACTATCATATTTGTCCATACCATAAAACATAGAAGTCAGGCTTGTTGTAAAGCTACTCTCCTCTTGTCTTCCTGATCCCCAAATATCTGAAATAGGCAAACAATAAGAAGAAGAGACCATAAGCGAGAAAGCTGCAGACACAAGTGTCACTATTGCTCAGAATGTGTTATTTCACAAGCTGCCACAGTGGGATGGAGGGGGAGCTCTGTTCTCTTGGTGCCTCTTTGCCTCCCACAGCTCTCTCTGACGGAGGGTGTTTCCATTGGTGCAGGTGTGTTGTGTGGAATGATCGCCATAGCAGACACTGTCAAGCAGGAGGCAGCCCTTGCTGTGCACACACTGCAGAGCATGGGAATAGACGTGGTGCTCATAACAGGGGACAACAGGAAAACTGCAAAAGCCATTGCTACTCAGGTATCTGCTTCTCTGTGGTTCAAAAAGCTACATGGTGAGGTTCCAGAACTCCTGTTTGCCCCGGTGAATTTGAAGCGGGAGCTTCAGTTTCCCTGAAGCTGCAGTTTCCCTGGATATATTAAATGAAGGCATTTTTTTCTTGAGCTGGACTGAAAATCAGGTCAAGTCCTATGGCATAGTAGAGGCCAGTGGCTGTGTTAAGATCCCACTATAGACATGCAGTCAGTACTTCTCCAGAGTAATGGAGTTTCTTGCAGTAATTGGTTGCTGAACTGAAGCCTCCTGTTTCCCTTCACTGAAAGGCAGACCTGTTTGGTTAGTGATGAAGGAAAGTTCTTTGAAGATCCAGTCCTGGTCACAGTTAGGCAATCCACAGTGTGGATTTGTTGTTATCTTAAAGGGTAACATAACAATATGGATTATTGCTAAGAAGCATAGCAGTCTAAAGGAAGTTGGGTTTATGTTTTTCCCCATGGCAAACTGTAAATGAAAAGTCAGATTCTCACTCTACCTTGCTATGTTTCCACCCTCTCCATCTTCCTTTCCCTCTTTCCCTCTGTGTTGGTCTACTTCTAATCTTACCGTGTGCCACTTTGCTTTCCTCAGGTATCCCACCACACAGCTGACTCAGCCAGCACTGTGGTATGCACGCTCTTCTGTGCTCTGAGGTCTGTTTTGTTTCTCCATGTGATGCTTTAATCCTTCTCCTATTGGCTTTCACACTTTTGCTTTTGCGTTCAGTTAGAAAGTGCCTTCCCACCCAATTTTCTTTGTCAAGGAAAAACAGTCTTTCAGAAACAAGCTTGAATTTATGGTTCCAGGAACACAGATGAACCTTTTAAACAAGCTTATTTTGTGTCAACCTACATTTTCGTTGAAATTTTGGAATGTACTTTCCAATGGAAAGAAATTGTAAGCAGTTTTAAAAATGTTATAAAATGTTGCTTTTTAAAAGGTTAAAGGAGAGCTCCTATCTTTTGCAGTGAAAAGCTGCTTCTGCCTGGTGAGGCGGCCAAACAAAGGGCATTATCCCAGCACTCTCCAATACAGTCATCTGTTTTTCAACTTCAACACCAGAACCATGGCTGGCAACTCCACATAAGTTATCATGTGGATGGGTAGAAGCATTTAGTCAGCCATCTGCTTTATTTTTATAATCTCCCTGCACATACTAGTTTCCTCTGTGTTTCCCCTGCTGTAACTGCTTGATCATACATGGTTCGTGTGTTGCATTATCTGCTTGAAGGCTCTGCAGAGGGATCTGCACAGCCTGGACTGATGGGCTGAGGCCAGTTGTGTGAGGCTCAAAAAGGTGAAGTATCAAGTTCTGCACCTGAGTCACAAGAGCCCCTGCAGCCCTGCACGCTGGGGGCAGAGTGGCTGAAAAGCTGCTCAGCAGAAAAGGACCTGGGGGTGCTGCTTGACAGCAGCTGAACATGAGCCAGCTGTGCCCAGGAGGGCAAGAAGGCCAATGCACCCTGGCCTGTATCAGCAATAGAGTGGTCAGCAGGACCAAGGGAAGTGGTGGAGTCACCACTCCTGAAGGTATTTCAAAGACAAATCTTTATTGCTGGGACAGTGGAGCCCCAGAAGCCATGCAGGGCATGATGTGAAGGGCAGAGTATGGTTTGCCAGCAGCTCTGCAGTATGAGGGTGCTGTTACCAATCCTGTTCTTATGCCAAAGGTGTGTTGCTCTTCAGTTTTCTGTGTAGCTTGCAAGTGTTGACTTCGCCAGAATCAGTTTGGTTGATATTCCTGCTTGCCCTTCTCCTAGAACAGCAAATGGCTCTTCCTTCCAGCAGGAAGCATGTCACTGACATGGGGTGTTTTTGTTTGTACATAGGTTGGGATCAAAAAAGTCTTTGCGGAGGTTCTTCCTTCTCACAAGGTTGCAAAGGTCCAGGAGCTCCAAAATGAAAAGAAGAAGGTTGCAATGGTTGGTGATGGAGTCAACGATTCCCCTGCACTAGCCAAGGCCGATGTTGGAATTGCAATTGGAACAGGCACCGATGTTGCCATTGAAGCTGCAGATGTTGTCCTTATCCGAGTGAGCACTACTGTTTTGGCCTGTCCTCTTTTATCACTCACATTCCTCATTTTGGTTTCATTTTCTGAAGACTGCATGTGGAAAACTTTCAGTGCTCTTCTGTCTTGCAGAATGATTTGCTGGATGTAGTTGCCAGTATTCACTTATCCAAGAGAACAGTTCGAAGAATACGAATAAATCTGATTCTTGCCTTAATTTATAATCTGCTTGGAATACCCATAGCAGCAGGTATGTGACTGCAAGAGCTCAGCTTGTCAAAGACAGCAGCATAGTTGATCTCTGTGGTGCCTCTTATAGGATTGATTACCTCTCAAGGAACAAAAAACACGTTCCTAGATTATTTAAAGCTTGGTAGGAGGAGGGTGAAATCAAGACATTCTGTTTTTTTTTTTAATTATTTTTACTTGCTTAGGAATAAATACTTCAAGATTAAATTAAAACTATGCTCTTACTTCATATAGCAGTACTTGGGGATTAGATCCTGTATATTCAAACCCAGCTCTAATCAGATGTGCCATCCTACTTTTGGGTGCTCCCTCTTTTATTTTCCCTGAATCACACATTTTCTCTCTTACTGCCTGTATTCTTTATGCCTCTGTCAGATATTTTCTCATGCTCTAAATTCCTACTTAAAACTTACTTCAGGTATTCCTTGTTTTGTTTATGAGTAACTTCTCCCTCCTTGTCCTGTACTACTGCCATGCCTTTCTGTTGCCTTTGCTGTGTTTCATATGTGCAGAATATCTGGAAGGGACAAATAGTCTTGCCCTGTGGCTGCAGCCTTGTACCTGTATGGGTGCAAAGGTCATCCCTTGCAATGGGAGGGACGTGTTCAGTAATGAGTGAGTAAATACATATATTGATCTAGTTGTGTTTCTGGAGGTCTCAGCAGGTTGTGTTGCAGACCTGCTGATCCATTCTGTGCTATGCAGGGGGGGAAATGCCTGTGCTGGGATGAGCAGCTCTCGCTCATGTCCATATGTTTTTTTGCTAGGTGTGTTCATGCCTCTTGGCCTCGTGCTTCAGCCTTGGATGGGGTCAGCTGCAATGGCAGCTTCTTCTGTGTCTGTCCTGCTGTCTTCACTGCAGCTGAAATGGCAAGTTGTCTTGTGTTTCTCAGCTGGGGAGCTGTGGCAGTACTGAGGCTGGGACTCAAGTGAGACACCCCTTTGGGCGTTCTACATCTAAAAGTACCTGAAAGTCCATTAGCTTGGGATTGCTCTGTCTGATCCTTGGCTCCAAAAGAGACAGGTGTCACTATTATGAACTTACCTGGACTAAGACAGTATGCAGTATGCTTTAACTAGCAGCTAAAAGTGTGACTGCATATCACCTGGGCCCGTGTAGTGCAAATCTAGTTCAATACCAAGTTAAGTAATGGTTAGGAGGTTTTGCTGTGAATATCAAGTGAACTAGTTTGAAAGATAATTCTCCATAATGCAACAATAGATTTTTGAAAAAAAATATTTGTACCTGTTTGGTTTTTATTTTTGTCTATTTAAGTTAGCCAGAGAGAAACAGGGAAGCAGTGTATTTATTCCTTTGCACCTTGCTGCCGATAAGGCATCTCTCTTTATTCTTTTGGAAGCAAACCACTTTCTGATCTACAACAAGATTTTTCAAGTTCTATTAATTTTAATGCTACATTTTTTGGGGTACCCTTTTTGGCAGTTACAGTGGACCCGTTCTTAACAGCATAGAAAGCAAACACCTTTAAAGAATAAGACTTTTTATGGTGTCTGAAATTGGTCCAAACCTTCACATATTTTTATTGTAGCTGGGCTCTTCTGTACATTACAGTATAGTACAGTACAGTATAGTATAAACTAATTTTCCAAATATGGGAAATCTGTTACTACGTCATGTTTCTAATCCTGCAAATGCTCAATGAGACCACAATATAAATACGAATTACATACATACATGTCTGTTTGCAGAGTCACCCCTATCACTACAGATTTTTCATCCTAAAAGGTTTCAGTGTAGAGTTATCCAAAGGATGAGAAATTTCTATAACAGGATTCCTTAATTCTCCATTTCTTTTGACCTTGTGTCGATTGCATTAAGTGTCACACACCATTTTAGGTAGATATTGAGAATCCCCTAAAAAATATTTGGCTTCAGACTTATGTATTACAGACTACTGTATTACAGTATACATTTTAGGACAATAATCTTTCTTGAAGCTTCAGATGAGCTGAATAGAATTTCAGGTTCCAAAGAACACAATGGTGCATATATATGTGAAGAAGACCACACATACTTGCCATTTTTGGGATTTGACTTGGTATGCATTGAATCAGAAAGTGGTTTTTGTGTCATTGAGTCCATTTACCTGCAATTGTCTTCTATGAACCTTCTAATAATTCAGCAAACTCATAATTTTTATTAAAGAACCCCACTTTGAGAGTCCCTCTGTTTTATTATTGAAATGTTTTAAAGCCGTGTGATGAGTACTCTTAGCTATTTAACACTGTGGCTGAAATGCATGGAATCATAGAATTATCTGGGTTGGAAAAGACCTTTAAGATCATTTAGTCCAACGTTTAACCTGGCACCACCAAGTCCACCACTAAACCATATCCCTAAATGCAACAGAAGAGTGCTCAATCAGTGGTATTGGTCTTGAATGACTGAAAACTCAGACCAGAAACATCTTGAGGAGTATTCTGCATTCCCCCATCATCCCCCCTTATTCTTTTGTGCTTGTCTTGGATTGAGAGAATTGTCAGGCTCAAAATTCAAGTAGTAATAAAATTATTATTCTGTAACTGATTTTTGAGACCCTTGCAGTCTTGGCACCACACATTTTAAATTAATTGTTTGTGAGCTATTAGATAGGAAATTTAATTTAAAGATATATAATTATCTATAAAGTTATTTTTTCTATATAAATACTTTCAATACATTTAGGTTATTAGAAGTTTCTGATTTGTTCCAGTGCCAGGTGCTTCTACACCTTGACCTCTTGTTGTTAATATCTTCTCTTTTTCTCTTCTTAGTTACAAGAAGCCAGACGCAGAAAGCTACGAAGCACAAGCTCAAGGCCGCATGAAGCCACTCACTCCTTCTCAAATCAGTGTTCACATTGGAATGGATGATAGGAGGAGGGACTCTTCCAAACCATCTCCTTGGGATCAGACAAGCCAAGTGTCTCTCTCCTCCTTGGCTTCAGACAGGCTGCCAAGACGCAATGGTTTCATCCAGGAGGAAGGGAGCAAATGGTCATTGCTCATAAATGGAGCAGATGAGGAGCAGTACATCTGAAGCTCCGGACTCTTAGTACAGGGGGAAATGTTCCTCCTCCCCAGCCAGGGGAGGGACTGACTTATTCCATCAACAGCTTCAGTGTTGTAAGTGAAGTATTTCTTCAGCTCATAAGAAAATTGCAACTCAGCTCAGTGTTGGGTTGTATGGATTGTGGATTTTTTTCAGGTCACCACTTATTTCTAGTTATGGAAATAGTCTGTGCCACTATTATGAACTGGCTTGTTTGCACACAGCATTGAGTGAAATAATGTAAAATTGTAATTTGCAGAGTCTAAAAGAGTTTCTCTGTGACTCTTTGCTAGGAACCGAGTTTCATACTTTTCACTCTTTCTAACTTTATTACTTCAAAACCGCATGAAGAAAGAGTATTTTCAGAGCTGCCAAATAATAATTTGTGTCTAAATGAAATTAGCAATGGCATAAGGAACTCTGTGGTCAGAATTTGAATTTTTACACAGAATCCTAACTTGTCGTGTCACTGTGGGAACACTTTGTATTTATGGCATCTCCTGGGACCAAAAATACTTTGTTATTTCACCTGCTTCAACTTTCTGAAAGGTCTTTTCCAAAGATTTTTACTGCTTTGAGGTATTGCATCCTTTTGATGCACATTTCTACGGCTCTCTTTGATTTTCTCTTTTGCTCCATATGAGCCCCTTTCCCCTTTTTCTTGCACAAGAGATCTAGGAGTTATCATTATGTTTGCAGATATTCCTGTTTGGGACAAAGTCCTTAAAGTCACCGGGAACCTTTCCATTCCAATTGAAATCCATAAAGGCAGAATAGTTCCTGGTCTCAGTTATCCAAGATACCTTGCTGGACCCCAGGGAGTTCCTTAGAGTTGGGCAGTTGTCTCTCTCTTTCCTCTGACAGAGTGAAGAATTTATGCCAGTGTGAGCAAAGGTGGTATTTACCTTGGTATGACTGAGCAGAACTAGCACTGGTGTGACTCCAATGTAGCTGAACTGAGGGAGATTATTGCATAACTTAACCCCAGCTTGGTGGTTGCTTAAAATGCATCTAAAAGCTTAAATTATAAAGGTGGAAAAATGACCTTCAAGTGGGCTTCTATTTGCCATCATATGAATAAATGACAGGGCCTGAACTAAGAAAATCTGTAATTTAAATTTGTATTTATTTTTTGCACTGGTTTTAGCTCCCCTCTTTACTTCAATGAGAAATCAAAGTACTGGACAACTGTTTTTTTTGCTTTAACATCTTTACCAAAGCTTGCAGTAACTTCATCCCTGTGGATGTCAGATTCACCCCTTAACGCTTTTTAGAGTCAGGACAGTAGGAACCAACAGTTTTGGTGCACTGGATGCAGTTCCAGAGCGCTGTGTTGTCCAGCTGTGGGACTCTGATGTAAGCAGAGTTTTATAGTTGAATTTAGAAACTGAAAGAAGAGGAAATACTTTGCTAAACAACATGAACTAACTACTTCTTTTCATTGACTGAAATATAGAGCTGTTTCTAACAAGGGTTCAAATCCTGCTTCTCCTAATGTAAAAATGAGAAACAAGCCAGAGAGGAAAAGAATTGTTCTTAAAGCATCGGATGGGTCTTCCCATTTTCTCAGCACTGTCTTAAATATAATTACAAATCAGTTTTAAAACTCTATATAAGCAGAGATTACTTTCACAGCACAAACACTTTTCAAACATGTCATAGGTGCATGTCCCCGTGGGAAAGAGGGTCTGAAATTTTACTATTCTGTATTTTCTTACCAGTCCTTGCAGTAAAAATACACTTTGGTTTAAAAAAAAAATCAAACAAATGACTGTGTGTCTTTTTTTTTTTTTATTTTTATTGAGGGGTTCAGAATAAAAAGAGCGTAAACAGAGATTGTTGGATTGCAGGGTACATATGCACAAGGTTTTGTGACTGCTTTGTGATCTGTTTCAGGAAGATATACAGGAGGGAAAAAGAGACTATTGTTTCTTGTTGAGACAGGTGAGGTTGCAAACATGTTAAAGGGTGGAAATAGGATTCAAAATCATCTTGGGGAATTGGACAGAACCAGGAAACTTTGCAAACAGAACAGAGAGGAATTAAAGGTCAATGAAGCTGAAAAAGGTCAGGTAGTTGTCTGGCATTCATTTTGTGACCCATTCTAGCAACACAGTGATCCTGCAAAATGAAGAGAAACATAGAGAGGTATAAAGATTGTATCACCCATATGACAAAATACCTCATTCTGTTCTGCTCTGGAGAGGCATCAGCTGAAATAGCAGGTCTAGTTTTATATGTCATGCTTGTTAGGAAAAAACAGTTCAGAGAAGAGCAATGAGATTTAACAGAAATCTAGAAAACGTGAGAATGTTAGTATATGGGAATGAGAAATAGAAGCAGGTTGATGGAGTTTGAGTAATTTTGCTTACAGAATACCATAAGGAAATACAAGTCTCAAGCTAGAAAGAGAACAATTTATTCCTTTCATCTTTTCAGTGTCTTTTATGTTCATGGTGAATAGAACAAGAAAATAATAGGCTTATTTAACCAAAGAATATTTAGATTAGTCACTAGGGAGGAACTGTGTAACAGAAAAGATTGTGGAGCCCTGGAAGAGGTTTCAGATGGGGGCTCTTCAGATGCACATGGCAATCAGGCACATATTTGGTGATAATGTGTTAGTCAGAGGTGAATCCTCCTGTGGGGCAGGCAGCTGCCCTACACCAGTTCCTGACCTTCTCCTCAGATGGGCTCTCTCTTATTTCTGTGAAAGTAATATGAACCAAAAAAATATTGGAGTAGAGGACTGACCACACTATCCTGCTCTCAAGAAGTGCCTGCTCTCAAGAAGAACCTGACTTATTTCATACTTGAACTGGAAAAGTTTTGCTCATTATATTTGCATAATATCTTAGGCTTTAAATGGCTGTGAAACTTGCATAAATCATGGAATCATAGAATGGTTTGGCTTGAAATGGTCCTTAGAATTAATCTAGTCCAACTCTCCTGCCATAGGCAGGGACACCTTCCGCTAGACTGGGTCACTCAGAGCTCCATCCAACCTGTCTTTGAGCACTGCCAGGGATGGGGCATCCACAACTTCTCTGGGAAACCTGTGCCAGTGCCTCACCACCCTCACAGTAAAAAATTTCTTCCTAATATTTAATGTAAACCTACCCTCTGTCAGTTTGAAGGCCATTCCCCCTTGTCTAATCACTACATGCCCTTGTCAAAAGTCCCTCTCCAGCTCTCTCATAGCCCCCTTTAGGTTCTGGAAGGTCTCCTTGGAGCCTTGTGTCCAGGCTGAACAGCCCCAACTCTCAGCCTGCCTCCATGGCAGAGGTTCTCCAGCCCTCTGATCAGCTTTATGCCCTCCTCTGTAGTTGTTCCAGCAGGTTCATGTCCTCCTTATGTTGGGGGCCCCAGAGCTGGATGCATCACTCCAGGTGGGGTCCCAGAGTGGAGCAGAGTGGCAGAATTCCCTTCTCCCCTGCTGGCCACGCTGCTTTGGATGCAGCCCAGGGTCTGGTTGGCTTTCTGGGCTGCAAGCACACATTACTGGGTCATGTTTGAGCTCTTTATCTGTCAGCAACCCCAAGTCCTTCTTGGCACCACTGCTCTAAATCCTGTTATTCCCTACTCTGTACTGATACTAGGGCTTGCCCCAACCCAGGTGCAGGACTTGATACTTGGGGACATATACATGGGCTCCCATATACCTGGGAACCTCATGAGGATCCCTCTGGGCCCACTTGAGGCATCATTTGGCATCAATGGGATCCCCAGGCATCCTTGCCTCAAATGTTTTTTAACAGGTAACAGCTGTACAACTGTACTTCTACATATTGACACAACCTAATCTACACGTAAGCAGCAAAAAAGACTTTCATTTCAAGTCACATTAGAATTTACTGCTTTATAAATAAGCCATAGAGGCATTCTTTTAAAATATGCCATGGAAATATTCTCTGCATTTTATGGGCCCTGACAGGTTTGCTTCTCTAGGGTACAGGTTTCCTGAACAAACAAATGATTTCTTCATTATCTTTGGAAGTCTGCACTGTGCTGCACCAGAGCTGAAGCATTGTTTATGTGCATTCTGCCAGCTCTCTCCAAGATGCTTAATGTTCTAACACTCTTCTGCCAGCTCCTGTCCTAAATTACATATTTACAACACTTCAGGGAAACGAAAACTCAGGGTTGAAACCTCCCCTGCCATTTTTCAAAGAGGTTGCTTTAATCCCTGCCTTGGAATTTCAGACACTTGCACTCCATCCAGCAGTTTTAGAAAAAACACCCAGCACACATTCAAAAAAAAATCATGTTCCTCTTGGCATTTTGGACTATAGGTTGCAAAAGTCAGAGAAACAAATTGCTTCAAAAGAAAAAATAACTTGATCATTCCCCAGATTACATTCCCCATTATATACTGAAGAAATTAGAACTCCATTACTCTTCTAAATATTATAGCCAGTGAGGTTTCCTAGGGCTGAGCAGAATTGGAGTAAAACAAAGTGGGAGATAGTCCTGCATATTGGGGTTTCTCAGGACATAGCCTACTGTGCAACAGGCTATGCAGCAGCCAGAGAGAAAAGCAGAGACAAAATGCACTTGCAGCTTCTATTTGAAGGTACAGTGTATCCTCTTATCAATAAGAAAAATATCTTCTTTTGAGTAAAACATATTCAGAAAAATACCAGCAGAAGCAAGGACATTGAATACACATCTAAGAATTAAACATCTGTAACCTCTATAGCCATCCTTGCAAAGCATTGTTGCACCAACCTTTCCTTTCCCGTTTCTTGCTCTTACCTGTCTTGCTAGAGAGCCTTTACTAATATTTGCCATGGATAAGGTGTAGCTTATCCATGGAGCTGCAATTGCTTTTTCAAACTTAACACAAAAGGAAGAAAAGACAAGCTCTCAGGCATTCATGCCCTTCCTTGACTAAAAGCTCCCAAAACTCTGTGTTTGTTTCTGCTGACTGGAGGGGGTTGTTTAAAAATGTGTTTCTCCAGCTTGTTAGGGAAAAAATGAATGCAGAAGCAGATGAAATGGAGGGGTTTTTTTTCAACCTGGTTTAGGGCTTATTTGCATTCCTTTTTATTAATATGGATCATATTTGTTAAAATGTTTAGTCAATAGGGATTTATATCAAACTGCTAAATAGGAGGCATCTAAGAACCTCAGGCTTTCCCTCTGGTATTTTTTTCTGGGCATGTCACCGGCCTGTAATTCAGTTAGGCTTTGGGATGTTCGTGGGTCCTCATCACATCAAGTGTGACTATACTACAGATGCATGATGGAAAGGCTAAGAGGAGCACGAAGTCTATGGTTTTGTCTGTGAATTTTTATAAACCTAAATCCCTCCCCTTTCTGACACGTCCCAAATCCTCTTGTTCCAGTACAATTTAATGGTATTCCACTGCTAACCACACACTCAAGTATTCTGCAGAAGCAAGATCTCTATTTCTGTTGCCATATCTTCATTTAGTGACAACAAAGGCAGAATCCATTCTAAGTTACAGTATTTCTAGGCTCAATTTAGCTATGCAGTTTTAGCAGTAAAAAGGAAAGGGGGTTGGGGAGTGGAGAGGAATGTGTTTGTTAAAATAACACAGATATGGTCTGTCTAATTCCAGTCCCTAAATAGGGAATATGTGTTTGCATGACAAATTTCAAGGTAAAACATGTTCAGCAGAAACAGTGCTTCCCAGCCTTCATGGACATATAAGGCAGGTTCTGCATTTCCCTGCTTTCCTCTCTATTGACCTGAAGAGATAGATATTGACAAAAAGGAAAAGATCATTATTAGTCCATGAGATTGAATCTGAATGATGGGTCTGTATAGCAAGATTTAACAGCTTATTGCCAAACATCTGCTTTAATGAAATTCATTGACAAAAATCCCCCATAATGTATGTGTTTCTAAACCTTTTGAAAATGGTGAATTTTCCAGTTTGTTTTTCAGAATTCTGTTTCAGTTTATTGTCCAGATACTCATACATCTTCAAAACAGCAGTACTTAGCACTGCCATGGCAGCTTACATGTTCCTGCCTGCATGCAAACAGTTACTGATGTGCATCCACACTGGCAGGAATTAAGCCCACACGAAGCTTTGTCACGCACGTGCAATTTCTCCGTCATTTAATCTCAGTTGTAAATGACAACTTTGGAATTCTCTGCCTCTCTAAATCTGAATTTCTCATTGAATCTAAATGGATCTCCAACATATAAATAACTGCACCAACCCTGAATATTACTTTCAATTACTTTGAATTTGCTGCTGCTCACATGGCATTCATGCTGGTCTTTCATGCTGTTTGCATTAGGAAACCTCTTCTTTCTAAAACAACCTCCTGCCTTCAGAATTAACAGCTCCGTCCAAGGTTGAATTTCTTAAGCTTCTTCACTGACTTTTTAAAAGTCTACAACCGGTGGCCCGTGGCTACAGCTCACCTATTGTTCTTTAAAACAAGACTTCATTTGGAGTTACAAATGTTAGAACTGGTTTTGAACAAAAGTACCGGATCTGTTTCACAGAATGCAAACTGAAACTCAGTACAGAATTAGAGTGACAGTAATAACACCTATTACAAGCAGACCATGCATTTTGTAGGAGCCCAGTAAGAAAGGGTCAGGCTGGGGAAGGATCATTTCAGACAGTTGCTACTCTCCATGGGTAACAAAACCAGATTAATTGATGTTGCCTACAATGCTATTATGGAGTGGCCCTGTCCAGGGAACAGGGATGAGCTTTGTGTTTTATTTTTGGCTGTTAGCAACAGCCTTAGGTAGGGCTGTCTCCGGGGAAGCTGCAAGGAAACCTCCAATGATGATTGTGACACAGTATATAGGGAAAAAGGGACATCTCACCACCATGGGCTACATTACACCCTGCTGCAAGGAGCCTCTGTCTAGCCTCTCTGGGCTAACAAAATGTTCTGGACAGATAAAAGCCATGACTGTGGGGGCAGAGTGCTGCCTAACAGCTCCTCACTGTTAATTGATGTCACAGAAGATGGGGTTTAAACTTGCAAAAAGTTCAGCCTGCTCACAGGGCAGCATAAATGGGCAGGCCCTGGTCTTCACTGTGGCCTGCATTTCAGGCCATTAGGGACAGCCTGAGAATCCTTCTTGGGTAAAATATGAAGTGCACATTAATACAGACGTTAAATTCACAGTTCAGATCTTAATAGGTAATGGAGGAAGATAAGATCAAGATTAGACAAACTCAGAAGCTAATGTTAATTCACATGAGCGAAGGCAATTCTGTTAAGGAACATAGACATACTGGAAAGGACAATGAAGACCTGTCTGGATGTCTGCTTATTATCTGATAAAGGCCTACAAAATTCCTTTAGAGCTGACCAACTCTGTGGAACAAGAGCCTCTGTACAGGACAGGAATAATAATATTTATTATTATTATTAAATAAGAGGCTTGCCCAGATACTCAACATATTGCAACAGCTTCCAACAAAGGAAATGGGTGTTTTACTTCAAAAGCAGGGAATTATTTCAAAATCATAATGGAATTAGGAACAAATGAGATCCTTGCACTCACTGAAAGGCATTAAAGAAAGCAAAGGTGCAGCTAGAGTGAAACAGAGACTTTAAACAGTTCTCCAAGATTTCTTTCCTTTATTGTTTTACCCACTCATGCCTCATTTGTGCACATATTTCATTCTTGCTAGAGGTTTACATATCCTTGGTGGTTAATGCAAACAAAGACACTTCTACTTTAGAGTAGAAAAATAACTAAAAAACCTTTATTTTGACAGAAAGACAATGATAAAGAGACATTTGAGTTCTGTTCACTTCTCAGTTCCTGGTTTGTCTGTGTAAGGATTTTACAGCTGCTGCTAAAAGGAATACTTTGGCTTATCTTGATGGGGAGAGATATGCACAGACCTGTGTGGTAAGCATGTTCCACTTCAGGTATTTTCCACCTGCACCAGTGGGTCCCAGATTTGCCACTGGCCCTCCTTCATTTCAGCAAAATTCTGTGTGAAGATGGGCAAATATGACCCAACCTAAAAAATTTCCTTTTACTCTAAACTGAAAACAAAAACAAATAAATGTGCTATGAAGAGAATGCTTCTCAAGGCGCCGTTCCCACAATAATTTATAAACAACTGTCCAATTTAAGCCAAGTGTGCTATGTGTCTCTTAAAAATATTTAAAAGATACCCTTGCTGTTATGATAATTAAACAAACATGAGATAGAAAGTAACAAACACGCAAAAATAGCCCACAATGACTTATAAGTACAATAACAGTAAAGCTAAATTTAATAAATAAAGCAGAATAGTGTGGTGACAGTGAGGCAAGAACATAAAATCCACAGAAAATAATTTACTGCACTAAAGAGCAACAAAAAACCTTGTCTGAAGGGCAGAAAATTATGATGAATGATATACTGAAAAAGAAAATAGAATATTGGTGAGCAAGAGACTTGAAATGCTTAAGGCTGCATAAACAGTGTGATTATTCACAGTGATTACTGAATGTCCCTCTGAGTCTTCTTAATGCCAGAAGCATTTCATTTCTTCCTAAGACCAACAGAACATTGTGCAGGAAGTGAAATCAGCCAACTCTTTAGCTAGACTAAAGGGATGCAAGGTTCTGCATCACTCCAGGACACTTTCCCTGGAGGAATCGCATCATACACATAATTAAGCTGAACAGGAACTTGTCTCCACTACTGCCTTTAAGAAATAACTGGAAAGAATCCCAAAAGACTAAAAAATATCTTTCCCACAATATCAGATTTAAAAAAATATATCATTTTCTTTATTTATATATGAAGTGCTATTTCTTTTCCTGCTAAAAGTGGCTTTTTAACTGGAAAGAACAAAACCACTCCTTATGCTAAATACACTGTAATTCTTCCCTTCCTCTTAGCAAGCAGTATTAAAAAATGGGGAATTTTTAAAATGCAGATTAGTTTGGTGTGACCCCTGTATCAGCAGGCCAAACTTCTACTGACCAAAATACTCTTAGGTACTGAGCAAAAGTTAACTTGATAAGGTCTCATAGAGTTTTCCATTTATGCTATGTTGTTGTAAATATTTTACATATTCTTCTTATAGTGATTGCAGAGTTCTGACCTGCTCAATCAAAATCTTTAAAATTACCTGGATGAGGAGTATTTATACCTTGCAATAATTTTTAGATGTTCTGTTTTTTTTTTTGTAGCTCTCCCTTTAACAAATGGATGTAAGAACTTTTAGTTCAGAGATTTAGCATCAGAGGAGAGGCAAACAAGTGATTCTGATATTGTCTCACCTTCCCACCTTGAACTTTGTGAGTGTTTAATTGCTGTTGTTGTTGGCAAAGATCTACCCAGATTAAATGTAAGCTGTTGTAAAATTCTGGACATGACCAGACAATGTCTTTTTACATCATGTGAGAATTTGTTTTTCTGTATTGAAAGCCTTCAGTTCCTTAATTTCACCACCTCTTGTCTAAATAGATTAATTAGAACCAGGATCCATTCAGCTTTCAAGTTGAAATGGATCAGAGTTCAGAAGCTTTTTCAGGCTTCCAACTTGAAGCTTTTTCAGGCTTCAAGTTGGAAGCCTGAAAAAGATTCTGAACTCTGTTGGCTTTCAGACTCATAATGACCTTTTATTTTTGCCTTTGTGAGTGTGAGATTAATGGTATCACTATGTTTTTTGACTTACCAAAAGTGAACACCTATCCAGACACCATTTTAAATATTACACAGCAGAAAGTTTATTAAAAAGACTGTAGAAGATGTGGAGGCTTTGATTCTTCAGAGATTGATGCCACTGATTGTCTGAAATTGTGTCAGATCTGTATTTCACTTTCAATTGAAATGAACTGGGAATTAAATGGAGTTCAGTCCTCTCAACTTCCTCCTGACATCACCTCAAACAGCTTTGGAATCTGCTTGCACTTCAAATAGAGAGAAAAAATACTTTTGATATGCTGCTGGTTAGAGCACTGTTTTCTAACGTGGGCCACACTCTATTAAGGAGTCACACCAAGGCCGAGTTTGTAACCAGTGTTTGAAAGAGGGAAAAACAGGAATCAACGAGGAATTTCAATCTAATTTTCAAAACATGAAGGACAAGCACTGCTGGAAAAAGAAAATAAATCCCTTTATAAATCTGGGGTGGGGGGGAAGAGGGCCACATTAGAGGTTGCTGTATCTCAGCGCTCACAAACTATATTTGATCTGCAATACACAGGCTGTAGTGTAAACCCTCTTATCCTTGAGAAAATAGTAATAGATGCAAGTGCTACTTTTCAAAAGTCTTGCATTTTCTGTGATGTCAGCAAAGGTCTGACATTGAGAACTTTTCAGGCTCATTTTCAAAGGTGGAGACAAATTATGTCACTGGCTCAAGACTTCTATATTGACATCTATTATATTTCTGCTGAGACATTTTAGGTCTAATCCTGTATGAGGTATTTACCTACAGCTCAGGCTGTGAGCTCATCTGGGTAATTCACTTTTTCTGCCCATATGGTTACTGCTGGTCATTTAAACAAAACTAGAGGTCATGAGAATAATTTCTAAAGTACATGTAATAGTTCTAATATCTATTTGTCTTGAGCTCTGTACTCCCTGTCAAGGGATGATTGTGAAAAAAGAATGTATCTTTTCTCTTTTCTTAGATGATATAAAATGTCCTTTTTTCTTTCTCTCTTCGCTTGGATTTTATAGGTATAGGTATCTATTAGATTAGGCATGATATGCAATGTAAAATATTTCTGAGTTCTCTCTGAAAAAAACCCTAGAAAAATATTAAGTCCATGAAGTATTTTTTCAATGTTTTTTAAATTTAAAAATTCTACAGAGTAAACATTACAGAAAGACAGAGAAATTGTACATTTATATAAAGTTCTGTAATTCTAACTACAGATGTCAATCAAATGTAGTAAAAAAATTGGCTCTGACAGAGGAGTTCTTCAAAGCGACTTTGGATGAGGATAAAACAAGTCTCAAATTTGCACATGAAGTGTTTGGAGCCTCACACAACAAGCTTCAATAGATTATTTTGTTCTCAGTATTGTAATTTTCCTCCGCTTTATAATCAAGTTACATTCTTATTCTTGTTGCATTGCTCAGCTGGCTTCAGCCCAACTTGATATTTTGCTGCCCTTATTATCTTTGCAGCTTCTGATTTACTCTGTTTTTTTAATCTTTTTCTCTGTCTTGCTTGCATCATCATTCCTGTTTCCGCTGTAGGGCATTTATTATTGCCCTTTCTCTTAGGAGCAATCACTGCTATATGCATATCAGGTGTTTTTTGACCCTTGCGTTTTCTTTTTACTGAGAGATGACTGTCTCTTCTGTCACTTACCATTGTCAGACAGATCCCTAGCAACATAAATTTGTAGAACTCCACTGCCTTCACTGGAATAACTCTGCTTTGTATTAGCAGAGGAACTGGCTTAAAATTCAAAGGTGCTTCTTGCATTACACCTCAAGAACAGTGTCATTATTTTCACTCTTCACTTTAAATTCATGTATTTAAAGAGAAGGATGCATTACCCTCTGTAGCAGTATAGTATCTTTTTATAAGGTTTATATACTGTTAAAATGTAAAATAGATTTTATATACTGTTAAAATGTAAAATAGATTTTTTGGTTCCACTCATTTCACTCATTTAGGTGGTCACATCTTTTTGGGGAAGATCTGTAGAGACTTTTTATAGGAGGTAATATGATACTGGCACTCAAATAATCCTTAAGGCTCTGAAATCAATAGATAGAAAGATCTGTCAGATCACAGGAATAGAGCTCAGAAGACAGACATTTCTGCTGCTCTGTACCTTGTTACTGTTTAAATTACTGTAGGAGTATAAAACTCAGCCTAGAACCAGCAGCAAAGGCTCTTCATGAGTGAGGTGGAGCATACTTTTGAACCTGCTTGAAAGGGTGACATTTGAGACTATTCCTGTAGTACAGACCAGGGTTTCAATGACTGCACTAGCACTTCCTAACTTATCTTTGGGGTGGAAAACCAACTATCAAACAGCATTCACTGTTGTTTCCAACACAATGTCCTTTTAGTGAACATCATAGCTCTCTCCAAAGCATAGAGAAATCTGTGTAGCTATGTACCATAACACTACTGGACTGAAGTTCTCATTTGCCATCGTTCAGGGGACATAATCATTAACTGGATTTAAAAAACTGTGGAAACCTGTCTAACCTTTCCCAACTAAAAGAGAAAGGATGGAAAATGTTAGATCAGCTCTGAACTAGACTGCCAGAGAAAGAAGAAGGAAAAACTGCAGTTTTCTGCTGATTAAGTAGGAGAGCAGGGCACCATGACAGCAATCTCTCCCACGTGTCACCCCTGTTGAGGAAGGCACCTGTGCCTGACCTTCTCCAAGGTGATGTGAAGCTTTGCCATCTCGTGTTTCTGTGCCCCTAGAGGGAACCAGGGCTGTGTTCCTTTTTGGGCCTTGACCCAGTAATACACCCACTGATCAAATCAGCTGTAGAGAAGCCCTTAACCACTGTTGGTAGAAGTGATACCACCTCAACACTGTATATTATGTGTACTCCTCTGTTTGCTACTGCTTGTGTTTCTAGAGGACTGGACAATGGAGCGCAAATTTCCCAGTTGAGTCAGGTAACATTCTAATGGAAACCACAGAAAATTCTCTCACTCTTCATTATGCCATCAATTTTTAAGTGATCCATATTTATAAATGTCTTCTGATAAGGATGAGGGAAAATACACAATTCCAAATTAATACTTTTTTTAATACTTTTTTCCTACAAATCTGATTTTTTTCCTTTTCTGTCCTGCAGCCAATAAAATGCTATTAAATAAAACAGGAGCCCTGCTATTTCCCACAAAACTGAGGTAAGGGGTATTATTGCTCCCCTTCTGCCTATTTTGAGCGTCTTATCTGTCACCTGTGCAGAACTGGTTTTGCCTCTGTTCTTTCACAGGCACAGCAAAACTACAAAGGCCACCTCAAAAGTTCTGTAATACCATAATTCAGGTGTTAGCACAAGGTCCTTATTGATAGCTTTTGCCTGTACTACTTGAAGAAGGCGACTCTCTGGCCTTTCAGGAGAATAGTGGAGTACCTCAATTTTTTTTTCTTTCTTTTTTTTTTTTTTGTACCAAAAGAAGAAACTTCATTAGTAAAAAGTAGGGTAGTTGTTACTTTTGGACTGAATAGCATTTTTACATTGTAACATTCAAGATCCTGGTAACAAATTTTAATACCCTTCTGAGTTAGGTGAAATTCTAGTAACCAGATGTTTTCTGTTGCTCTTAATAAATTCTACTGGTAGTAATTTGCGAATCCTAGATTGCCACTGTCTTCACCTTAACAACCTCTTTTTTTTTTTTTTTTTTTTTTTTTGACATTTATTAGAAGTACTACTTTTGAAAATAGGTTGATACCTTGTACTGGTGGTATAGCAGTGCTCTTGGAAAGTATGGGAGGCACCTTTCTTATGCCACCAAGCAGAAAATGGATGAGATACTCTCAGCAGTATCACCTCAGATAACAGTAAAAAAGTGGGTGAATGCTCCAGTACAGATCATATTTATCCTGAATGGGCTGTGAACAAAAAGGACTTTCAGTTCCATCTGTTTGGTGTTCTCTGTGGTTTCCATAAAGGTTTTAAAACCCTTTTATTACTTAAGTCAAACAACTATAGGCTTTTGCCCAAACTGAAATGCATCACAACTTGTCTGTGGACATATGTTTGGGCATATATTATGCATTACATAATCTTACCAATAAAACTTCTTTCATGCTGAAGTGCTTTAATAACTGCTAGCCATAATTGGTTTTGGCCTATCTGGGTGGTATTTGCTATGAACGAGCTCTTCACAGATTTTGCAGCTGTACTCCACTGGTGCCAGATTGGAGACTAGCTGGGTAGTAATCAGAGAAGTGCTTTGTCAGCTAAAGGACCAAGGCCAGATGAATTCAAGAAAGGCAAAGCCTTACCTGCCATGTCCTCATGTTAAGCAGTTACTGTCAGGGTTGATGTTTGCTTTTTCATCTTGGAAGAAAAAGTATTACCCTATCCTTCCATCCTGTATAGACAAATTTGTGTCTTGGGCCTCCCTTCCTTCCTTCCTTCCTTCCTTCCTTCCTTCCTTCCTTCCTTCCTTGCTTCCTTCCTTCCTTCCTTCCGCCACTTCCTTCCTTCCGCCACTTCCTTCCTTCCGCCACTTCCTTCCTTCCTTCCGCCAC
>JAYDZK010000001.1:51687023-51733932 GCA_034509185.1 Euphonia xanthogaster
AAATACTGGCATCAAACAGGATATTTAGAACGTATAATAAACCAAATTATGAGAATTTACTGGTGTCAGTGTCTGTTTCTTCCATGTGAACCCATACATTTGGTTTGGCATTGCTGAGAGTGGGAATGCTTTTGCTGAGGCAGTAATAAACCCTAAGCTCCTGCAAGACTCTAATAAAAGCTTGTCTAGCAGTGTAGCAGTGAGAAACTGGGACTGCTGCATACCCAGGCTGCCCAGCAAGGCCCTGGGGCAGCCACCAGCAGGCTGCTGCCAAGAGTTTCCTGTATTTCTTGTGTTCGCTGTCTTTGTGCAGCTGTGCTTCATGCCAGCCCTGGGACTGGTGTGGAAAGGTCAGAAAGATGGTGTGGTCAGGGTCCTGTCCCTTTGGAGCAGGCACACAGCAGTGCACAACAGAGCATAAGGCTGCATGGATGCTCCCTTCATCACCTGCTTTGCCCTGGCTTTCTGTTTTTGTGGCTATACCTTGGAGCTGGTTGTGGTGTTGGTGTCCCTTGCAGAAATCATGCTTTAGCATGGGAGGATTTTCACAGAAATGTGACCTAAAAATCAGGCAGGGTCTCTTTGATGGATTTGCAGATACTAAAATTTTCTAGTCCCTTGGAAATGGCTGGCTGACTGGCACTCAGCAAAAACCCTGCAGAAGACCTTGGTTAAAGGGGAATTCAGGTTGCCTCTGGTTTAAACATTTAAACATTAGGTTTAGGGACATGTACTCCAGACCTCTGAAGACTTGGAAAGGGCCAGCATTTAAAACTAAACTTCTGGAAATTAGGGAATGCTGACCACTTAAAACAGGGAATACTGTTCTTGAGAATACAGCTAGCTTCTTTTGATGTCTCCTGAATTTTGTAGTAGTGGAGACTAGAAGCTTCATCCGTGTCCCTGAGGACTTTACAGACCTTTTTCTTTTGTCTCCACTCACCTCTTTTTCAGGCTGAGCAGTACAGGACTCGTCCCACATTTTCTGTTCCCTAGCTGCTTGGATTGACCATTCCTGCTCTGCCCACCCGTGACTCTCCCTTTGCCCTGGATAGGACTTTCCCTCACTTCCTGGCCCCACTTTGCATCCTTGCAATGGGTGAATTGAAAGGAGCCAAGTGCTGCCCTCCAGTTCTCTCCTGTGGCTCCTTGGGCCCAGCTCCCTGCAGGGCTCAGCTCAGCCCTTCCAGACTCTTGTGGAAAAATGACATTATTTCTTGAGCAACTCAGCACTGATCTCATAGGAACTGTGAACCCACTAAAATCTAATTTTCAGAGGTTTTCTTTTATAATGAAATTAAGGCAACTGGGTGCAATTATCATTGTCCTAAGGACAGTGTGCCTTCAGGGAGCCCGAGGGAGAAAGCCAGCTCCATCCTAAGAACCTGTGAGTGAAATCATCCTGCAACCCTGAGCAGCATGTCCCTGCTAGGGGGCATGGTAAGTGGTCAGAGTCATGAAAAATACTTCTAGCTGCCATCACAGTCTTTAACAGGGAAAGCAAAAGGAAATGTCTGTGCAGCCTCAGAATTGCTCTGGACATGAAATAAAAACAGTCACTTGCCCTTTATTTTCCACATTGGTCATTATCTCCAGGTAGCTCAGGAAACCATCTTCACTGCTGCTGGAAAATGTGTGGAAAAAAATCATCGAGGCACTTTGAAATGACTACAAACGCCTACAAGGATCTAAAAATACACAGCACTGACAACATGTGCAGCAGCAGTTATTGTCTCTGTGCTTGAGGCTGCAAACTGATAATTTCACATGCCAGCATTAAACTGAGGAGTCCAGCATCTGTACCCAAAATACAAATCATTTTAGCAATGAAACTTCACATGTGTTTGTCACCATTATTTGCTTTTGAGTGGGAAACTGGCACACAATGAGAAGGGTTGTGCTTGGCCACAGCTGTCACCCACTTGGGTTTTCCTGGCCATGTCTTCTCTTTCCAGCCAGCCCCTCTGCCTTTATTTTGGTGTATTTTCTCTATTTCTCAAAGTACCTAGCTGTAGGTTATACCATAATCTGCTGCTTGCCTCCTGGTAGGCTGCCATGAACCAGGAAATCCCAAGTGGAGAGGGAAAGGCTTGAGGCTGAGCAAGGCTGGGCTGCTCCAACACAGGATTCAATGTGAGGGCTGAGGTATTGAAATGACAATTAAGATCACATGGAGGACATCCCAGAAGGAGGAGAGTAAATTCCTTGCATACTCTGTAGGGCCAGTTAGGTGTGGGGACCTGAGACAGAGCACAGCAAGCTGCTCCTTGCCAGACCCAAACACCCCCAGCCAAGGATTTACATGAGCTCCATGGCCCTCTCCACAGCTGGAGGTGCAGGAGGCAAGTGTCTTTACTCATTCAGGATCAAGAAAGTTCTGGAAAGCAGGGCTGTCTAGAGGACTCTCCAGGAAAGCCATGGACCATGACTCTGGAGAGTGCTGGAGTCAGCTGTCACCCTTGGACTGGCAAAAGAAAACTTCGGGTGTTGAAAAACAGATTCAGTATTGTGAAAAAGTTGGGGTTTTTTTTGAATCGATGGTAGTGAGCGGGCTGTTTAAGTGGAAAATAAGGATATACCATAATTAATGGTGCAAACACAAGCCTAAGGAGATGGAACATGCTCACCTGTGATTTAACGTAAGCTCACAATTGATAAATATCTGCAACAAGTAAAAAGCTTCACATTTTTACCTGTCCCAGAGATGTGTATGCCAGGAGCCATAAGAGAGTGGTGTGCATTGGAATCTCCAGTTGTTACCACACTTTTTGAAAGCTACTGTCTCTGAGTGTTCTAAGTGACGTTGGCAGGCTGGTGCCGTGGATGGAGTGGAGATCTGCCACAAAATCATTTTTCAGTCTTAACCTCTCAGCCCCTCTTTGAGTTCTGATCCTTAAAATGGCAACAGAGTCCTTTGCACAGCTCTCCAGGGGATAACGGGGTACGTGCACCAATGTGTGGCACCCTGTGAGACCTCAGAACAGAAAATACTGTGTGCCACACCAGAATGCAATGCCTGGGGACAGGGGTTAGTGGTGAAAATGGCAGGTTTAGGTTAATGGTTGGACCCAGTGATCTTAGAGGTCTCTTCCAACCTATGATTCTATGTAAGTGTGCCACATAAGTACCATGTAAGCAGAAAGCACCCCTGCTGTGCTGCTGCTGCTGCTTTCCAGCAGGCTGGAGCAGGGCTGATGGTTCCCTGTGGGGGGATCCTTGCAGGCTTTGTTCTTTATGCCTTCATTAGAAGGAAGATCAGTTCACATAAATTTCTTCTCCCCATCCTTAGAAAAGGTGGATGCTTCAAGTGACATCTGCCCTGTTAATCAGTTCCACCTCCACCAGCCCTCAGTTGCATCTGCCCTCAGGGAAGTGCTGCTCCTGTGTGAGCAGTGCAAAAGCTCAGGTCACAGATAATTTCTTCCAGTACTAAAGCCTTTCCATCAGTCTGCTGCTTGGCTGGCTTTTTAAATTAAGCATTGCTGCAAATTGTATAGATGCAAACCTGAGTGCCACAGAGAAGGAACTATTTGTATCTTGGTATGACGTAAAGCCAATGTAGGTCACTTCAAACACACATGTGGTGCATATATGACAGGTATGAAGCAACAGGGGGATGTATAGCTCTTTCTTCAGTGGATTAGGTGTGTTTGGGCTACAGCTGGAAATTGCAATGGAGTATGGAGGGAGAGCTGGTTTTCTTGTTGTTAAGTCAGCAGAGAGAGCATGTTCACAAAAGAGGCGCTTGCTGTGCTCCCAGAGAGACTTTACCTTGCTTCCCACTTTTCCCTCCTGAAGTACAACAGTCAAGCCACAAATCTTGAGGAACGGGAAAGAAAATCCAAACATGAACTGAAAATTTACTGTCAGGTAGGGCAGCCAAATAACAGCTTTTCAACCCAATTTCCATTTAGGTGTTGTCAGGCTAGCTTAGCAGAGCTCTGGGAAGGTAAAATTCACATGAAGATGAAGACTAATAACAGTAATTCTTCTTGAAAAGCTCCCACGCCAGAACACTCAGGAAGCTGTACTGCAGGATAGCAAAATCACGGTGCTGCAGCTCATGCTAAAGATGTGGAGGGCAAGCAGCCGTGAGCACGCTGCTCCTGAGAAGTGTGGTGAGGTGCAGGATGCTGATGAAGGCGGCAATGGCAGGGAAGGAGTGTTGTCACATGCTGAGGTTACCTGTTTCCACAGCCTTAAAGGTGAGATTTGGTAAATCCGTGGCTGCATGGCTCCTGCACTTGGTCATTAACACAACACTTCCAATAGAGCAGGGGCAGTGCAGGGAGGTGGCAGAGCTTTGCCTGCACTGCACGCACTGACTGGTTCCTGGCCACTTTTCCTCTCTTGCCTTGTGTCTGTGAACACACACGGAGTGCTGCACACACAGCAATCTCAAAGGAGAAGAGGACAATTTGCACCCCAGGGAAGCTGGTTGCTTGCTTGGCAGCTCTGTGTCATGTGTTGCAAAACTGAAGAACCTAGATACAACCTCTGCTTATCTGTACAAGTCCAAGGCTGACACGGTGGTTTTTTAAGATCCTGGGTGCAAATCTGTATTGTCTTTTTTTTTTTTTTTAATTTTTTTTGACAAAAGCCCACATCATCAAGGGGAGGTGTGCTTGTGCTCAAATGCACCACTTCCTCCGAGTGCTCCCCTTGCCTGCTTCTCATGCCCCTCGTGAACTAGCAATAGCAGAATCCCCATTTTAATTGTGAATATGGATTTATATGGGATTTTGGATCCTCTGAGGGACTGCCTAGATTGAGTGAATCATTGGATCAGGACAAAAACCCTGCCAAAAATCCCCAGACATCAAGAATCTGGAATTCCCTCTCTCTCTGCAGAGCATGGTCTTAGTTCAATCAATAAACAAAGTATTTTAAAAAGTAGAAAAGAGGGGAGAAACAGAGAGAGAAAGGGAGAAATAGAGAGATTTGCAGTGTTATAGAATTGTTTTTAAAATACAGTTTCCTCATGGTTCTTCTCGTCTTTAATCCACATTAGATGTTAATTTCTGAAGGATTCAGTTATAGTTATTTTTCCCTATCTGGTATTTCCAGTCACAGTATTCTATCTTTTCCTTTAATTTCTGTGGAAATTCTCTGCACTGACTTTTAACAGTTCAGTCAGATTTACTGGAAGAACAGCAGCAGAATTTCTGGATGTAGCTGGATGGGCTCCATACCCCCAATTTCCCATGATTCACAGGACTGCCTTACAGGTTTTTGACATTCCTCCTATGCAATGACTGACACATAGAGTCGAAAATTACAGCTAAATAGACATATACAGATACTGAATAAATTTAATTTTCTTTGTAGCTCTTACCATTCCGGTTTGTGACACACCTAGATGTGTCAATTGACTTAAATGACTTCTTGCCATTTTGCATGTTCTGTCTCTCCCACGAAGTTAGCTCCACAGCTGTGTCAGGAATGCTTTCTGATGACACTGCTGCATTTCAAAATTGTGCAAGTGAGCTCAGGAGCTCTTTCTTTCTTTCTTCTATTCAAATATTTAAGCTGATTTGTCACTACTGACTCAATCTCTTTATTGCTCTCTGCGAAAGTTGTCATCCCTCTGTAAAATACTTTGGGCTTTGGGATGTTCTGTGGTTTTAGAGTAACAAAACTTCAGTCCATAATTTCCACTTTTGTTGTGGCCTGGAGCAGAAAATATCCTGCTGTGAATTGCTTGAGCAGAACCTTTGAAAGAAAAAACTACTTTACATTAATGTAAATAAAATCCTAGAGGTAAAGTGATGGTTGTGAAACACCAGTGCTGGGAATTAAATAAGAAAAACAGCTTAGAGAAGTGTTTGCACACAGCACTACAGGTACAGCTGCTTTTGAGGCACGGGGTGGCCTTGGCAGCTTCTTTAGATCCTTCCACTCCAGATGAGCTCTTCCTTCAGTCATCTTCAGTTCTTCAGACATCTACAATTTTTTTCTGGTCCCTGCAGCCAACCTGTGGAAGATCAGCAGATTTACTCTTCCAAGAGAGGTGTATGTGTATTTTTTCACTCTGAATGTCACATCTTGACAGCCTCCCTGTGCATGTTGCAGAGGTGATAAATGTAACTGTGCTTTTTTCTTTCTTCTTTTTTTTTTTTAATATGGGAGTTATTTTATTTGTTCTTCTCATTACTTTACCACTCCAGAGATCTCCTTTATGACTGAAATTCATCCTCAGTCCAGAGCTGCTGGACAGAGAGCAGTTGCCCTCTAACTTCCCACTTCAAATACCCAGCCCAGGAAGCCTTTTGCATGTGGTGTCTCTCCAGAAATGCCACCCAAGCGAAGGCCACTCTGAAGCCACCAGGTGGATGCCATCTTTTGGGGGGGAGCTACCAGCAGTCCAAAGCCATATAGGTTTTTGCTTTTCTCTGGCTGAACTTCAGGCTCCTCTGTGTTGCACTGTGTAATGCCTCAAGCTTCACACCAGCTGTATTGTCACCAACAGTGCCAGAGAAGCATCGCTCTGCTCTGCCCTGGCAGAAGTGACTAGCAGCTCTCCTAAGAGCATTTCATGTGCTTCAAGCTCTTTGCCAGAGAGAGCACACCTAATTTTAGCTTAAATGGATGTTAATTTGACATGTGCATTTGAATAACTGAGATAAATTCTTGGCTTTTTGACGTTAAAATTTATTAAGTGACAAGCGCTTTTTGAATACTGTTATCTTCTGAAAGGTTCTTTTTCTCTAGAGCACCTGATAATAAAGCTCTAACACGTAAGAGCCCTGAATTTGTAGGAAGTTGCACTGAATGGTCTAATAGGTCATTTTCATCTCTGCCTTACATGGCAATAATTGAATAATAATAACCAAGGTTGCAAAACATTCCTACCCTAGCTGAATCGGCTGGCTTTTTTAATGGACTGGTTATTCATTGAACTATAAATATTCATGGATTTGACAGGAAAGACATAGTGCATAATTTAGCTTAAGCAAAATTAAACAGGACAGGCAGCCTTATCCTTTAGTAGATCACAAAGGACTGAACTTGAGTGGCAGCCTTGAGTGACGGCCTGAGAATGCCTGACAGTCACAGAAGTATCAGATTCTTTAACAGCAATTGTAAAGACTTCATACATTGTGTCCTTGAGTCTATTCAGTGCTACAATCCTGTACAGAAGGAGAATGAGCTACTAATGCTACCATTCCAGAGAAAAACTCAGTACTTGGTACTTTCCACTGTTGCTTTTGTCCCCCATGTTCCTTCTGGATGTCCAGACGGTCAAATAGAGATTTGTCTCTAGAACAGCCTGTACAGCTCAACCTTTGGTTTCTTAAGAAGAAATAAAAGCTGCAGTTGCTGTGCCAAAGCTTGGCAGAAGGCTCTGGCTCTGTACTCACATCTCATAAAACCACAGTGGTGGGGCAGTGGAACAGGTTGCCCAGAGGGGTGGTAGCTGCCCCAACTCTGGAAATATCCGAGGTCAGGCTGGGCAGGGATCTGCTCATTGCAGAGGGGTTGAACTAGGTGAACTTTACAGGTTCCTTCCAGCCCAAACTATTCTATGATTCTATGAGATATCGCTAAATATTGACCACATACTGTGTCATAGTTGTTGAGGATTTTCTGTCAGAGGCTCCTGTACCTGCACTGGCAATATGAGCTCAGCAGATGAATAATAATCCCAGTCCCTATGTGCACCCTCTCCTGCTTTTACACACACAGATATACAAAAACTGATACATTTGCTTCCCTCTTGATGAGGGACTTGCTGCCAGCTTTCCCCCCAGCTTTCATCTTTTCCCATATACTGCTGATTTCTGTCATCCTTCCCACTTCTTCCCTGCCCTCTTCCCATGGGAGCAAGGCTGCTGCCAAAAGCTCTCAGACAGACGCCTGATGAGGGCGGCTCACCCAAGAAGGTAAATGTTCCCATCATGCTCCCAGGAGCAGTGGGATATTAAATGTTCCACCAAACCTGGTGGGACAGGACAAGTTACCTCATTATGACTCAAGTGTTAACTGTGACCTTTAAATATTGGGGATCTGACTGCTCCCATTTATCAGTGTCTTATTTAGTTGATATGTACTGCACTGAGTTGGGTGAGCTGTTCTGAGTTCCAGATGACCTCAGCCACGAAGTTCCCACCTTCTTGTGTTTTACCCATGCACAAATGTCCTGTTGACAGGCCAGGAAAACAGAGGTCTACCCCATTCCTTAGGCTGCAGAACCTCAAAAGAATGAATAATGTCCTGAAAACCTGGGTGCAATGGCTTTAAAGACACTAAAACGCCTCCTCTAATTTATACCAAGGATGACAGATGCTATTTTAGAGAACTGGTTGAAATTCATCACTACTTAAATAAAGCATCCACTTCAGTAAGCATGGCTTTCCGCATGTTTCTAAGCCTAGCAGAAAAATTCATCCTTTTTCCCTGTGGAGATATTCTCTCTCAGGACCAAAGGCCTCCAGGAAGATGGACATTTTATAATCCTTAAGGCTGCTTCATATTCCTGGAGGGCCTCCTTATCTTCTCCAGGAGAGCTGTTTTATCTGTCCAGAGTTTCTTTTTCTTCCCATAGAATGCTGTCCTCCTCCAGAGGGCCCTGTCTTTCTCCCAGAGGAGCTGATATTTCCAGAAATTCTTATCCTGGGATTTCTCCAAGTCATTTCCCACCATGATTCCAGGAGCTGCTGGTTTGGAGAGGGGTGGACCAGCCTTTTGCACTGCAGTGCTCCCTGCATTCCGGATCAGCAGGTTCTCATCTGAGGGACAGACATCTCTGCCCTTTTCCCTCTGGTGCTGGAGTTACTTTTGTCTCTCTGACTCCTGGCAGTCTCCTGCCCTTCACAGACTCCCCCAAAATATTTATATCTTCCAAAATCCCATGAAATGTGAACAACAAAAAGACAAAAAAAAAAATCTATTTTTCTGTTCACTATTCTACCTCATAATTCTACAGCTAGGGTTCAAGGGGCTTAATTATTTATCCTGTTTCATTAGATTTATTATGACTTTTTGGACAGTGCCTCCAGCTCCACAGAGGGAGTAGGCTGCATTATAAATAAAAAACTGCTCTGTGCAGCAACTTCAGCCTGGTTTCTTTGCAAAAAAACTTGTTCCTGAAAGGATGGCAGAGGAGCAGCAACCCAAGGCAGGGAGAAACAAGGAATCATTTCTTCTTCCCTACCTGCCCTTTCAGGGTTGAGCTGGAAAATTTCTTAGGAAAACACATTTCACTCTGACATGGAGGAAGCAATCCAGGTGTCTAAACATGAGCATCCAGTGACATTTTTAACACTGAACCCCTCTGCATATGATCTCTTAGAAGACAACACATAGGAGACCCATGTCTTTGGGACCTGCAGGTGGAAGCTGAGGGAGATATCCCAACACATACTGGGCACAGGACACCCAGGTGTATGAGTCAGTCCCACCTTGGAGTCTGCCTCTAATTCATGCGGTTAAAATTTCCTTTGGATCAGAGAAAATCAGGAAATTATTTTGCTTTCATGAGGCTTCCATCACCTGAACATGCACAAAATGATACAAAACATGATACAAAGACAACTTCGAATGCCTTTTCTCACACAGTACAGTAAAAATATTGCCATTTGTTCTTTTATTATGCTCCTCAGGCAGGCTTATAAAGATGTAGGGTAATTATATCAGAGTACATTTTTCAATTAAAATGTCATTATTATCTCACAGAAAATGACTAAATGATATCATTTTGTTCCACGAGTCTGCAAACACTCTTTTGGTTGCTAGCGAAATGATTTTCTGCAGACAAATCTAAGAGTGCAGAACGAATGGCTAACAAGTCTGATGTTAGTTTAGATCTGTTATCTGACTAGAGAGAGGCCTTATGTGAACAGATGTAAAATGAATTGAAAAAAAAGATTATATCTTTACTTGTTAAAACTCTTATTACCCCTCTCTGTTACCATCTCTTACCACCAAAAGAAATAAAGTCCCAAAGAATTGTGTCATGCTGCTGGGAAACGTAGCATTTTGAAAACCCTAGAACAGAGACACACAACACTTAGACAGGTGCAGTCCTAATGGCAGCTGGGTCTCTGATACCCACTGGTGACAGTGATCCCTTGCTCACCTAGAGTGACAGAATTTCACGAAGTTTGGAACCATAGGTTTGAAGTCCAGTGATGCTGGGTGGAGTTGGAAGGAGTCACTGGGCTCCTGGCAGGCTATGAGCCAAAATGAGGACTTTGCTCCACGTTCATGCTGGTTGCTTCTGAAGCATAATAAAACCCATCTGTGGGTTTCATTGCCCTCACTGGCTCCCCTACTTAGGAAAACTGTCTGGAAGACACAAACAGCACACACACTAAATGTCAGACACATTCTCAGATTGTGTCCTTACGGTTGTATGATTAAATTTGGCAGCCAAGGAAAGAGCTACTGTATCTTGTGTTATTTGAACTAAAACAAGTGATGGAGCTAAATCTGAGAGTGAATAAAATCCTGTTTCTCAGCTCAGCTGCACAGTAAGCTTTTCATTTTTTCTCTTTTTTTTTTCTCAGAAATTACATATTCAGACAATTGCAATGAAGACTCCTCACTCCACACATGTTGATACTGCACTGAACTCCAGCTCCAACTCCTAGCTCATTTGTGATCACTCAACTGTTCTGTGGTTTTCCTGCTTTTTCTCCTTATCATTCACCATAATTACTCTACAGCAAACACATGGTTCTGTTTCCCATGAGTTAAGGCTACATGTAGGGGTTGTGCTCCTCCCTTTTGGAGGGTTAGAATTTTCAGCTCTGTTGAACAGATATGGTGTTAAATATGGTTCACTATCCTCCAGCTGGGGAGGACAAATGCACTGAAAGGTGGCAAAAAGACATATTTCATGAGTGAGGAAATGAAATAACAAAAATGAAAATGCACAATGTTATCTTCTGTTGCCAGTGGAACAGCACTTTTCATTATATCTGTATGCAATGGGAATATTAACTCTGATATGCAGAAGTGCAAATTAAACTGCTGATTTAGATTATCATATTTCAAGAATAGTAACTTTATAGGCTTTTTAATTTTTTCATTCCATGTAAAACCTCTGTGAGTTATAAGCATTTCTTATCAACTATATCGTATAAGCGAGAGGTTTATATTCCTGCTGTTACATTAAAGGAGGCATTTTGCTGCTAGGAGAGTTTCTCATTTTATTCAGCTGTGGTGACTTTCCCTGATACTCTAGCATGAAGCACAATTAAGACAGAAATGTTCAGTAGCTTTATTATGCCCCTGTGTGAGGAGCTAATCTTTTTATCCCCCACTTCATTTTTCAAGGACTCCCAAAGGGTTTTGCAAACTTTAGGCATTTGCCTAGCGTACTCTGTAGTGGCATAAACAAAGAATACATGGACTTCAATAGGAACTTTGGCTTTTACACTTTTAGTAATTCCACTTTCTCTTACTGCAAGTTTCAAGAGTACTGGAATTTCCCAGTTAATATTCTGGGCTTGTGGGTAAATTTTGCTCACATTAATTTGGGCTATTCGTTACTTTTGTGGATAAGTAGGGGAACAGAAGACTACCATTTTTAAAGAAATGTATTTATTATTTAAAGGAAAATTTTCTTTACACAGAACAATACACAGGTTTCCTTCCTGAACTACCAGTGGGTGACAATGTCTGATGAATGCCATTCAATAAAAATGAAATAAACGTTTTTGGTTTTGTTTTGGGCTTTTTTTTGGGTTATTTTTTTTTCTATAGGAAACCAGCAAGTATTTCTAAGGAAGTACCTTCATTACTAACTTTTTGAGCACTGGATTTTTGATTTAGCCTGGCTTTCTATGGACACACACCATGTGCATTTGTCACCCTGGATTCTGCTCTCTGGTTGTTTCCTCAATTATCTTGCAAATCTATTTGCCAATTTTGATTGAATTTGATAGAGTAATTGAAGACTCGTGATACAAGCAAATGAGGCGAGGGCATCTGGCCTATTACCTTTTCTTGGATGGACAATGGCTGTGGACCCAGGGAACCTGGGTAATAACTGTAATAAATGCAATCCATTGTTACTTTCCCAGGATTATCCCTCGGCATACAGGGCTGGAGGTTTGCAGGGATCCCAAGCCACAGCTGCTTCCTTTGTGTCTCGTAGTCTTTCCTACAAAACCAAGGCAAATCTTGTCCTATTCTGCTTGTGTGATACTTATTTAAAGTAGAGAAAGAGACCCTCTGAATAACCTGACTGAGTGAAAGCTGCAACACGAGCAGTTATTCCTTACTAGACTTTAATAAAGTTACTCTCCCTGGAGGTTTTCCAGCAAAGTCTTTTGTCTCTCTATTCCTTAGGCCTCGATTACATTGTGATAAATTGTCCTGAGTGAAGAAAAGTGTGAAGCAGACAGTCTGATATTTTCTCATTTTCTGCCTTACCTCTTGGGCATTGCCAAGTAAACTGCCATGGAGACCAGCACATAAACATCCCTTCCCCAGGACAGTCTTGTGGGAAGAAGCCAAGGAACTGAAACATCCACAGCAGTAGGCTTTGCCTGGCACTGTAATTTATAGTGACAGCCACACAAAACATTTTCTCAGCGATGCACATGAGAGGAAAGTGCCTGGTCTGACCTTGTGTGTGTCAGCAGCCAGAAGCATTTCACAGCTTCTGCCCTGCACCAAGCTCTGCAGCTTCCAGACCATCCCAGGGGCTGGACATGGTCACCTGGTGGCTCTCAGAGCCCAGGGGACTTCAGGCTGGGCACACAGTGACTCACTGCATTGATAGCACTTCTAGTCCCAGTATCTTCCTAAGGCTGCCTTAAAAATTTCCTTCAAAAATACCATAATCAAGCAATTTAATGGCAATTTTAATGACTAAATGTCATTGTCAACACTGGCTACACTTGCCACAGGAGCTCTTGGTCCCTGTTATTTTTTTCTATGATCTTCTTGTGATGATTGAATGTTATAATTTCCAGGATTCCCACAGGCGATCATTAAAATGCTGGCAAGTTGGTATTGATGATTGGTTTCCACTGCACAAGCAGAGTATTTCTCAGCAGATAAGTACACATTTTCTGCCTCGAACAGTGAAAGAAATGTACACTGAATTTCTTTCCCACTGGCAGTTTATATTTCAATACACAAGGATAATTTATACAAGAAAATATAACATTCGTGATTGCATCCAGCATTTACAAAAACAGTCAGGCTCTTCCAATTTGAAAAGAAAAAAATTATGTAGGAGATGGGGGACTATATCTGTGTTGATTTTGACTTCTGATTCATCAAGTTAGGAGAAGGCCCTGTGGCAAAAGTGCTCACCCTCCACGGAGGGCGGAAATGAAATGAACATGAACACAAACTGGAAGGGAGAGAGCATCTCTACACAGCCCTTTCCCTCTCCATGCTAACCATTACATACCCAGGAAAATTCATGGTGAACAGCAACCCCTTCCAAAAAGGCACCTGGTGAGAAAAACCCAAATGTGTATTACGTGGGGATGTAAAAGTCCCTCCTGGTCTGAGGGGGGGGCTGTGTTTGAGGAGAGCATGCTCTGGCTTGTGCCTTTGGTGGCCACATTACAGAGTCCCTTTGCTCAGCTCAGCCCAGGACCTCAGCAGACACAAGAAGAGCAGCTGGGACACCCTGGGTTAGGATGTGTGACCCTGTGGCATCACCTCAGCAGACACAGGCAACCCACATTTGCCTCAGAGCTTCGTGGAGGATGAGAAAAAGCACCCCAAAAGCAGGCAGTGATATTGAACATAACTGAAATCCTTGCTGATGCCTAATGCCAGGCACTGGCCTGGGAATAACCACTGGAAAAACAGCTTTCTCTGCTGGAAGAAGCAGCTCTATGACACTGAAGGAAAGAAGAACTAGGAGCACAGAAAGCCCAGCTGTCCAGTTTGGCCGCTTGGATGGGGTGTCTCAATCTCTTCCTGCTGTGCCTCTTCCAGCACTGGTGGAGAGCACCAGAGCCTTCCAGAAGTGTCTCCCTGATCCCTTCATTGCCATAGAGAGCGCATGGCTTCCTTGTCTAAGTGCTCAAACAAACCCCTGCTTCAGTGCCATGGATAAAGGCCACAGTCTCACCTTCTGCTTCGCTGCCAAACTTCTTCCACCAAACTTTCCACTCTCTGAGTCTAGGGCAATCAGGCAGCCACACCACCATGAGGTCAGGGCTTTTGCCAGCATATTGGACCTTGCTGCAAGGAAAAGCACAGGGAGTGTAAGAACCAGCCTGTGGCTGTGGTTGTGCATGTGCTGGCCCAGCAGCGTGCAAAGTCACCCACCAAACACCATCATTTTCTTTACCTCGGCTGACCCAGTGTGGACCCTTTTCTTAAGGCAAAACATGTGGCAGTGGGAGTTATATTGCTGATGAGCTGTGCAAACCTGGCAGCTGAAGGCAGAATTGTTCTTTCTGAGCTGGAGCAGGCACTTTGTCAGCTCCCTGCTGGTGACTAATGAAGCAGGTAACCCTTTCTGTCTTGCGGGCCCTTCCTGCACGGACTCAAAACACACATCAATCTTTATTAATGCTGTCACTCCTCCTGCAGAGGTGCTCTCCCTCAAACCCACTTTTTCTTGTGCAGAAACAAGGGCTTTCCAGCAGATTACCCACACCTATAATTACACTTGAGATGCCAGATGGTCACCTGCTGATGGGAAGGTGATCTAGCGGGCGACCACCTAAGAAATAGGTGACACTCTGCCAGGGTGACACAAGACATAAACGAGCCAACAGCTAAGGTGATACAGGTGGCAGTTTGCAAAGAGCTCTATCAGCTGCATTGATAGGGAAGGGGGGGGATTGCATGAAGAATGAACCAAGTACTTACCACTCACTACTGATATCTGAATAAATAAATTTCTTCCCTCTAAAATAAAAGACTTAGCAAAAGAAATTTGTTGGTGTTTTTTTGGTTTGTTTTTTTTTTTTTTTTTCCCTCCTGTACAGTCACGGTTGTGTGGGGTCCTTTGCTTCCCCCTGCTGTCACCCTGAAACTGCACAGGGTGGGCTGTGGCTGCAGCCAGCCGTGGGAGTGGGGAAACTAACGAGGATGGGCTCCGCCGCCAAGCGCTCCCGCATCCCACAGCTCCCACGGTGCTGCCGTCGAGAGCGGTGAGAGCGGGAGGCCAGCGGGAATAAAAGGCAGCGAGCCCCCCCTCCGTGCCTCACCGCCCACGGCCAGAGTCCCAGGGAGCCAGGCAGAGCTCTGGGGTCCCACCGGAGAGGGCTCTCCCAGCTGGCTCCCGCCGAAGGCTGGATTTTGCCGCTCCTCTGCCTCATCTCCCACACGTACAGGTGAACGGATTTGGCAGCCACAGCACTCTCAGGTAAGAGGGGTTTGCTGGGAACTGGACAATGTGCTGGCATGAAAGCCAGTGTGGGGTTTTGTGGTTTGTTAGGAAACCGGGTCTGGAAGACGACTTTGCTTGGAATAGTTCAGAAAAAGAAAAAGCAATTGTTCCCTCTAGCAGTTCTTAGAGAAAAGCCCTTGCTCTGGAGGGGTTTGCTGGCCCATGTACACCTCCTGTGTCCCAGCAGGGATCCCCTGGCAGTCAGAAGGCATCAAGTGGGAACTGGGATCTCAGGAAGCTCCACCAACTTTGCCCTGCTGTGTCCACCAGCACAGAGTAGGGCACCTGCATCTGGGAGAGAGAAGAGCTCAATTTGAAAAGTCTGCACATCGCAGTACCACTGTGGATGGACATGGCTCTTGTTTGGACTGACACATGGTGGGGCCAGCCTGAAGTCGTCTTTTGGCTTTGCTGTAGGTCAGGCATGTACCAGTCAGTGCTCACCCTCTTTTGACTCCTATTAGCTAAACATTTAGCTAATGACCAGAAAAATAGTTTAAAGCTAAAATTAGCTGAAATAACAAAGGAAACGGGCTGGAGGGTCTGTGCTGCACACACTTACCACTGCTGCTTGTAAGGGGCAAGGAACTGAGTTACAACAGGCGGCAGAAATGTGAGACACAGCATGTGCTCTGGGTGGGCAAACCTGGCTGCCTACCACCAGCAGTGAGGGCACTCAGTGAGGAGTATCAGACAGCCTGGAAGAGGCACAGAGGTGCTGTGACTCTGGTGTGGCTCAGCTGCAAGCTGCCACCCTAGAAAGCAGCGGTATGGAATGGCTCCAGCCTCCTGCAAAGGGTTCAGAGACTTGTCCCCACTGCTTGCTGGCCCTTCTAACCCAAGGGCAGGTCCCTTTCCACTGGGGAAACAAAACCCACGGAAGGACTGATAGGAGGAGGTCCAGAAGTTGGCTTTGGTCCTTAACCTTTTTTCCTGGCTGAGTTTTATGTTTTTCGTATGACTTTTCCAACACACTATCAAACTAGGAGTAGGTACAGTGGGGCAGGACACCTTCCTGCCCTTTTATGCCACCAGTCTTTGTGTTGTGCCAATTTCAGTTTCCTGTGAGTTTCAGTGACAATTTCCCTGTTTCAGCTGTGAAAAAAAAACATTTTCCGGCTGCCTGGCTGCTGAATTGCACTTTAGCACCCTCACGAATTGGCACAAAAGAAAATAATTCATCTTTAACACCCACAGCAGCTTCTGCAGAATCACCAAAGCTGTGGGGGAAAGGGGCAACACTTTTTTATCTGGCAAATAGAATGAATTCTCTGAGGGATTTGTCAGTCCTGGAGAAGTCCAAGACAACATCTGAGACAGGACTGAAACCATTACCTGGTAGTTATGTGTGTTGTGTTCTTGTGTGAACACGTTTTGTGCACAGACATCATGATATTGCTTTCTTTATCTCACCTGTTAGAACGGCGCACCCAGAGCTCTAAATCACGGTCTCTTCTGGGCTCTGTCACTAGATGGTGACATGCTGCCAGATACCGAGTCCTCCTTCAGTTTGTCTTTTAGTGTAAAAGAGCAGTAAATAAAGACCAAAACACGTCCAGTTAGCCCTCTGCTTATGGGAAAAGAGCATTCCCAGCCACAATAAATTCTGCTTAAGATAATTTGATATTTAACTGATTTTTAATATGGCATTGGATTGATTAAGATTGTTTTGTAAGAATTACTGCTTTAAAAGTAATTTTAGTCATAAACCTTTACATAATGGCTAATATTCCCTATCTCTGCGTAATTTAGAACACCTTTGTCAGCAGACATTGCCAGATGCAAAATGAATGCCTGTTTGTGCATCTTCTAGAAACAAACCTGCACTGAAAGCTTTAAAGTTAATATGTCATTTGCTTGAGAAAGGTACCAGTTTCCCTTCCTCTTTTCTGTTTTCCCTGAGCATGCAACAGTGCTTATTTTTTTCCTTGAAAAAAATAGTTGCTCATCAATAGTTGCAGACCACAGGCACAGAATTTGCTCTGCTGAAGAAGGTTTGGTGGCAGGTATGAGACACAAGCACTCACCAGAGGTCAGGCACTCATGTGTCATTTCCATTCCAGTCCATCATTCAGTACTGATGGAGATGTCCTCTGGGATATGAAGATGAGGGCTGGAAAAGGAGAACTAAATTCCATGAGACAACTGATGAGATCAGGCACACTAGAAACCTGGATGTATTCATCGGTGGCTGGCTGCTGCCTGCAGGGGTTACTGACCTGGTGGGATGTCTGTGAACGCCTCAGTCCCTGACTCTTGCTTGGTCATTCACCCACAGGTAAAACCACACCTGACTCTATTAACTGCCAGGAAACAGAATCTGCAATGCCATTGCGCAAGGAGCAAACTCCATCCCCTTCCCATGGCAGCAGAGGGTCCTGTCTGGGCTTGGGGACAGCCTCCTCTGCTCAGCCATGACAGACTTTGGAGAGGGTTATGGCCATGGATCAGCTGGTTGAACAAGTCTGTCTTTATCTTCAATACATGCCTGGGACCCCATGGTCCCTAGTAGGCTCTGGGCCAAGCTGGACACAGCATTGCACAGGAAAGCCCTAGGGTGGATCTCATGGCAACTTAGAACACAGTGAGGCTAAGCTTAAAATTCTGCTCTTTAACCATTAAGAAATCTAGAGGCTATTTTGAGGTAGGTGCAGGAATGCAGCTTCCCTTTTCCTGGCCTCCTCCACACACACCTTCCTCTGTCACACAGCTGCTGGTGGTGGTAGATCTGTGGTGACGCTGGCCAGAAGCTGTGTGAAGCTTGGAGTGTGTGTGTGTGTGTGTGTGTGTGTGTGTGTGTGTGTGTGTGTGTGTGTGTGTGTGTGTGTGTGTGTTTGTGTCTGTGTGTCTGTGTGAGCTTTCCACACTCCCATTGATGTGGAATGCTACATAACTGTCTGATGCTGTCTGAGGCCAGAGCTTGGATGCCTGGCTGCTTGCTCATGCCTCACCCCACCTTGTAAAAATTCTTCTTTACAAGGAGCTACTTTCTAATCCAGCTACTTTTCTGTCAAAGGCATGTTGTTCTGGGCTCCCTGTGGTTTGCAGTTTTTATTCCATATTCTTCTTCAGAATCCTCCTTGACCTTAAAACTCTTTTCATCCTCTCTCCTACTTTTTTTCTTTAATTCATTTTTGCTCACTAGTCAATTCTTGCTGAGGTTTGTGCACCAAGCCCCACCTGTTTCCCTGGGTTTTCTCATAACAGTTAAATACTTTGTTCTGCCCGAAACCCAACCAAAGTGAAGACAGAACCTTTCATAGCTTTCAGGAAGATGGCATTAATACTTCTCCCCCAGCCTCCCTGTGACCACAGGGCTCGAGCATCATCACCAGCAGGCAAGCCTGGGGCTGCTGGCAGGTATACCTGCCTCTGGGTATGCCACACTGCTGGCTGGGTTTGTGCATGCTTGGGGTTTTTGAGGGTAGTGAAAGCCTGCCAGCATGCGTGAGAGTACTCTGAGTCAAGATGCTTAGTAAGGTAAAGACACTTCTCATAGCCATATTAATTTCTCTGTCTCCACAGGCACCCTAAAAGGCTCACCACCATGGCTGCTGGCCTGGAGAAAGCCTGCCACCGGTGCATATCTAAAATTGCCAGCAATGGTAAGGCAGTTCTGGTAGCCATCGCCTCATGTATTTAAGCAGTCCTGTTGCTAAGCCAAGTCTATAAAGGAATCACAATGGTACCAAGTCCCACCTGAATCTTCCACTGAAGTTTCCTTTCCTAGATAATTTTGGGTACTGATGGAGTGTGTAGTAGTAACTCTACCCTAACAGCAGCTGCCTGTTGCAGTATTTGAAGTACAGCAACTAGCACAAAATTTCAAACAAACATCACCATGTATCTAAATATGGGCAGCAACAGACACCCTAAGCAAAATAATGAGTTTGCCTCCTCTCTGAAGTGTTACCTTATACATAGTGCAGCAGAAGCATCCACAGGGAAAATCACCTCATGAAGAGCAGCACAGCCAGCCCGAGAACAAACTCTCCTAGGAGCAATTCCCACCAAGCAAAACTGCTGCCATTCCTGACCACATTCACAGGGATGGAATGTGGTCAGGAATATCCCTCCTTTCACCCAGTGAGATCTGGAACAGGTTATTCTTCCCTCTGCTTGCCTGTTCCCTGGCACAAAGGCCACTGCAGGTGGGGGTATCCCTCATAAGCAGCCCCTTGTTGGGGGCTGGAAGCATCAGTTATCTGGACAGAGGTTCTTTTGCATGAGAGCCTGGGCTTGCTCAGGTTTTAAAGCAACTGGTTCTCCCCACCCAGGGTGGAGTTCACAGAGGGCTGTAATGAGCTGATAGCTGCTTGAACAGGCTGATCCTTGCTGTCCAAGGAGCAACGCAGCAGAAAGTCGACCTGGGCTGAGGCTGTGCAAGCTGCACAGAGGCACAGGAGAAACACACTTCAGAGGTGGGGTTTTGTAAGACCAGGGAAGCAGTCTCCTCAGCAGGAGGTTAAAATCCATGGGTTTTAAAGCTGCTTACTCCTGCTGACTGCATCTCCTTTTCACACTGAGTTGCAAGTGCCTTTTGGTTTCACTTTTAGGCAGTAGCAATTTCTAATTCCACTCAAATACAAGAAGCAGCAAACCCCTTGACCACTCTTCCTAGCTGATACTTTACCCACACTGATTGCTGCATTTGCCAGTCTAGGGTGTTACCTTGGAGTCTTCTATATTCCTGATCTTTGCTTTGCTTGAAAGACTCTCAAAGCTCAGAATTAACTTTTATTAATGATTAAATCCCTCAACTCCTTGTTCTCTTACACCCAGCAGAGAAAATCAGGCCAAAGGGACAGAAAGCTCAATCCAGGCATCCCTGCAGGAACCTGGCACAGGTAGAGGAGGAGAGGATATTTTATGGCCCAGTTTTTCATGCTCATCACTGCCCCAGGGGAAAGGAGAGCTGGGGAGTGATGGAAAACAAGGGGCGCAGAGCATGCACCCTATACTGTGATGAGTGCCTGAGAATGGAATTGGGACCCAACTGGTCCCTGTGGGATCCCTCACATCCTGCACAAAGGGACATGCAGGGTGGATCTGGACTCATTGGTGAATATTACAATTTAAAAGGTCAAAAGCGGTATTTTCTCTGATTTCTGTTCCTAGTGTCTACAAGCAAAATGTTACCGTTCCCTGTTATTAAATTACCACTGGAACTTCAATGATGAGAGAGAAAATAATTAATCCTTTAGAATTTTTAAAAAAATATTTGGATTAGTTCTGATCTCACCTATGTTCTTCTACACCAGAAGCACTCTCTTGGGTACCTGAAAAGTTACCCATGTGTGAGGAACTCAGAAATACCATTCCAGAAAAGTATCTTCAGGTTCTTCTAATGCTTAAGTTCAAAATAAGCTCAGCTTTAGCTATGGATCAGCTAATGCATCCAAAATTGATTTTATGTTCATTAAAATGCAAGCTCTCATGAAATGCAGCGATGCTTAATTTCACTTTTCCTCATCATCCTGTATTTATTTTTCAAAGACCTTTTCAGCAAAAGCCACATTTGTACCTTTGGTCTCCTGGTATTTAAATAACTCCCAAGAGCCAACCCACCTGTGGAGCATCTTTTCATTCTTGGTGTAGCAATTTAAGTTCAGTTTTCAATTTACTGACCAGAATAAAGAAGCCTAATCCACTACCCTGGGTCTACTGCAAAGCAAACTGAATGGCTCTATATGTAATGCCTAAATATTGTTATAAAATTACTTCTGGAAATTATTCACAAGGGGCCAAATCCAGAATTTAGACCATGGTGTAACTGTAGTTCAGTATCTGTAACTGTATTCAGAGGCATAATATAAAATCCAGGCTAGACACTCTGCAATATTGCTCAACCCCCAAGGCAGCTACACCTAGGACATAAATTTTAGGTGGTGTGATGCTGATATCTGGGTACCAAAGTTCTATATTGCAGTAATTCAACCCTGCCTAAGGAAAGAGTGGTGGAACACAGCAAACAGCTGGTGGCCCTGAACTGGGATTTGGTCATTTCCTCACATTTTCCCTGCCTCAAATGGTGGCTTTGCACTGGAACTAGAGGCCTCCATAAGAATGGCTGTTCCTTACTGTGAATCCTCCAGCTTCTGAGTATCTAGTCTGGTCAAGGGATTAAATCATGCCAGGGATGGGATTACTGCCATTCATCCCCAGAGACTATTCCATCAATATATCTCCTTGCTATGGCATTTAGCCTCATGAACAGAGCAGTCTTTGGTTTTGCTCAAGGATATCTCATGTCTCTACTCTTTGGATCACTCACAGGTCTGGTTTTGAGTGCTCAATACCTTGCTGTTATTTTTTTTATTTGGTGGTGGCCAGCCAAGCTGAACAGATTTAATTCCTTTCCTTCATGTTACTTCTTTCAAGTCTTTTCTGCATATCCCATCTGAGATAGTGACATTTTCCTGTGACTTGAAAGCACAGAATGACAGCCAGTAATCACAGCTACCAAAATCATGGGCAGACTCATGCCTGGTCTGTAAAACTTACGATCTTACTGGGGCTGGTTCCTCAGAAGATCTGTCAAGACTTTCTCTGCCACCACAACACCCTCACAGGCTGCATTCTTTCTTTTCTCCAAGTGCCCATCAGCACTGCAGGTGATGCCTGAAGATGCCATGCAGGAATAAAACATGGATGAAAATACCTGCTCCCCATCTGCACTCCAGCCTGTTGCAGCACCCACGCTGCAGTGCAGCACGCTGTGACACTGCTTGCTGAGCTACTGCATTGCCATCTGTGCCTGCCTCAGGGCATCAGCAGGCATGGGGCCCTGCCAACTGAATTTGACCCAAATTTCCTAACACCCAGACTGCTGGGAGTCAGGCTCCTTCAGAGCAGCATTCCCACAGGGTGTCGTCCAAAGGGCATACTTTGGCACATTTTCACACAGAGTTGCTCCTCAGCTTGTTCATGCTGATAAATCCTGGGGTAACTGCAGACTTTGTCGGGAAGCTGGTAGTATCTCATGTAAAAAAAAAATAAAAAAATTCTTTTTTATCCAGAACCTGACAGACTACAGAACAAATAGCAGCACCTGGGAGTGATGGTAACGTAACCAACACTGCATTTATTTCTGTATTTATTATCAGAGGGCTTGTCACTCTACTGAGCAGCTTGCACTACAGCTGTATTAGCATACTACTGAGGAGAGTAGGTAGATTGAGATTTATAGTCACAAACAGCTTCTGAAAATATTGTGAAGACTCTTACCTGAAAAGAAAGAAATTTTTCTCTCTCCTCAAAGTAAATAGGGACAGCCTGAGCTGATCTGTAACTTTCAAGTGCTTGGAAAACTCGTGGCAGCAAAATAAAGTCTGAGGAGCCCACGGGTGAATTGGTGTCACCTCCAATACTGCCTCCAGATCCCAAGCAGATGCCAGGGGACAACAGGCTGTTTGTCCTGAGGCCAGGCACAAGAAGGGAGTGGCAGAGGACTGGGAGGAGAGCAGCAGTGCAAGGGCATGGCTGTGGAAGATGCAAAGGCTTGAGCATCAGACAGAAGAGAGACCATGACATACAGCCAAAACATCAAGAGTGATCTCAAGCATGTTTACTTCTGTGGGGAAATCATGGCAAGAGGAATTCAGCCAAACAGCAGATTTATATCAGCTGACTGAACTGCTGGGCAGAAGACACAAAACCTGCACCCACTGATCTAATTTTTGTGACCACAGATTCCAAGGGATGTGCAAGATATTCAGCCACCAGTTCTTCTCTTCCTCTGGTGTTATCCCAGACACGGGCTCTTCCCTCCATCCACTTCCCAGCACGTTAGGATCCCACAGCAGGACTTCACCAGTGCCCCAGCAGGCGCTGCTCTGCTGGTACAGAGCAGTGAGGTCTCCTGCCCTATGCCCAGGCACCAGACACCCTTTCGAGGCATGCCTGGAAACACTTCCCTAGGTGTGCTGTGTTTTTAGAGACTACCAGCCCTTTTTTGCTACTTATTCCAGGAATGGGGCCAGGGTCTCCTCTGACCAGCCTGTGAGGCGATACCGCTGACACAAAAACACCACAAGCCCCATATGTAGGACCTGCCTGCACAGCAGCGTCCTCTCTGCTGAGCCGCGCTACCCAGCGGCAAGTACGATTCTCTGAAGCAATTTGTCTTCGCACCAGAACGGGGCAGCACAGCCCAGACAAACCCCGGCAGAGAATGCGAGTATCTCGGCTGAGCAGCATTTCTGTGAAACCCCCACACATTTAGGGAAAATCAGTCTTTAGCGCTGCTAGCGACACAGAGTGGCTGCAGAGCCCTGCCAGTTGTGTAGGCAATTGTTGAAGAGTCTCACTTTGTTAAACATGGATCTGGAAGCCTTCCCAGACTATGCATCTGCCCCTCCAATTCGAGACCTAAGAGGCTGTAGCTGAATGGGGAGATAATGAGTAAATACATTCCCAGCGACTGGTTTGGGAGCGGAATTAATGAACCATTGTCTCTTTCTCTTGAGCTCTGAGTGGTCGCTACCTCCCACTTCTCCCCTCCAAAAGCGGGCTGTTGGGCAGATGTCAGACACAAGCAAGCACGGACACCTGTGTGCCAGATGTGCAGTCTCGCACATGGATGAGCCCCCTGAGCTTTTTTCAGAGGTTACTGCAGCGTCCCTCTCCGACGTCAGGCAGAACAGGAGCTGCACAACTAACAAATGACACGATGCCTTCTCCTCCTCGTCCTCCTCCTTCTCCCGGGCTCCTGAGCACCTCCCGTGCCGCACGGGCAGGGACAGGAGGCAGCCACCACACCACAGGCAGAGGGGTGACGTCGCTCCGAGGGCTGCGCTGCAGTGGCAGCACTTGCGGCCACACCAGGAAGTCGGTGCAATGCCTGCAGACCTGAGCGGCACCCCTTTGGGCACCAGATGAATGGGTTGCCCAGCCTGTGGGCACCGTTTGCCCACAAATGATGTTGGAAGCCCAACTCATTTACAATACCATCACTTCTTGATATGATAGAATAGTCTAGATAACAGCAAGAGGAGCTAGCACAAAATGTGACATGTGGTGAAAAGGGAGGCTCTAGGCTGAGTTGTTCTAATGAGAGGCTGTCAGTGGTTGAAAGAGCTTAGTCAAGTGTAGGACACTATTCAAGCAGAGGAAGAATTTCTGTATTATGCAGCGCTCAAGAGATAGGAGTCTGAGCAAAAATGACAGAGAGGGAGAGAGAGAGAGAGGGAGACTGGCCGACAGAGAAAGGAGGAGGGGGTGGCACAAAGGAACAGAAGTGCTTTCTTCAGCTCAAAATACCTTCAGTCTCTCTCAGTTCATGGAGATAAGAAACATGCCACTTCTGAGAAAGATGTCTCAAGCTCTTAAGTGTAAGATCCTGGTTCTCTGTGGAGAAAACATGAGCAGTGTGTGGGGGATGGTGTGTTCCCATGAAAAGTGTCTGCGAGTCAGAAAGCCTGGTGGATCTGCTCTGAATTTCGATGCTGTTCCTATGTCCTCTCTGTTTCTCCTTCTGTAAAACAGAGGCAATGATGCTGGCCTTTTTCTCTAAGGCAGCCTGAGGGTGGTATTTTGGCAGTGCTGCAGAATTTTCCAGAGTGGCACTGTCCGCAGGGTGCTGGCAGTGTCCCTGCTCCTGCACGGCCAGGGGGACACCATGCACCTTGCAGAGGTTGCAGTTCTCTGGCATGGGGAACTGCAGGACACAGTTTACCCAGGGAAAGGGCTGGTCCCAAGCCAACTCCAAATACTTGCTCCAAGATTTTTTTTTGCAAGCCTTCAAGGAGACGTCCTACTCCTTCTCTTATCTGTGTTCTTCTCGGCCCCTCTGCAACCTATGCCCACCTGCACTTTGGCACCCTTAAGCACCCACTTGCAGCCTGAGCCATTTCTGGGAGGGCTCTGAAGGGACACTTGCCACAGAATGTCCTCATTTTATTTTACTCTCATTTGGCAGGGCAGCGTTTCACTTAATGTTGCCAAGTGTTCATGATTAGGCACAGAGGTGACATCTTGTGAGACAGGCTGCTCACACTGTTCTAGACGCTAGTGTCCCTCACCCACCAGGAAGGTAAGCGCTCATCCTCTGCAGCACCTGGCTGTGCAGGGGAAACATCAGGGCTCAGATACACCAGCAACTCTCTAGGTAAGCCCCTCAGGTCCATTCACCTGCAGGGAGAGTCTGTGTCCACCCCTAAGAGCATCCTTCCACACAGCTTAAAGCTGATCTAGCCCAATGACAAATCCCACTCCTTACAGCAGGGCTGCTGCCTTTGTGCTCATGAGCTAAGCTGGGTCAGGGAGTTAGACCAGCCAGAAACTATTCACATCTGTGATAAAGACAGTTTATTTAGCTATCAGTGAAAAGTAAGTGGAATGGCATTAAAGCTGCTATTTGCTTAGCAAACAGATACGGCTCATCAGTTGCCATGGATTAGCTGATGCAGAATTACTTGTTACTGCACAGTCGCCTGGCAGTGCCTCTGAAAAGGATGCAGGATAAGGCAGCAGTGGATGAGTCCTTGCCCTTGGATTAAGACAAGCTGCAAGCAGTAGCTGCAGAAGCAGTTTGTGTCTCTCACTGCATCCTGGAAGTGATAAATCGTGCTGGTCTCATCACCACAAATGCTGCACCACGCAGGTGATATTCCCACCCCATCAAGTGCACTGTATTTCTTCCTACACAATTGTCTGGATTTACAGAGCATCTGTAAAGAACTTGAGGGAAATGCCAGCCTCTAAACTTGAACTAGCCCAAATAACACTGTCTTTCTTTTCTCCTTCACAGCATGCTTTATATTTGGGCTCCTCGCTTTCCTTGCCTTACCACTGTCCATGACTTTTATAGGTAAGTTGACAACTAAAGTAAATTGAAAATAGAAACTTCCTGGCACTCTGTGGCAGGTTAACATATCTGGTGGAAGAAAGGAACTGGAAAATTCAGGGTTTCCAACTGTTAAACCCTGTCTTGGTAATTTAGCTTCAGACAGAATCTCAGCCCACACTCCCTATCAGGAAGGAAGGAGTACTTGAATTCTGACCCTGTTTATCTTAAAACCTCCTCCAGTGTGTTTTACCTCAAAACCCAGCTTTCTCTGTGGGAGGAAGCTCAGAATCTGACATATGAGAAGATTTCATTACTCAGGATCCCTCTGTATCAACTACACTGCAAAAAATTGTAGAAGCATAGTGCTTGAAGGGAAAAAGAGATGTAGGCTGCTATTTCTCTACCTTTTTGAAAGTCAGACCTGGTTTTTGGCTGATCTGTCTCTGTATAACCCCTCAAAAGCTGGATTTGTGAGTAGCATTTCAAGATCAAATATTTAAGAAAGGAAAATCCTTTGAGCTGGCGAATTTTATACCTTTTTTAACTGCATAAGGCCCCTCTTTTCTTAAGCATCACCTTTCCATTACCATTAACATAGATCTTTGTTTTTTTCTGTAACATTTCATTGCTCCCTTTGGGCCTTTCACATCCTCCATATGGGTTGTGAACCCCACTTGAGAAACATCAGTGGAGACACCAATTCACCTCTGCTTTTAGACAGGCCCATGTGCTCACAGCATCCCTGACAGATGTCTAACTTGTCCTTGCTCAAGGAAATTCCATGGCTTCCCAAGGAGGCTATTTCAACATTTTATTGCTCTCAAAGACAAACTATTTTTCCCCATATCCAACCTAAATCTTCCCTATGGCAAATTAAACAAATTACAGCCTGTCCTGCCCACTGTGGTCACAAAAACATATTGGTCACTGTCCTAATCAAGAGATCCTTTGAACTGTTTAAAGGCTGCTATTATAACCCTGCTCCATCTTCTCTTTTGTTTTCCCAGAGGTCTTAAAAACCTAATTCTTTCATCCTGACCTCACAGGTCACTGTTTCTGTAGCTTTTTTTTTTCTCCATTTTTGCCTCCTTCCTTTGACCTCTGGCCAATGGAAGTATTTTTCCTTATTAATAAAAGAATGATGTAACACAGGCCTCCAGCTGAAACCTGAGGACTGAGCAGTGCAGAGTAACTAGCTCCTCTGTTTAACATGCAGGATTTCTGTAAACACACCGCAAAATGAAACATGGTCGCTCTGCACCAACCCATTTCCTCCAATTTAGTTTATGGTGTATTGTAAGCCCAGATGGTTTTTGGCAGTGCTGCTCCCTACAACACATATCTTGTTTTTTATTTACCTTGAAGTTTCCTCCCCTACACACGGTGTTTGGCTCCATCAGTTTTTGTCTTGTAGATTTTGAATGCCTTTTTCCAGTGTATCTAGATCACTTTGAATTCAAAGTCCTCAAGAGCCCTCGTCTTTAACAAGCCCTTGTCTTTGAAAAGCTGTTCACCTGGAGCCTCGTTCCTCATGAAGGATGGTCCAAAGGAGCTCTAGATGCAGATGCTGAGGGCAAGCTGCATCCCACCTAGACTTGGATTGTGTGCATCCACAGCCAGGCTGAGCGCTGCGTGTTGTCCTTGCAAGCTGTTAAGGGAAATGGATGTTCCTGACAGTGAAATGCCCACACCCTCTCTTAGGTGTCTGCCTTGAGATGAGGTGACTTTTAAGCCAGTTGGGATGCCTGGTCCATTGGCATGGATATTTATCCAAACCCACATAATAAGTGTTCAGCTAAAGGCTGGTGCCATTCCCTAAATCTGGGGCTTTCAATGTACCACTCATGACTATGGTGGGATTCCAACTAGAATGTCCTAATTAGGAACCAGGGAGTTCTAACAAGGGATTAGGGAGCAATCGGGAAGCAGGGAAATGGACTGAACTGCCACATCTCAACACTTCTGCTCTTATATTTATCCATGACTTAAGATTGCTATTTATCCCTTAAGAAGATTCTAGCTTTAGCTTTTCCCCAGGCTGAATATGCCTGAACTGTGAAATAGGGATGGGAAGGTATATACAAAATGTGGCACATGCATACTGACATCCTGCCTTCTGGAAATGAATTCAGGTCTGGAATCTGACCACTTAAAAATATAATTTCTCAGGAATATTTCACAGTATCTTTAAGATCAGTGAGAAGTGGAAAGTCTATAGTAAGATATTAGCCTGGAGCTCTGGATATCTCCTGCATCAGACACAGAGCCCTTTTTTTCCCCACAACTTACTGAAATTAAGAGATAATGTCACTATAATGTAGTGTTGTCAGAGGATATTGGTTTCCTGCAGCTCCATTTCAGCAGAGGTATTTTTAGGAAAATGAAGTGTCAAGGAAAATGCAGATATTTATTTTCCAAGCAAAACCCTATGATTTTCTGATAATATTCTGTTACCATGATCTCAGAAAAAAACTTGCTGATGTGTCTCCAGTCATTTTGGCTCTTGCTTCCTACAGAGGAAAACTGTGAGATAAAATACTTGTTAAAACTCAGAGATTAATAACAGGCAGCCCTGGTAATAATTATATGCTAACATTATACACTTTTAAAATTCGATAATGCTGTAAATCACAGTACAATTCAAGGTACATGAAAAGGACTCAGCATATTTTCCAAGCTGCAGATTAGTACATCACTTAAGCAATAGATTGTTTAGCAGCTTTTTCACTTTTACTGGCAGAGAAGATCCCTTTTTTCACTAAACACTCCAAAGGTATAGAGATTTATTTTAATTTTTTTTAGTTTCCAGGACAGTGAAGGATTACTCTCAATAACCCATTCTTGTATGTTGTCCAGAGTACCTTTATATACGGAATTCCCCAAGGGTATCTAAATCACATTTGAAAGCTGACGACATGGGTTTTTTTAATAAGTAGTTTAAGTTGCCCCCTGTTCAAATTTAACCCAGTACTAGTACTACTCTTCATACACCAAATAGCTCTTCAAATCTAAAATGCTCCCGAGAATTGTCTGAAACCTGTTCTCATACTCTGTGCCTTTACATGGGAACCAGTCTTGTGCTTTAGCAATTATTGTTTAACACAATCTTTCCTTGCATTCCAGTCCTTCAACCAGTCGTCTGATTTGCTATCCTTTCTGATAAAATGGTGCCCAAAAGCAATTACTTCGAGATCTAGGCAGCACCTAGATCCAAGTGTAAGGCCCAAAGTCAGGGCTCGACTGAGGTCTGTGCTAAGTGACGACAGCTGCAGCCATCCACGAGGAACACCTGAAAATGGCCTAGCATGTTGAGGTCTCTGCCTCCCATTAGGAATAAAGTTGTGTAGTGAGCACCAAAGAGTGGATCAGCCTTGCTACATAGCACCCCTCCTTTCCTATGGGTGTACTTCAGCCATTTCAGCTGAGAAGACTAAAGCAGCTGAAAGGGGCCAATGCTGTATTGATTTTCATTTGTCCTGGATAATTTTCATATCGTCTCATGGATAATCATGAGTCACAAGGACACTTGGTTAGTAGCAATCCTTTATGGGCCATGCCAGAGCACTGCCCCAAATGGTGCCCTTAGAGAAGCCATTGTTCTGTTTGCTCACAAGTGCTCTTTCCACTTGCTGGACCCTGTGTCCTGGATCCCACTGCAGTGTTGTTCTGTGGTAGCCAAGAGGTAAAAATGTGTGAGTACCTCTGCTTTCCCAAGCCTTCCATCTCTTGTTTTTTCCCCTTTGGATGCTGTTCAGGCTGTGTCTGATCTTGCACAGGTCTTTGGTTCATTCATTTGGACTCCTCTGCTGGTCTATGTTCTGGTCAGGCTCAATTGTTTTTCACTCTGAACCACAGATTGCTCTGGCTTGCAGGGAGCACTGCAGTAGAAGCAGACCTTTGATCTCTCATGGTCCATATATCCCATCTCTAGCTGTCAAAGGAGAATATATCTGTTGCTTATGGGAAAGAAGAGCTAGCACTGATGCTTTCCAACTAGTTTTGGTGCTCCCAGATAAACCAAACACATGCTGTCTGAGAACTGATTGGCACATTCACTGATTTCACTGTAACAAATACCAGCGCCCATCTGTCAGCTGTAGGTCCACATTTCCTATTCACACCTTGGGGTGTATTTTTAAAGTTACTACTGTATCACCTGCTTTGACCTACTCTTTTGCTGTCATATCTATCTGCAGTATTCTCCCAAAACCTACAGAGTGCCACTGTCTGTCACTTAAATCCTTCCCAAGACTGAATGATGTCATGTTATATATATGAAAGGATTCCATAATAGATTTGTCTGGGAAAGAGAATCAGAGCAGCATGAGAAAAAAAAGAAAGGCATTTTTTCTCGACTTTTTTTCCCCCTCAAATTGAAATCTCAGTTAACACACTGGAAATAGAAATTGCCTAGGTTCCTAAACTGAAATATATTCCCAATGATCCCTGGCCAGCTGCTTTTGTGGCAGTCTATTAGATAGCCAAGTACTTTGGAAACCTTGGCAGCAGCTTTCTGATGAACGTGATGTAATTTGTGACAATTTCCCTGCTTCCCACCCCTCTAAAGCTGGGAATCTGAGCAGGTCTCAATGTTACATAGTGGCAAAATGGACAAAAAATTACAGCTTTGTAATAAGAATGAAAGTCCAAATCCATCTAAGTGCAGCCTTTTTCATTTATACAAAGGTTGGTAATACTTAATATAGAGGAGTCCGCAGCCCTTACACACAGGGGATCACAAAACTGCCGACCACAAAACACTGACCCATGTCCTGTGACTAAAGTCAGACCTGTAGCAAGCAACCACAATCCAGAGCACCTGGATTTATGCCATGCAAAGAGTGCAGGAGAGGTTCAGGACATGAGCAATGCTCTGGACCAGCAATAGCAGTGGATTTGGTGGACAAATTGGCAAGCTAAAGAGGATTACAGCTATAGAAAAGAAAAACCAAACCAAAACAAAACAAAAAAAAAACCAACCCAAAACAACAAAAAACTCCACCCCAAGAAAACAAAACAAAAAACAAAAAAAAAAAAAAAACAAAACAAAACAAACAAAAAACTCCACTCCACTCCAAAAAACCAAAACCCACTGGTACTTCTTTCCTAATTCCTCCTATTCAGTGTAGTTCTGAAAATGGAGGCAAGGCATTTCACCTGAGAGATGTTTAGCCCTAAGACCAGCACATTCCTTTTGGTATCCTGCAACTAGGTGACTCCACTTATTCAGAGAAAAGTCAGAATATCTCCTTGCAAACTATTTATATAGCAAGAAGAAAACAGAAAATCCTTTCTACCCTGTGCAACTGATCCGTCAAAGCCCTGAAACATGGAATCAATACCAATAAAATTACGGTGTAATGAACTGTTTAAAATTTCTGAAGATGCCATTGCTAAGAGACTTGGGCAGGGGATTCATCCCAGCTAACTTACAGGTATCTACAGCTGGCTGTCTGGATTCCTTGTATAGCCATGGAGAGACAGAAGTGCTTTCAGGGACCAACTCACCCAACCCATTTCAAATGCCTATCTTAAGATAAATGAATTGAATTTTACAAGTGCCTATTTCTCTCTATTGACTACAGAATGCAGAAAACTAGCTCACATATGGATGCCCGCATTGCAGACATCTATATTTGGACAGATGAGTTTCACTGCCACAGACCTGTATCACAAGCTTCAGTCTCTACTGCCAGCAACATCCTCACACAGCCATACACCCTCTTCCCTAAAACTTACCCAACTTTCTCTTACAGTAGATTTGAGGGTTGCCAGGGTCCTCAGCTCCATAACAACCAATTCTTTTATCCTCCAGTGACCCAAACAGCTTGGAAACTTGAGCTTCTACAGCTCCCTATCAGCTGCCTGGAAAGCTAAAACAGTTCCAGGTGCACCCACGGGTACTGGCTTCCAAGCTTCCAGGCTTCTGACTCAGGAACATGCCACACTCATAGGAACTAATGAGCAGGGAAATCCTGGGGGAAGTTTATGAGAATTCCTTTTTTGTAGTTTTGATTTTCAGTGAATTTTCTACTGCTGATGAAAATTTCCTGTCCAGCTCAGTCAATGGTTCATCTAACAAAGCGCTGTGGCTGAAGCTAATGACCTCTATATGTCGCTGCAATTAGTATTGCCAGAAAATAGTAATGTTGGTTTTGCCTTTGCTCTCTCTTCTTTCTCCTGCCTTTTGCTTGTTCATGGCCCTCACTCCTCTAGTGGGAGGTGCAGCCCTCTTTTAATTCAGCCCCCATTTCAACAGACACACGATACAAGTCTTGGGTGTAAGTGATACACTTCACTTACAGCCTCTATAGTTCTCACTGTACAGCTTGTTGCAATATCTGGTCACTTGAGATAACAAACATCCATTTTTGCCATTCAGGAATGAAGTTTTTGGAAGACTGCCCAGTTCAGCCACTGATTCCCTTATATCTGTTGGTGGGTGGCGTGATTGGCAGCTTAAAGGTAATGTGCCTTCTGTGTGTGAAAAATATTTTGTGTGACTCGACTTCGACTTGCTAGTTAAGATATGATGCTAGCTCCACACAGCCACATGCACCCAGTACTGGAGAGCTACGGGATCGGGCTGTGCTTGTTCCAGCACCAAAAGCACCTGTCAGTCAAGAGAGCTGCTAATGAGCTCAGCATTGTCCCACACATTGTGGTGTGACTTTCTCCGGCACCACAGCATCTGTGCTACCATCCCTACTGAGGGAAATGACTACTTATCATGGATGTCTGTGGTAAATTTTTCAACAAGCAATCTTCCAAGCATGTCAAATCTTTCTCCATTATTTTCAGACAGACAGGACAAAAAGCTAAGTTACTCTGCTTACTTTGGGAGTACTACAAAACCACTTGTGTTTGTACATAGTCCTTCACAAGTTCAATTTACTCCCAACTCTGACCTGGCCAGAAGTAAATGACTGCAGCAGAAACACTTCCTTCCAAAGTAAATATATCCCTGCAAGACAGCAGGGCTTGTTAATCTAGATGCACCATTTTCTAACCACGACTGTCTTCTAGTGGACTGTGCTCACTTATATCTTTGCTGAGCCACAGTCTGGCAGTTTGACAAGTAGAGGCACCCTCATACCTGTGATAAACCCTGGTCACTATAAAGCTATATAACTCTGCATTGACTCTAAAGGATCCACCCTGTTCTGACAGTCCCTTTGCAGATGGTTTTAAGTGGCCTTTAGGGAGCATGAAGAGCCTTACCACAACATTTCTAGCCTGTTTTTTTTGCCAGGACTGAAAGAAAGGGGAAAGAATTCTCCTCTGCAGTTCTCTGCATTCACTGCACTCTTTCAGAGTGATAACCCAAAAAACCACAGTACATCACTGGGATATGAATCATGCCCTCCAAGGACCTTTGGTCAGTAAATAAGAAAGTGGCAAAAAAAAGAAAGTACTTAATCTTGTTACAAGAAATTTGCAGTGTCGTGAGTTCTATTGGCAAAGCTTACTCATTCAATCACACCAGTGGACTTATCTGTATAATCAAAGGTTCATTTAATAATAGTTTAGAAAAGATTAGAGCAGAAGTGAAAGGAAATTTTGAGGCTAGTAGACTGAAGCTCTCATAAAAATGTTGACTCGTTCTTAGCTATTTCTGCTTTAAAAGTCAGTTTTTCTTACTATAACTAAGGTGGCAAACAGATCAGTTAATATTCATGCTGATATCAAATAATGGTTTGAATTTTACTTCAGTTGACAGCAGGACTGCTTATTTTCCAGTCTGGCAATGCATTTGGTTAGAACTTGATTAGCTTCACTCACGTGTTATCTCAGCGCTTGGTCTGCAGCCAAATTCAAGTCTCTTGCCCATCTGAACTCTGCCCTCTGTTATGTTCACTGACTGCACTGACTTCATCCAGCAGTGCCCTCGTTTGTGCTCTGAAAGCTAAAAGGTCACAGAATGGGTGCAGGATGAAGTCTGAACGGATGCTGTCCTGTTATGGACATGATCTAATAGCAAGTCATTCTAGCCCAGATCTGTGCAGTCTATAGACTGCTCATCTATTTCTTTACCACCTCCAGTCTTTTAAAAAGCAATGGTAACTGTTCACCAAGGCAACTGAACCGTTCGAGAGCACCCAGAGAGGCCTGTTGAATTCATGCCATGCTGCTCTATAAATGTATGTTCAGCAGCTAGTAACAATGTGAGCAACTGCCAGCAATTTCTTCAATCACGCTTGGCAAGGCAATATCCATAAGAATTAAATGCAATTTATGTGAAGTACTTAGATACAGTTGAGATTCATAAATCTACCTGGCAGGTCTCTCTGACAGCCTCAAACCCAATACTCATCTGCCATTTAACTCCACTCTCACTGCTGAGCTTGATAGAACCTGAGTGCTGAGCTGAAAGCTAAATGGACTGAAGCAGGCTTCAGGTCCAGCCACAGGCACCCTCATGAAGAAACCTGAAGCCACCGGCCAGGCAGGTTTATCTCTCCTGTGCCTCATGAGTCTATGTAAAACAAATGTTCATATGAGAAGATGATAGTTTGAGCAAGCCTGTTGCTTTGAGTGCTCAGCTGGATGTGAGACATCAGTGCAAACATCATTTTTTTGCCTATGTTGGTGCTGGGACTTCAAACTGTGTTTCTCAAAAACTGGTACCAACATATGGTCTGGAAAACCAGTTGGTTTTGTGAACAAATATTTAATCATTTATATATAACCAAACAGTTTTCCAGAGAAGAGTAAGAATAAGAGAAAACTCTGGATTCTCTTGCTAAGCTTCTCCTATTGAAAATGGGGCACATGGAATAAAATCTGAACCTGAACGGGTTTTCCTTGCCCAGTGTTCTAGAGAAAGAAGAGTGTAAAATGAGGGATGCTCTTCTCTTTCATTTCAAGCAGAAAAATGAGCATAGATTATAACTCTGGGAAAGAGAACATGACTGAGAACCCCAGTGAATCTAGCTGTGTTCTTTGTATTGCCAAGACTAACTGAGAAATCGAGGCATCACTGATGAGTCCTACTACATTTCCCTGTTTACCAGACCTTCCTAACCACCTGGCATCATGGCATTCCACATACTTCTCTGCTAGTTTTGACTGAAAGCAGGAACGAGGTAATCTGGGAAAATGGCACTTAATTGGGGAAAATTTGACAACAGTACATTGCAAGCATCTAAAGCAATTTCTTTGAGATTTAAGTCATAGTCTATATGCTTCATAATTTGATATAAACTGATCCAACTTTATAACCATGGAAAAATAGAGTTAGAAGAGAAAAATCTACCCACTACAAGGAACACTAAGGCAGGAACTACGCTACTTAAGTCATTTAGCAGTTATTGTAATCTGTTCTTAAAAGTCTCCAGCGTGGGAGCTGCTGCCATCTCCCTACACAATCTGTTCTCGTGCCTTTCCATCAGCAATTTTTTCAAATGTATGACCCCCACTGGTGAATAACCTACAAGGAAAAAATGCATTATTTTCCAGCAGTACCTGCCTCATTTTCAGCTCCTTAGCTTTCTCTTACACTGTTTTCCCACACCCAATTTAATTTGACCCAAAGACTGGCAGTGGCCAGAAGTTGTTCAGACTCTCTCAGGCACTTTACTTATTCCCTTTGTATTGTCTCAATGCCTCCAGGTGACTCTCCTGCTGTACGACTCAACAAGGATGAGGCAGCTGCTTTCCAAGTCTGTTGTGATTGATGATGATGATGACGACGAGTATCCCTGGAGGCAGAATGCTCACAAGTACTATGTCCACCTAACCCTCAGCCTTTTCCTCTTTCTCTGGTTCATTCTTGGGAACTACTGGGTTTTTTCTGTGTATCTGCCAAATTTCATCCCACCTTTTCATCAGCCTCAGGATTACTGTGACAAAACCCTGTACATTTTTGCTGTTGGTGTTCTCATTATTAGCCATACTGTTCTGTTTCTCCTTATCTTCTGTAGCTGCTGCATATACTGTTTTTCCAGGCAAAGATTCTCTTCTGAGGAAGACTAAATGCTACATAAATAAATCTCCAGATATTTGGGAAAGCGTGTACAACAAAGAAAAGGCAATAATTCACCTTTGTGTACATCTTTGTTGTATGATACATATGTGTGATAGCAGTCAACTTCAAGGGAAAATTTAAAAATACAGTGCCATCTGGAAATAGCTATGCTGGAATACAGCATAGTCTATGCAAAAATGCTGCTGCAGGTGCCAGGGTGTATTCCTGCTAACTTTTACATCCCATTTTTTAACTCTGGATGTTTCACCAGGAGTGAGCTCTTGCAGATGGCCAACTCTAAAACCAGGTCCCCCTTTTGTTGTATATAGCACAGTACATCTTTGCCTACGAAAGTAGCTATGCTGTTCTCTTCACTGGGATCTGAACATCTCCTCGTAGTCTTGCTGAGGTTTGCTACTGCCCCTGTGTTATAGATGAGGGAGCTGAGACAAAGGGTTGTATTCAGGCCACTTTGCAAAGCACATGGACTCTGTGGACTCTGACAGTAACTGAGATGCTCACTAGAGAGCTATTCAGGCCACTGCCAGACTGGCCAGTATGCAGCTGTGATAGCAATACGAGCGTGTATAAAAGGCGGCCTGAATATGGCCCTCAGGTCACTTCTGAACTTAGACTAGGAAGCATCTATATCTAACTTTGGGCCTAAACCAGACAGTATGAACACATCCATATATATCCAATACATCCAAAGTGAGCCAAGGCTGCTTTGCAAGTCTTTGGCAGAACTGAGCTACTGAGTGTCAGATCAGTGCTTCAACCAGGGCTCAGCATTCCCCAGTCAGGGGATACACTTTTTCTATAGCAGTAATTTGTCAATACCACACTAAGACAAAGATTACTGTCAAACCATTGTGATCAAGTTCATAGAAAAAATTATGGTGTTACCTTGGTATTTTGAATATAGACCACAACAATAAGACATGGGTGGGGATGTGAGAATTTCAGGCAGATGCGTTCTCTACAGCAGTTCTCTGGTTGTGGTGTGAATGTACATTTGATTTGTTCACCTTGGTGCTGTACATACTGAAATCTGTACTTAATGGACAGATGCAATGCAAACAGCTTTTCAGTCAGCAGCAGCAGCAGCTTTAAAAGCACCAGCATGCAGAGAGACAATTTTTTTTTTTTTTTTTGTGATATGAAATGGAAAAACCCCAAAACTGATCCTGGCAGATTGTTTTTTCATGTGTTGATGAATGCAGTGTAAAAGTGCTCTTTCTGCTTTTGCTGTTATGCACTTATGTTAATGTGGCCAAAATGGAGGGGCTCCCCTCTAGATGAGCTTGAGGGTGGCCCAAGGCACAGGAAAAGATGTGTGTTTTGTGTATTTTGTCTGTTAAAACCCACACAGCTGCAACCGGTGTTTTAGAGAAACCCAAAAGGGTTATAAAATGCCTGTGAAAGGGTGAGATATGCAAAAAAGCTCAACAATATGCCACAGCTGAACAGGGTCTGCTCAACCATCCTTCCTGGGACTGAGCCTGAAAGCAGTGTAACATCTGTGGGAACCACCTGTCTTCAAACAAGAACATTTATCTCACCAGCTATTGTATAGATAAGTAAGTCTGCATTTGGTTTACAAGGATTTTAATTCAGGCCCCAGATTTAAGAATTGTTTATTTGCAGAGAACTAATCTTAGAAAGAAGGTAGGATAAAGATGAAATAATCTGACAGGAGGGCAGCATCAGTGTAGCATTCCCCTTCTCTGCAGCATCCATTCAGGACAGGTCACAGTCAGGCTGCCCCATTCAGAAATCCATGGAACAGCTATTGCTAATATGCCGGCTTAGGCCATGCACAGTTTCATGCAGGGAAATGGGACCAATGGAAATCTTCCCTTTTATTTGTGGGCTTCAGATTGGATCTGGGAAAAATCACTGGCTCTGTTTCCCAAAGAGCTACTCCACCACACACTCTCCACTGCCCCTCGTTTTTCTGAAACATAACTGCTGCCAGTGGTGAAATGCTAGAATTCATCTTTCCCACCACAAATGCTACAATGGCTCACCACTTGGGCTTCAAGATTTCAGAGTTCAGTTCTGAATTGATCTATGGGATTTTACCTTCAGTGGAGAGCATCCTTCCTTTGTGGAGAACCCAAAATGTTTAAGAAATTGCCTATCAGAAGGCATAACTCCATCCATCATTCAAATGCAACAAAGCAGCTGTTTATCATTACACAGAAGCCTGGAACTGGCATAAAATCACAAAATTATACTCAGTTGATAATGCAAAAGAAATTCAACAAGAAAGTAGCTCCACCCACAGGGCTCCAGTGCAAACTTCCCTGTTGAAAAATACTGCTAGAATCACTCTTAATCACCAAGAATTAAGGGCTAATACTCCTGACCTAAGTCTGAATTTATTCTAGTGACCTCGCAGCAAGTGATGATGTCCTCCTATTGAAGCAAATAAGAGGAGATTTTAGTTCAGCCCAGAGGAGAAGAGATGTAAGGTGACATTGCCTTGTGTTTGCTGTGTGTTTCATGAGCGTGGCTACAGAAGAGCCGCAGATGTGCAATAATTTGCCAAACTTCAGCCACACAACAGTAAACCTGAGGCCTATGCCCCATTCATGGAGGCTAAGACTGACTGATTCTCTGCAGTCTGACATGGAGGATTAATTCTTCAGATATGAGAACCCAAGGCATCCACTGACATCTCGGGAAAGTGCTGCTAAGTCACTGTGCTAGTGTTCAACGCCTGGTTGGTACAAACACAAACTTACAGAGGTTGTATTAATGAGGCAAAAGACATTTGTGAAATATTTTGAAGTTATACAAAGTAAACAAAACCAAAACACTTTGCTACAACCAAGAAAGGAAAAAATCTGCACTGATAATATTTACCTTTACCTTGTGTACATCAATACAATATGGCACATACAAGTGAGAACATCAACACCTCCAAAACAGCTGGAGCCATCAATTCTGTGCCCAAAGGGATCTAAGCATGCCTTCTACACTTTAAGCAGACTGGAATCTTGCAGGACTGGAGCAGGGATACCTGGTTTGGGCATGTGATTAGATACACCTGAGTCACAGTGACTCTTCTGACCTACCAGCAGCTGCATAGTTTCTCTCAAGCTGTCCCAGTAGCACTCAAATCTAAATGAAAACAGTTTAATTGAAGACACTTTATCTCACTTAGGATTAAGCTATGAACATGTGCATGGGCCACAGCCCCTTAACTTGCAAGCAGCAGCATTTTGAACTGCCATAATATGATGGTGTCCCAGACAAATGCTCAGTCCCTAGAGAAGTAGGTGTGGCTCCTTAGCAAACAGCTGTGGAGGAATTAAGTCATTACAGCCCAAAAGTCAAGCAACTGAAAATACAGTCTACACCTTAAAATCTTTAATTTTGCCACTAGACTAAAATTACAAATTGAAAATGTTAATTTTCTTCCCACAGTCATATAAATGTCTACTGAAAAACTGAACAAAATACACCCTTAAGCTAATTATTATGCACTCAATGTTGACTACAATGCAGGAAACCAGCTGTTTCAGTTATATCAGGTCCCCTTCTTGAGAAGGAAAGGTCTATTTCCAGTATTTAAAGGAAAAAATATACATTACTTAAATGGATAGGATAGCCAGCTCACTGCTAGTAGCGAGTACTACAGAAATCTAATATTATGAAAACCCAAAGACAATTCTGTCTGCACACACAGACTCTATACACATACATAAAAGTGCACTGTCAGGAGCCATGAAATAAGTTACACTTATTACAGTTTATTGCCCACAGTATATTTGTCCTCCCACTACTCCACCTTCTTTAGCAACAAGCGTAAGATTCCAAAGCTCTAGAGAGTAGCTTTCCACAGCTATTTCAGAAGCAGCACGCAACCAAGCAATCCTTCACTCGAAATGTTGAACACAGACAGCTCCTACCTGCTGGCCCAAAGAAGAGAGAAAAGAAGAACATCAGACATACTACAGACCTCATCTTCTCAGCACTGGAAACCAGAACGCTGTGCTGTCAGAGAAGATGATCTCTCTCACAGAGCACTTGCTCTGACCTTTATGAGGTCCCAAGACATCAGACTTTAAAACTACAAGGTAACTGTGCAGAAAAAAAAAATAACCTAGAATAGCTTCTGCTCCTTTGTGCCAAGAGCTGTTTCAAATGTCCCAGATCGTGAAATAGGAACAGTTGGTGTAAAAGGTCGAAACGCTTTGACTTTACAGGCAAAGGGCTACAAAGATTAAACTGATGATAACTCATATATATTGTACAACATTTTAAACTAGACAAGTTTCTGTAAGTTATCTTGAATCTTTTCTCAGATAGTTAATATCCTCCAAATTCTAGTTGATAGGGACTTTGCGTCACAAGGAGGACCCTTGTATGTTCTACATGTAATACAGAAATGATTGCTACATCAGGACTGCAATTTGAAACTGTTGCTTGGTGGCATACCTTTCTTCAGGTCCCTGTTCACTGCTAGAGCAGATGCCTCAGGTATCAGCCATAGGAAGAAACAGAAAATGTTTTTAGAAAGTATAGTACCTGAGGGAAAATAAAAAAGGCTGGCAAGTGCCGTCTGATACTGCACAGTACAAGGAAACTGCTGAAAAGAACAATGTCACATTGAAAGATTTCCGACCAAATTGTATGAAATTCTGAGAAATCATGTATATGTGTTTGTAACACTGAATTTCTACCAAATGTCTCATTTGAATAAAAATGAGTGTAAGTGCATAAGCCTATGTGACTGCAGTCTAAAAATTAAGGTACTTTACATTTACCAGTCATGATAATTTTAATCAAGCCTGCTGCAATTCCACTGAGATGAATGGTTATATCAGAGACTGATTTCGCCCACAGATTTGAATCTCAGCCATCCTGACTCTTCTGTATGATTAGTAATACTCCAGCAAAGGAAGAATCCATGATTCCCTTCCCCATGCTGCAGCACAGCAGCTAGAATGTGAGAGATGAAAACTGTGGGCCTGCAAACACCATACAAGAAAGCTTTCTTTTTACAAGGTCCTCTTGATGCCCAGATGAGTTAGGTACCTGCACGTGGAAGGGAGCCTACAAAAAAGATGGAGAGGGACTTCTTACAAGAGCATGTAGTGACAGGATAATGAGAAATGGCTTCAAGCTGAAATATAGTAGGTTTAGGTTAGATAATAGGGAAAAATTCCTCACTCTTAAGAGTAGTGAGGCACTGGAACAGGTTGCCCAGAGAAGCTGTGGGTGTCCCATCCCTGGAAGTGTTTAAAGACAAGTTGCAGAGAGTACTGAACAACCTGGTCTAGTGAAATGTGTCCCTGCCCACACCAGGGGGGTTTGAACTAGATAATCTTAAATGTCCCTTTCAACGATATCTTATGGATTTAATTGCCAGTCCTTTTGAAAAAAAAAAAAATTTAGCCTTTCAGTGTAATATGAAATGACTACACAGGATGCAGTGGAGAAAAAAAGTCCACTATTCACTCTTATTCACAAGCTGCTATAGACAACACCTTTTTATTATCTCTGTTTACTTTTGTATTGCTATTCTAATTCTGCTTCTGGATTTCACAACAGTAGTCTATAACAAATACTATTTATTTTCAGAATGTATCAGAAACAAAGAGTTGCTTCAGTATTTTTTGTGGACCTGTTTGTTTTTAAAAACTTGTCCAACTTGTCCAGGTGAAATAAGACTTTAGGTAAATAGGTCTGGTGATTATTTTCATGGGAAGGTTTGGCTCCACAGCTTTGCAGGATAAATTTCACATATCTCTGCAAGTTTTGTTACAGCACAGGGACTGCTTGAAGACACAAAACTTCAGAGTACTCCTTTGGAATTAGAACAAAAGGGAAATCATGTAAGCAGGTGTGTGTATTCCTCTACTTGTAGATACCTCTTGGAAGATACAGTCTACTAGATAACATCTGCAATTTGGTAACAACTGGGCTGGAATAAAATGCTAATAAGCAGTAAGATCTGCAGAAGAATAAAAAAAGTGTAGCAGGACTCACCTGAGTCAATAAGTCTGTAAGCATTCCTGTCCAACAGCTGGTAGTAAGAACAGTAAGATCCAGAAGAAGAGCAGTAAGAAGAAAAACAGGTAGCTGAAGAAAATGTTAGTTTAGATAACTGCATTACTGCCACAAGCTCACAAGAAACATGTATGAATTCAAGTATATTGTTTACTGTAGGAAGATAAAGAATTTTTCAGTCACGGAAATCACAAAATTATCCTTTACTGACTAAAAAAATTATTCTCTAGGATGCATATCAACTATAACTTTTCAGTTTTATTACTTTGAAAATATCCTAAGCAGTCCTATTCTTTTTAAAATAATTATATACACTTCAGCTTGCATAGATTATTTGATATATAGGAGATTAGCTAGGTTAGCAGCAGGTTTAGCTGCTTCTGCCAGCCAATTCTTTCCACTTTGGGAGGACACTAAGCAGCCCCTCTCTTCACCAGGACATGCCTAACCCTGGGAAGCCCTGCAGGCTCCCAGACACCACGGCCCTCAGCAGTTAATAAAGCAAACCTATACTTCTGATAAGGCACAGCATGAGATTCCTTTTACTGGTCCCTGAGCAATGAGTGATAGATATGATGACATAGTGCCACACTTGCTCCTCGGTAATAAAAGACTATTTGGTCTGGGGAAAGCCTGACTCTTCACTGGAAACAACACTGCTGATGACAGCAGCTGGCAAACTTGGTGATGACTTGGGTACACAACAAAGAAAACACCCTACTGTTCACAAAAACACAACACAGGCCAGAACTTCAACGCTTCCCTGCACTCAGGATGAGCAGCTTTTGCTTCTCTCACCCTGCTACTACCAAAAGCACTTCAGACATGTCCCTGAGACCTCAGGAACTTTATGTTCTGCAACCACTCACCAAACCCTCTGATTCATCCAGACAACAGGACAAGTGTCAACTGCCTCTCCCCAGGCTGCTGACAGCTCTTGATTGCTATTACACTGACTGGGGCTGTGCCAAGTTTCTAAAGCAGAGTCTTCAAGTGTTCTACATCCAGAGCTGAGGCCAGCATGGTAAAAACAGGGTTGGGAGCAGCTCCCACTGCAGTGACTCGCACACAATTACCACTTCCTTTGGAAACCTGGCCCCAATTAGAGATGCAGAGCTTTCCTGCAAACCTGGCCCTTAAAGCCTGTGCTTGTTCCCACTGCAATCAGTGGCAACTGAATCAGTTCTGATTGATTTAATAGGGGCAGGCACAGAGACTTAATTAGAAAATTAGTAACTGCAAGGAAAGGAGGGAATGTCCAACAGCCTGCCAGAGCCCTGGAAGGAAGCAAGCAAAGGAGCCAGTTGCCCTTAAGACCAAGTTTTTAGCCTCTCACCAAATAAAATTAAAAAAAAATATAAAAAAAAAAAAGGAGAAAAGGGATAATAAAAGAGATTGGCAAAATGGCCTTGAAGCTGTTTTAAACATCTTGTATAATATATAATTGCTTTTCAGCTCTTGAGTACTCTACTTTTAGATCTGTCCCTTGGGAAGAAAATATGAAACACGCTGAAATGCACAGCCCTTAACAGCAATCAGCATTTTCAACTTTCCTTTGTGCTAGAAGTAATTAAAACTTTGCTTAAAACTTCTTGCTATTTCACAGGTACAAAGACAAATCAAGTCTAAGGTATGTTTTTCATGTTAGCCCAGCTGAGTGACAGAAAGGTATTTTTCACCAGCTCTTGTGTTGTAAGGAAATTGAGATTCTCAGCTCACTACTCCATGAAAAATCCTCATGTCGGGAGGCTCACAGCCAAAACACTCCAAAATTTTTATGTGCTTGGAGGATTACCTGCAGTTGTGGAGGGCTTGCATAACAGGCTTGGGGGCTATTGGTACACTGGTAAATGCATGCACCAGAACACAGGACCACCAGAGCCAAGCCAAGCTGCGCAGTGTTAACCCTGGTGCACCCTCATCTGTAGTGTTTGGGAAAAAACTACTCTTTGAGCAAACTATTCACTATGACATTTGAGCTTGTTTTGGACAGAAGTATTGCTTAATATCTACTGTGACCTGGGCATCAACAATCTTTTGCCTGTGGGCAATAAGAGGATCAAGGCCTGGGAATATGCAATGGAGCATTTGATAGCATAGATATAGAGGAAAGAATTAACTTGGATATGTTTTATCAGGGATAAACACTGAGTTGTGTTTATTAGCCTAGGTGAAGCTATTTTATTCTGTCCTCAAATGAGGGAAATACTAGGAGCTCAAGAGACTGGCTCTCCCACTTTCACCCCTATATGACACAAATATACCTGTTGCTGGCTCTGACAGGGGTCTGAGATGTAGGATGCCAATCCAAGAGAAAAATTCTTTGTCTAAAAAAATCCCTCGTGTTCAGAGCAGCATCCTGTTAGAGTTAATTGCTAAGCTACCAGCAGACAAGAATGAAACCAGAAGCTATAACTTTTTGAATTTGCAAAGCTCCAGAATAGGCTCTAATTCAGCTAATAAGATGTATCAACCTAGAATTCAGTACAGAAGGCAAGATATGTGGCCAAAACTTTTGAAGTGGGCAGAAATTTTGCCTGTGAGAGTACTGAGATGCAGGCCCTTCATTAGCAGCACCCAGCTCTTGGCAAAATTACATCTTGCCTTTCTCCTGTACAACCCTTCACCACTGTGATGGCTGGGTTAGCAGAGAACACTTCAACAATCTCTACAGCCTCCTGCCTCTGGAACAACAGAACAGGAGCAAAACACCACAGGGGATGAAATGAGGCAACAGAAACATCTAGGTGGTGTTAGGACAGTGTGCAACAGCTTGCTTTTGATGTGAAGGTTGGACTTGATGATCTTGGAGGTCTTTCCCAACCTTAATCATTGATTCTATGAGGCTGCCCAGACAGACAGAGTGCTATGACAGTTCACATCTGGGTGCAAGCTTAGCCCCTCAGTACAGAAAAAGCAAGTGTTTCTAAGCAGAAATCTTGCAGCTGAATGTGCTCAGGGACTGGTACACTCTGGAAAGGGCATAATTTCTGGGTATTTACAAAATGTCCTTAAAATGCCATTTGTTAGAAGGGTACAGCTAACATTGCAGTAGGGGCGTTGCAGTATTTATATAATATTCTCTGAGAAAATTGTCTATGTACCAGGATGACACTGGTAGCCAACATCACATTCAAACATCTTCTGAAATCTCAGTATGAGTAATATGCTGTAATTGCCCATTACTGCTTAACCCCCAAAATATTATGAGCTGCTCCCATTCTCCGCCTGCCATAATCTCTTTTTCTGTCTGACTCATGGATAGCTTCTGCCAGGCATGCTCACATTGGTTAGCACCTCAGGGCTGCATCATCCAGCATCATGCTGATCACAGTCCAAATGGTTCAGCCCGTGAGGAATTCTGTGTATCTGCATGCACCCCATTTACTTTCAGAGGTTGGCAGACTGCAGGGATGAACTTCCCAATTTATGAGAACACAGGCTGGAACTACAAACAAAACACATCAGAGCCGTCATCCCATTTTGCTTGTACTAAGCCATAATCACAGTTCTTAAGAAATAAACAGGGTAAACACAGAAATGACAAGGGAATACTGTCTTACTGCATTTAATTTTTTTAATAGAATCTTTCAATTGTTTTAAGAACAAGCATTTTTAGATTTCATGAAAAGGTACAACATGTAGCTGGATGGCCTCTGCATGGAAGAAAATATCACTGTGAAAATGTGTCTCCTTGCCATCTAGAAACTTATTTCACATATAATGTACAGTACAAGCAGTCAGAGGTGAGTTCAAAAGTTGTAACTTCATGGTGGGAAGTGCCTTTTGTATGAGCCTAATACTCACATATCATGCTGAGAAAGTGGAAGACTTTAGTACAAGGCCTTTGCTAGAGCAAAGAGATTTAGAGACTTAAAAAAAGAAGTATCAGGCTATAATACAGCATCAAAAAAGAGAGAATATTCCCATTTCTCTACTATTTGTGTTACTGAAATCAGGTAATTAAGCTCTTGAAAACTTAGATAGGGTTCCCAAAGGAGCTTATCTGCATGTGGCCCTGCATACCTTATAAAATACATGAATTTATCCAACTTGCATGCAAAACTTTCTAAGCACATAGACTTTTTGCATAATTAAAAGTATAGTTATACCTATAATGACAATTTCCTTATTGCTAATGTGGGCTATCCAGAGCGCAGCTCCAAGTGCTTCTCCTGGGCTTCATAGGTCCAAAGAACATAAACTGAAAACACTTTGAATTTCACTCCTCTTACTACAACAGCCGCTCGTGGATCCTTTCCTTACTGAAATACTTCACTTCATCAGTAGGAGCTAGCTATTTAATGGATTTGTTACATAAAATGCCGCTTCATGTGGCACGGCATAAACTTTTATATTTCTCTGGGAGCATCCCTCTGGCGGCTTTCTAGGGCAGAAGATGCAGACCTGTAGCACCGCTCCCCATTCCCAAAACACAACAGCCAGTTTGCAGTCCCGCCTTAGCCAGCGGCACATCTGCCCCAAGCTGGAGCCCTGGGAAATCCTCCATCCTTCATGCGCCACCACCTTCGCCAGGCACAGCCGCCTGCAGCGAGGCAGGGGCTGGCTACAGCTATCCTTCAGTGCCAATGAAGAAGCGGAGAAAACAGAAAGGATACGAAGAACCAGCCCGCAAACTGCTGCTAAGAAGGAAGGTGGCACCGCCACCCGCATCGCCACACGCGCTGCTCTGCTCCGCACCCTCCCTTTAGCGCGGCGCGGCCGGGCCGGGCCGGGCCGGGCCGCCCCTCAGCCCTTACCTAACGCGGCCGGGCCGGGCGGGGCTGAGCCGCCCCTCAGATCGGAAGAG
>JAYDZK010000001.1:51734032-51775114 GCA_034509185.1 Euphonia xanthogaster
GGCCGGGCCGGGCCGGGCCACCCCTCAGCCCTTACCTAACGCGGCCGGGCTGGCCGGGAGCTTTATGTAAGGGCAGAGGCGGGGCCGGCCCGGCTGCGGGGGTGGCGGCGGCAGCAGCGCCATGTCCTGGTACCGCAACACGGTGTGGTTCGTGAAGGGCCTGCGGGAGTACACGAGGTACGGGCGGCGGCCGCCCGGGGCCCGGGAGGCGGCTGTGGGGCGGGCGCAGCGCCCGGGCTGGGCTGTTCCTGTCTGTCCGCAGGCGCTTCCCTGCGGTGAGGCCGTGTTTCTGTGCTGTTTTTATGGACGGCTGCCCAGCCCCGCCAGGGCGGGCGGATTCCGGCCCTGCCCTGCCCGCCCGCGGCTCCGGCCGCCCCAGGAGGGTCGAGGTCAGGGCTGGGGGGCGTGGGGCGGCCAAAGGCCCCCGCGAGTTGTCGCTTTCTTTGCAAAGCGCCGGAACAGGCTGCCCGGGGAAGTGATGCAGACACCATCCCTGGAAGTGTTGAGAGAAACGTCCTGATACGGCACTTGAGGCCGTGGGTGAACGTGAATCGATGGTTGGACTTTATGATCTTTAGGACTTTTTTCCAGCCTTAATGATTCTGTGATACACTGCTGTTCGCAGTGTCACTGGTATTCATGGCCCACCCCATAGGTACAGAGAGTAAATAGGGCAATTACTGGATGCTGAGCTGTGAGAAAAGTGCTTTTCAGCCCACACATGTCTTTATTTTGGAAGGGTTTACTTCTAGTTTCTCACAGGTGTCTCTTGATTTGTTCAGAGGTGGTTATGAGTCTGCTTCCAAGCGCTTCAGCCCAGCTGATGTGGAGGTGGATATGGCTGGAAGATCCTTCCTGGTCACTGGTGCAAACAGTGGCATTGGCAAGGCCACGGCCAAGGAGATAGCGAGGAGAGGTGAGCAGGGCTGCCGTGGAGCTCCCAGGAGGCTTACAGAGAAGATGGAAGGCAGCAGGTTTGGCCTTCAGCACTTACACTCAAACACAAATCCCTGCGATATGGCGTCATTTCACAGGGGTCTTAAGTGTGGGTTACAGGTTTAAGCACAATCAGTGCAGTGAAAACTGGGATAAGGAAACCAAATTAGCAGAGAGGAGCTGCAAATTGTTTTTCAAGTGCATGTTTACCAAAACTATCTGTGTTACAGTGGCATCTAAGGATGTTGGTGACAGATCAGTGTCTGTTTAAGGTTAATTCGGTAGAAATAGCAGCCTGGCTGAATTTGAACTGAGGAATCTGCAAGTGTATTCTATGATGGAAGAAAACAATTGTCTTTACAAAAATGAGATGGGAGAGCGTAAAAAAACCAATGTAGCTATTGATCATAACGATAATACCCTGGAGTTTGTGCCCTTTGGCTGATTACATGTAATTATGTTTTTGCGTTGCTGTCTGTACACAAGGACATGGTGTAAACTGGGCCTAGCTGCTGCTGAAGGATAAACCTAATCCCTTACAGAGTTGACAAAGTAATTCCTGTTGCGAAAGAGTGACAGGAGTTTTGGCACATACAATGAAGGGGAGGAGCTTGTGGCTCTTTCCTCTCTTTGTGTGCTTAGGTTTCATAGCTATCTTATGAAGGAAAGTGACGACTGAGTTAAACGAAACTAATTCAAAACTGTTAGCATCAAAGAGTCTTTGGTTTCAGATCTACATCAGTGCCAGCATGTGATTGATGTCAGGTTCCCACCACTGGTATTGTACATAATCACTTTATGTAAGTATAGCTTTGTCAGGTGACTGTTCTGCTCACAAATGGATTTCTCTGCCAGGTTTTGCAAGTTGGAAAGCTGGCTGGATCTGTGTGGGATTTGGTCACCATGTTTAGCAGAACAACCTTGGGCTCAGACTGCGTGTCTAATATGTTGTATGGGCATTGCTGTTCATATGGAGTTAAAATGACTTCCTGGTCCCATCCTTGAACATCTCACTTTGAAACTCAGTATCAGCTGTTGGGGCTCAGGCTTCTAGTTGAATCTCTTCAAGTACACCACGAGGAGCAAATAAGGAATTCCGACTCAGCAGAGGAATAAGCAGGCTCTGTTGGCTTTACCTTCAAGCACTCAGATATTTCTAACTAATGATGATCTTGCTGACAATTGCTCTAGTCTGAGTTCAGCTTTTCTCTGAATTCGTGTCTTATGGGTATTGGGATTTGGGCTTTCCTCCATGTCTTGTGAACTGCACTTCCAGCTTGATACATTCTTCTCCCAACTACTCTGACTATTCCTATGTGTTAAGTTCAAATAGTTTAAATCTTTACCCAAGAAAATACACGTAAAATAATTTCCTAATGTGTCAGTCACACCTAAACTTCCCCCCTCTCTTGGTGCTCAGTGGAAAAAACACTCTTGTGGACAAAAGGATTCATTATCAGACCCCAGACTGGGCTGTGCATTGTGTGACTGTATCATCCCAAGGTAGACTTCGTGTTCTGCATTTGGGTTCTGGGCACTAAAAAATGTGACCCAGCACAGTTGTTTCTATTATGGATTAGTTATGTTTCTGATAGGGATTAATTCCTTGGCCTTTCTAGAGGTGGTCTGCTAGCAATCCCTAAAACACCTTTTAAAACAGACAAAAGTAAAGAGTATAGGTACGCCTAGGACTGAAATTAACACATCACGTGTAACAATCAGAGAATATGAAGCAAAAAGAAATGTTGCCTAGTTGTACTTTTGTCTTGTGTTTGAAGGCTTTCTTTAATATGATTAAGTGATGAGATTGTGTTAAGTATCCAGGTCTCTGAGAAGACCCTTGCCTTGTGTCTTCCTTTCATGGAAAAACTGGTTGGAAGAGACCTCTAGAGGTCACCTTGTCCAGCATCTCACTTGGAGCAGGACTATTGGCAACAGTAGATCAAACCAGTTATTGCTGTGTCTCGCTGCTTGATACCCACAAGGATGCAAAGATGCATCCTCTTGAGAAAGCCTGTCTATTGAGAAGAAACCTACTGAAAATTATTTTTCTGATGAAAAATAATTCGGATGACGTGAGCCTCCCAAACTGCAATTGAGGCCATAGTCCTTGTGTTATCTCCCACTGCTGAGAATTCCGATATCCGGCACTTTTATTTCCTTTCTGCAGAGCAATTCTAGTCACTTGTGTTGTTCGAGCCCTTTACTGAACTTCCTAAGGCGTATATTAAAAAAACCATCTATGATACAGATGCCTTAGCTCCAATTTCCCATTTAGCTCTGGTATTTCACCCACTAAACATGATATACAGACTTGACAGAAATGGTTTGAGCACAGTACTTAGAGTGCAGTGGCCTTTTCCTTGCGTGATGACCCTGCCTGCCTTCACAGGAACCAAAGCCAAGCAGAAATATTCCAGCTTTTTTCTTATATCCAGTATCTCACCTAATTAAAATGCTGATGTCTCCCCCAAATGCAGTTAGTAATTAATTATCAGATGCTTTTCTTGTTGCATTCCACCAGGTGGCACAGTTCATCTGGTTTGCCGAAATAAGGAACGGGCTGAAGTTGCCAAAGAGGAAATAGTGACAGAAACGGGCAATCAGGTGAGTTGTTTTTTAGTCTTTTGTTTACTTTTAGAAAGGTTGTTAATATTAAAGACCCCAGAGGCCATGAGATACGCTTCCAACATCTTGCTGTTGTGTTTTTAATAGAATTTTCGTACAGACATGGAAACATCTAGCAGTTTATAATTCAAATGATTTGAAGTGATTAACTTCATTTGAATCACCTAACTTCATTAGGTGATGTATTCTGTGATTAGTAACATCATCAGCAGCATGCTGTTTTATTTAATGTTTGTTTGTTGATTTGCTTTTTGATGTCCTACTTACTATTCCCAGCTATGTGTCTCAGGCTTTTAAAAGTTAATGCATTGCAACACTCTTGCAACAATATTTACGAGTCTACAGTGTTGGAGTTGAAGGTTTTATGTGTCCGAATAACGTGCTCTTGATTTGCTAAGGTTGGCTGCTCTGTGAAGTCCTGTGCGTGGCACTAATTCTGTGTTCTACGTGCCTTTTCATTTCCTTTTCTTATAATACCTCTTCCCTCCCTCCTTCCATCTGTTACACATTCCTTTTGTTTCTGTGTATATCACTCTACAGTACACCCCGGTATCTGTCACTGTTGCTTTCATTAATTGTTCAGGAGGGTGTGCTTATGGAGAAGTACACTAGTCATTGTCTTTCTTTCTTGGTGCCCTGGTTTTGGCTGGGATAGAGTTAATTGCCTCTCTAGCAGTTCCACTGGTGCTATGCTTTGGATTTGTGACCAAACCAGTGTTGACAACCCATGCTTTAGTTACTGCTGAATGGTGCTCACACAGCATCAAAGCCTATTCTTATTCTCACACTGCCCCACCAGGTGAGCAGGCTGGGGTGCGCAAGAAGATGGGAGGGGACACACTGGGACAGCTGACTCCAGCTGACCAAGGGGGCATTCACAGATACGGTATTTGGCTTTCCAAATCACTGCTGCATGGGATGAAGTCCTGCTTTCCCGGGGATTGCTAGATGCCTGCCTGTCAATAAGAAATAGTGAATTAATTCCTTGTTTTATTTTGTTTGCACACACAGTTCTGCTTCAGTTATTAATGTCTTTATCTCAGCCCACAAGTTTTGCCTGTTTTGTCCTTGTGATTGTCTCCCCATTTCCACTGGGAATGGAGTGAGTAAATAGGGTTATATGGGGCTGAACTACCTACCAGGGTTAACCCACAGCACATGGATGGAGACCTGTCTTAATTTTAAATAATGACTTGGCTCTTGTATGCTGTATTTTGATTCCAGTAATAGGTTTTAATGTGGATCAAAAATTCTGAGGAGTTTTTTATCGTTAGAGATGTCATATTGACTAAAATTCTGCTCTTTGATTTCAGCTCCCTAGTGTGACAACTATCATTACTCTTCAGTTCTTTAATGGAGGTGAATTAGATCAGTCCTTATGTAGAAATAAACACTTTCCAGCTGTCTATAGCTGTGTAATCCCATGGCTATAGTAAGGCTGGTGATTATCTGTGTTACCTCCTTCTCTAACTGCAGTCAGGCAGCCTGGGAAGAGAGGTGAGTTTGACCTCTGAAGGTTCCTTCATGCTCTGCTTTCTGTCACCTGATGAAAAAAACTTGAGGTGAATAATATTCTCCCTCTAAAGGCAGCATTATTACTGCATTCCCACTTTTTGGTAGGCTGTGGACCCATCATTTCCGTAGTCATGGGGGAGCGCGAGGGCACTGCAGAACTTGTTTGTGACCCTGGGGACAGGGCACTTGTGCAGAGAGCAGCTCTCAGTGAAGTGTTAGATGAGCTGTACAAGAGGCCGTGTGGGACATGTGACTGCACTGGGAAGAGCATTTTAATAAGGAGTCCACAAGAATATCCTTCTTTATAAGTGCTCATTCAGAAGCAATACAGAGAGATAATAAAATGCTTTATCTGCAACTTGACAGGCTGTATCCAGGCTGAACTTGCTCTTCCTTATAATTTGGATGGAGATATTGTTATAGTATACACCAAAGATTTTTTCCATCTTCCACAGTACATGCTGAAGTGCAGTGCTGAAATGGAGTTATTTGGCAGTCACCTGCCCCTAGATCTGGAAACTGGAAAGTTCTCCTAATTTGTTAAAATAGATCAAGTCACAGAGATTAAGTTTGCTTTGAAAATGGCTTTGCTACCACTGAGGACTTTTATAGGGAACAGGTCTGCATATCCCTTTCCTGAGTCAATGTGACACTCTTCAGCAGATAAGCGTTGATTTAGATCTTTTTCAATCTCTGAAATCCCTTGCAATACTGAACATCTGCCCAAAAATCTTTACCTCTTCTGTACCAGTAGATAATGGTATTAGTTTTCAAAGCAGAAAGTTTTAAAGAGGTATCCAGCTTGAACCAGTAGAGCAGTGTCAAGTTTTTGGTCAGAAATGATTCACAAAATGAATATGGTTGGAAGGGACCACAGTGGGTCATCTGGTCCAATCTCCTTGATCAAGCAGGGTCATCTTTGAACACATTATTACAATGAGAAAATTCTGACTCAAACTCAACTAAGGAGCTGAAATCAAATGACTAGAGAGAAAGTCATGTGCTTTTTATCTTCAGGGAAGCAGAATTGCAGGCAGGGAATAATGCCATATCATTTCTTCAGCTTCTTCACTTTTCTCATTTGCTTGTATAATGAGTATTTAAAGAAACAACTTGGAAAGAGAGGAGGCCCTTTAATGATTATTTGTTGTTCTGCAAGAGAACACATCCTCTGCATAATTATTTTAAAACTGCCTTTTCCTGGCATACGTCATAAGACTATCTGTGGTGTGTCTTTGAGACTAAGTGCTGTCTAGGAGAAGAGTAGGAGTTGATGTGCCTTTGTATGCTGGTAAATGCCACTGTGCTTGTACTGTGTAGAACACAAATCTGCAAAAAGCAAAAGAATTGTCTGTAGCAAACGGCAAAAAGGTTTTTGATGTTTTGGAGGGAGGAATTATTTCTAGCTTTAGTGGTTTAGAAAATGATAACTTTGCTTTATGTCAACCCTTTTTTTTTTTCCTATTACATTCACATTGCTGGTCATAGTATTGCAAAACATTTGCAAGAGTGTTGTGATGTGGAGTGACTGACAAGGGTTTAGCAGTCAATGCAGCAGTTAGCATGCAAGGGGATGCAGAAGGCACCCAGCACTCTGAGACAGCTGGAGTGGGTGCAGTGATGCTCCTGAAAGGGTGCTTTACCACCCTGGCTGGAGCAGCTGTGCCTGGCTCATGGAACACTAGCCCAGACAGAGCTCCAGAGGGATAATGTGGCAGATGTTGGATTGCAGGGAGTGACTGGAACTTTTCCCTGAGCCTGGGGCAGCCCATGATGGTGGCTTCATCTTTTGGATTCTGCGTCCTCGGGGTGCTGAGCTGCCAGGTGATGTGACAGCAGGAGATGAGCAGGCTGCAGAACCATAGGGAATAGAAACAGGAGATTGACAGGGTCTCTACAGAGTAGAAGAGCACATCACAGGGAAGGAGGGACAGCTAGAAGTTGCATTTGAGCAAGTAGTGGATAGAGACTTCTAAGATGGGGAGGAATTGAAGCTTGTGAATGCTGGCAACAGAAGGCAGCTCCTTCTCTGCCTGCAGATGTGCATTTATAGGATAGGTATAGTGCCATGGTAACAGATGAGGAAGAGCAAGCTCTGTCAGGGGAAGTGTTGGAGACAGATGATCCTGAACAGTTGTTGACAGTGGGAGGAAGTCGTGGGTGATGATGGCTGAAGGCTCCTTCCTGTGGGGGATGGAGGCACCCGTCTGCAGTCTTGGCTTGATGATTTGAGAGGTTTGTCACTTGCTGGGAACTCAGATGTCAGGTATTGCAGAGAGTGCTGAGGCTGGTCTGGACCTTGACCTAGTACCTCTTGTTGCCCAACCACGTGGGCACCCGTGACATTGTGAGGGGTAACCTGGAGTTCATCGAGAGTGTTTAGAGAGTCAAGGGCATGGAAACCCTAGCAGTGGTCTCCTAAATCCACACAGTGAAACGGAGGGGCTCGGATGGGAGCATATATGCCCTGCAGATCAACACCTGAATGTTCAGCTGGTGTCACTTTGGCCTTAGCCTTTATGGCCTCTTGGACCGTCTCTGTTAAATGAGCTTTGCTGGGGAGCAATGATGTATTAGAGCAAGAGTATCTTTGCCAACAGGTTTGCTAAGCTTAGTGAGGAGGCTTTAAAGGGGTTTCATTGGTTTCTAGTGACCAAACCCAGAAGAGTAGAAGAGTCATGGGAGCAGTGAGTATGTGTCTAGGGGACAGCGAAATGGAGGAAGCTCTCACAGTTCTCATGAGAAAGTAGCATGTCTGGGAGCCCATTTTAGATGCCTGTTCATGAGTACACATAGCATAGGAAACACAGGAATCCATGCATGACTGCAGAGCTGTGATCTCACTGGGATTAGGCAGAAATAGTTGGCATGACTAGAGTGTGGCAGTGGATGTATACCCTTGCTCGTTGTACTGGTTTTGGCTGGAGTAGGGTTAATTTTCTTCACAGTGGCTTGCATGGGTCTGTGTTTAAGATTTGTGATGAACACAGGGTTGGTAATACAGAGATGCTTTTGTGATTGCTGAACAGGGCTTACATAGAGCCATGGCCTTTTCTACTTTTTGTACTGCCACGTTGGAGAATAAGTTGGTGTTGCATAGGAGGTTGTGAGGAAACACAACCAGGACAGGTTGACTAACTGACCAAAGGGATATTTCAGACCATGTGACATCATGCTCAGTATATGAAGCTGGGGGAAGGAAAAAGGAATGGGGAGATATTTGGGGTAGTGGCTTCCCAAGTAACTATTATGTGTGATGGAGCCGTGCTCTTCTGGAGATGGCTGAACACCTGCCTGCCCATGGGAGGCAGTCAGTTAATTCCTTGTGAAATGTCTAAAGCGCCTGGTATTCCCTGGGAGTTTCCCATCTAAGTACTAACCAGGCCCAACCCTGATTAGTTTCTGAGATCAGACAAGATTGGGTGTTCTCAGGGTGGTATGCTCATAGGCTTGGGGTTTTTTGCTTTCTCTACTAATCTGTCTTTATCTCAGCCCACAAGTTCTCTGTTACCCTTCTGATTCTCTCCCTGATCCCTTTGGTGAGATGACTCTGCCTGTGGGCAGGAGGGGAGCAGTGCTCTCCTCAGCTTTGACAAGGCTTTTTACATGGTTTGCCATGATATTCTTGTATCCAGTTTGGAGGGATGTGGTTTGAACTGGTGGATGAAAAGTGGGTGGGAAACTGTCCGGATCATGTGGCTTCGAAAATAACAATCAGCAGTACAGAGCTGATCTGTTCATGGTTTTTAGTAGCATCCCCCATGAATCAATACAAGGGCAGAACCTGATGACATCTTCTTAAGAGCTCAGGTGACAAAATGAAGTGCAGTCTTTGCCTAGCTGGCTGGAAAGAAGATGGCAGAAAGGGACCTGGGAGTGACAAGTTGTCCCTCTGTGAGCAGTGTCCTGGGGCAAGGGAGGCCAACTATACCCCAGGCTATATGAACATGAGTCTAGCCAGCAGGCTGAGGGAAGTGCTCTTCCTCTTGATTAAACCTTTGTGAAACCATTGCAGGAGTCCTGTTCCTGGCTTTGGACTCCCCAGGATGAGGAAGTCATCAGTGTCCTGGAGTGAGTCCAGCAGAGAGTAACTAGGGAGATGAGACATGTGATGTATGAAGTGACTCTGAGAAGGCTGATTTTGCTCACTGTTGGGAAGGCTCAGATGGGTCTTGCTGTGTTCTACAGCCATGTGATGGGAGTGTGTAGGGAAGGCACTACCATGCTTCTCTTGGCAGTCTTCAGTGGGAAGACAAGAGGCAGCTGACACAGATTGGAACAGGGACAGAATTCTGAGTAGACAGTAGGAAAAATATTTTTACCATGAGGGTGATCAAATGCTGGAGGCTCAGAGTAGGGGGCTCAGACAGACTGGTGAATCTCCACATTTGCCAAGCAGCCTCCAGAGGTCTTTTCCAACCTAGATTATTCTCTAATGCTGTGACCTTGAACATTTCCTTGGAAAGTTCAGCCAAAGAGAAAGCTGCTAAATTGTTTAAACTGAATTTTTGCACACTTTGCAATATTTTTCTAGTTCTCTGTTATGCCTGACTGTCACATATATATATCTAAGTAGGACTCTCTCTTAATAACTTTGGCATTAAAAATCTGTGTCTCAGAAGCAGCTGAATAATGACTAAACATGTTTTAAGGACTAGAGTTAAATTTTGCAGTTGTGCATGTTAGCCTGTATTAGTTGGCTTCTGGACTTCTGCACTATTTTTTTCATACTACTTAAATACCTTTTCACCTAGGCAGGCCTAAACAGGATCTCTCTTCACTTTCCCTGTTGATTGTGACTTAGTTTCTTTTCCTTTAGAACATCTTCTTGCATATTGTGGATATATCTAATCCCAAGGAAATATGGAAGTTTGCTGAAAAATTCCAAAATGAACATAAATTAAATGTGTTGGTAAGTTTATGTACTTTAATCATGTGTGTCTGTCTTGGGAGTGTGTAGCCTGTGAATTTGTCTGACAGGTCATGTAGAGTTGACAGTTTGGCCCACAATTCTCTTCTTAATTTTTTCTAAATGCTTTTTTCAGGAGTCTCCATGGTTTGCTTGCTCTTGTCTCTTCTCAGTTAACACAGATGTGCTACAGAAAAAGAGAAAAGCAGTAATTTTATAGCTGCATCTTTGGAGACACCATATGTTTTCTCTTTGACTTTCATTGCTAATAACATTGTCCTTCTTAAAGCTAGACCTTCTGAAAGATTAAACTTTTGCAAAAAACTCCAAAGATGAAAACAGAACCAGAGAGAGACTACACAGTTAATCATCATGGTCGGCAAAGGGCTCAGTGCAGTTCCCCCTTTATTTAGCAGTGAAAATTTGCTCAGGGGCTGTACCACATCTGAGGCACCTGGTGCAGCTCCTTTGGTGCTTACTAGATGAGGAACATCTGATAAAAAAAGAGGAAATAATTTCTGAGGAGTGCCAGTGAACATGCAGGAAGGTGTGTAGGGGCAGATCTTTTATTGAGTTGGGAAGGAAAAGTCTGAGCTCCTTCTGGAAGATAAGGCAGGGAAACAAATGTGTCGGAGACTGTGCTAGCTGCACACAGCTTGCAATCATGTTTTATTGAACAAATAAAAGCTACAGTGTGTAGCTTTGTTTTGTAGTGCCAGAAAACAGCTAATTAACATGGACTGCTCATATGTATGGATTTCCTTGTAGATATTTGTGTTGATTGTTTTTGTTTAAAGGAGTTGTTTTGCAGATCAACAATGCGGGATGTATGGTGAATAACAGAGAGTTAACTGAAGATGGACTTGAAAAAAACTTTGCAACAAACACTTTGGGTGAGTATTGAAGGTTTTCTTCTGGAACATACTTATTTTGCTTACAGAAGTGTGTTTTTATAGCTGGGTTCTTGAGGTATGTATTCCTGCTTGAAGAGGGATCATAGCATTGCTATGACAGGGATGGAGCCAGGAAGGAAAAGAAGAAATATTACTGCTGGTTCGGAGTGTCATTTTTTATTTTCTCCATTTTTCAGTTGTTCTGGTATCAGTATCTTAATTTATCATAGCAGAAGTGGAAAATGGCAGGTTGATTCTGAAATTTTCTAGGGAACTTTGTTCTGAGCATTGCTGCTAATGATGCTCTTTGTAATAATTGTTTTTCTGGGGTTTGAATGGAGCTTGGAACACGTTCATATGTTTAAAGAGACATTCAGATGTTTGAGTGGGCTTGCCCACTTGTCACACCCTGTTGTGTGTGACAGAGGCGCTGTGCGGGAAGCCTGTGCCCTATGTGGTGCCCTGGGTGCTCCACATGAAAGGGGCTTTGTGTGTGAACTGTGTGGCAGTGGTGTAAGAGGGACAAAGGATGGGAAGCAAGTCAAGAGGGAATGTGGAGATGTGGAAGGGCAGGCAAAATGGCAAGGCAAGTGGAAGGTTTGCCCACAGAAGCTGTGGAAAAGAGGTGAGCAAACAGCCAGCTAGCAGAGAGAAGAGCTGTCTGACACTGCTGCTATCTGTAAGGCTGAAAGCTGCACCTCTTGCAAAGAGACACATGGTGCTTGCATCAACCCAACAGTCCTGACACTCTTCTGCCTCTTCCTCTGTGCAGGGTAGATGGATTTCTCAAGAGACTGTCTGTCTTTAATATATTCAAAAGTGACACATTAAGGAAGAACTGTGGTGCTTTGTTTCTGTGTTTTCCTCCTGTTCATCATTATCTGGAATGAGGATGGGAAAAACCTAGTCTATAAAGATAAGGCATTTGTAGAACTAGTATAACCTGGAAACCATTGTTGGTTTTTATTTTTAACCTTTTTCCTGTGTTGCTTCCTTAAATCCTATTTAAAAACTAACATTTTAGTATAAATGTCTTGTACTTCACTGTTATTGTGCATACAGCTCTTTTTTTTCTGCTAGTCTGAATACATTAAACTGACAATTTATTCAAGTATAAAGGCAGAGATTCATTTGGTTCAGACTGTTCTTCTGTTAACATTCTTCTGTTTCTCATGGTCAAAAAATTCAAAAAGAGTTTTATATTGCCATCAAATTTCCCTTGGCTAGATAAGTACCAGAACGTCTATCCTGAGGGATTATTCACCTTAAATTAGTTTTTATCCTCTTGTGGTCTTTCAGATGAAAACCCAGCAATGTGCAAAGGTACAGTTCTTCAGTAGAGAAGCAGAGTGAAACAAACACAACAGTCTGAATACAAAAGCATGTTTTAGTTTAGTTTCAGACATTGAGGATATTAAGTGCTGAGGAACTGTACTAGTGCATCACTTGAATTATATTTTATCACACAAGTAGAAGCAGCAAATTCTGCTTTTCCAGCTGTAAATCAGCCTTACTAGTGGTATACAGCTGCATAGAGGAAGCTGAGTTATAGTTGCAGCAAACTAGGGAAATGCCTGTTATCCTCTGTGGATGTTCCTTAGAGATCTCCGTTACTCATTCGTGTATCACTTGCTGCATGATTGTATAAGAAGTTTAAGGAGGCAAATCATCCTCTGTTGTCCAACTTCTTCAAAGTTCAGACAAGGACTGGGTTGTTTGCTTAGACTGTGTTTCTCTAGACAAAAATAAGGATTAAATTTTGAATCTTTTGGAACAGAGTGGGACTTGGTTGAGCAGGAAGAAGCTGACAGGGCAACAGGTAGCTCCTGTGTTTGCAGGCCAGACACACATGAAGGACCAAGGCTACAAACTACAGTTTTTTCCTTCCAAGTCAGGGGGATGGGGTAATAAATCATAACATCTGGAGCCATAGTAGGAGAAAACTGTGTGGAGAAAGACCACAGAGTAGATGCTCTGTTACTTCCCTAAGTACTAGGTGACTTTGCATGTGTTTTTCTTGGGAGAAGTTAATTTGTTTCAGTAACTATCTGTGATTGTAAGTTCCCAGAGGAAAACCTGGCTCAATTAGATATGGCTGCTATATAGGTTGACTGTAAATTTGAATGTGGTCTGAAAGAACAAACTAAATTCCCCTCTCTGCCCCAGTAATGCCTGAAGGGTGACATGGGCTCTAGGCCCTTGTTTGGAAAATGTGCAGTTGTCCCTCACTTGACTAACAAGAAAGAATAATATCAATATCTTTTGCAGATCTTTACATGTAGGGTGTTCTTCCATGTTTCTTTCACTTTTTTGTCCCCTACCTTGTATCTCTGGTCTAGTAAAGGAGTGTGTAGGTTGTAACTATCTAAAAATGCAAGACTGAAATATAACATGCTTTAAATACACACGTCACAGTTTTTGAATTCTGTATCTGATAGCTGATTAGCATTTCTATAAGCTGTAAAATTGCTCATTTAGGTGTCTGAAATGCTGTGGAACTTTTAAATGTAGTATAGGAATGTTTTCCTCTTGACTGATCTGTTAGTCCATTTTTGAGCATAATGGATGTCAGTGTTCAGTTTTAATTGATGATCTGACTTGTGAAACATACTTGGTATCCTGATCTTTTCTTGGACTACACTGGACAAAAATGACTGCATAAGTCCTCTTGTATGAATATGTACAAAAATAACAGTGGTTAGAATAGAAAGTAAAATTCCCTTAATGTAAAACACATCTGACTGCCTCATTGAGGATGGCAGCTGAAAAAAGAGGTGCAAGAGTTTTCTCTGGTGCTGTCAGAATATGCAGGTGGATGAAGTTCATGAAAATGTAAAATGCAGGTTGATAGTTATGGCTTTGTATGGTTTGTTTAATATTCAAGTTCAAACTGTGAAGTGCTTTGAGCAGGTGGTGGCAGTTGCATCTGTGCTGGTGTCTGTGGTACCCTTACAGTGAGTCTGAGGCACAAATGCTGCCTGGCTCGTTGTGGTTCTGTGGGAGCACTGGCCAGGCACAAATCTAAAGTAGCCCTTTGCTGATTGAAACACACTATCAAATAAACCAAATTGAGCGACTCAGTGGGGGTAATGTGGGCAGGTTTCCTGCAGACCTTCCAATCCTGATGGGCAGATTTTTTTCTCTGTCCTCTAATTTGTGTGATGTTGCCCTTATATTTCTTCTTGTGGGCTCACCATGTACTCAGGGTTGTACCCAGGAGCTGGGCAGCACCAAGCAGTCATTTCTTCTGATGAGTCTTGTAGACTTCTGAGTCAAAATTCTTTTTAAATGTAATTTTATTTTACTTTTTTTAGTATAACTCCCAGCAAAGACTATTAAAGCTGGTGGTATTCAGTCGTTTTGAAAAAAACCCAGCATTTATAAACAAGTAGAGGCAAAAGCAGCATGTTCTTATTGAAGCAGTAGGCATTTAGCTGAAACAATCCTTTTTCCTCTGTTTTATCGCCTGCCTCACTTTGCTTTTACTCAATATATCTTCCTCTTGACATGGAAAAATGACATATGTGTTACTTTTTTATTGCTACTTACCAGGCAAGGGGATGCTAAAACATGCTGAGAGATAAATGATGCTCCCAGTATGCATCTTTTCCTCAATCTAATGTGCTCTCATGTTTTAACAATATATAGACATATACTTCCACTCTGTGCAGGAACGGTTAGAGCCAGAGGAAGTAAGATGTTTATCTGTCATAGTGACACTATAGCCCATCCATGGCAAACTGCCTAACCTGGATGCATGTTTGTCAGTCTCTTCCATACACATGAACTGTATCTAACTGGTGTAAACAGAATCCAGTGCAGCCTGGTCTTCTGAATTACTTGGAAATCAAACAACTTGAATATCAGCTGTCACTTTGCTCTAAGTTCAATGCCTGATCTTTGGCAAGACAACCTCATCTGTGAAAAGGAGGCTGTGGTTCATGTTTTCTTTCTGAAGAGCTTTGAGACTTATGGATCAGAGGTGGTATGTGAAAGGATAAGGTTATATAATTGCACATGCAGAAACTGTACTGAAGCCTGGTTCCCAGGAGACAGAAGAGCCCTTCTTGAGATGAGCTTTGTCATTTGTGGGAAATGTAAACCTTTATTTTGTGTTTCATGTTCATTAACTCTTCCATACACTCTCAGTTATTGCTAGTGCAGTGGAATTGGCCCTTGGAGACAGCACACTGTAATCTTCATTCCTGATCTCTTACTCAGGAAAAGAGACTCAGGGATGTCTCTTACTGGGATTTGCATAAACTGTAGGAAAAGATAATCAGGCTAATGAAGAATGGAACTTTGGTTGTTGTTTTTTTTTTTTGTTTGTTTTTTTGTTTTTTTTTGTTAGTTTCTGTGGTTTGTTTTTACTTGCACTCAAGAAAAGCAAGCCAGTTTAACTGATTTCTACCAGATGAATGAGCCATTGAAATCCATACAGTGGAGGTTTTTTGGTGGTGTTGGACTTTTGTTTGTTTGTTTAGGGTTTTTTTTTGTTCCCACTTTTTTCACAGTTAAAGTAACACTGTTCCTAATAATACTGCAGAGCTCTGGCATATGAAGCACTTCACTTAGTGTGGTGCTAGCTGCCTGCCCTTAATCCAATGTTAGCAGGGCAAAAACCTCACCAGCAATATGCCACTAATTGCCAGAAGGAACATCAAGCAAAAAACATTCTGGAATCCACCAAGACACTTGGGTCCACACTAATTGTATCATCAATTAATTTGATGTTATAAGAAGGTAGTGGGTTTACAGTGTTACTTCTGCTGAAACCATAATTTTCTTCAAAGTTGATTTGTGAAGTAGAGATTCTAGGGTCACATTAAATCTTAAAGCCAATCAGAGTATATGTCTATGTACTTTTATTTTATGTGATATCCTGTTAATTTTCAGTCTGAACTATGTGAATCCTAAGGAGTCTTCCAGATTCTAGCAGACTGATCTAAACCACCAGCAGTTTGGAAATCTGCATGCACAATGTTTGTTTATATTTTCTGGTAGGGCTATCCTGTATTTTGATTACTTTCATGTTTTAGTAGGCAAGACTTGCAGTTTTCTGTGAGAAAGACCAGTGTCTAATACACTGGAGACTTCTGTCCTGTGCAGTAGGATAGCTTTCATTTTGTTCATGTCATGAGACCTACAGTGGAATAACTGTTGCAAGAACATGCAGAGCTACCTTTCCACAAGACCTAATAATAGTGTCTTCCATAGAGTCCCCTCAGCTTCTGCATCATGTCACGGGAAAGGTAGCAGAACTTTATTTAGGAGCTTATGAGGATGTCAGGCTGATTTTTGTAGTTTTTGGTCCTTTTAAAAAAAAAACAAAACCAACTTACTGTATGAATCAAATGTTTATCTCCATAACGGTGCCTCGTTTTCTACACAGATGTCATTAATATTTCACTCTGTGACTGTGAAACCACTGAATTAGTGCTTATCCAGGTTGGCAGAGGAGTTCACTGTATGGAGTCAAAAATGTGATTTGTTAGTTAGAGCACAATATCAGATTACTCGATTGAATTGAGAAGATCTCAGACCAGGTGGAGCTATTACCAGACAGGCCACAAGGACATGCATGGTGATTCAATATTTTTGGTGGGTTTTTTTAATATATTTTTCAAGTAAACATGAAACTTTAATGTGCATGAACAAACTATGTTCTCATTAAATGCCACCCTCATTACTTTTGCTGGAATGAGCATGTTTAATGCATAGACTGGCAACCCACCCTGTCTACTTTACCATATGATAAAGTTGGTTTATGGTGTGTAATGGTGTTGCTCCATAGAAAAGTTTTCATTACTCTGTATTATATGTGTTTTCCCATTATGGGAGATCAGCTCCAAGTTATAAAGCCTACAGAAGTTTTTCCAAAGAAAGGTAATGTTAAGAGACTCTTTCTCTTTAAAATATATTGTACATCTATCCCAGAAACCTTTTTGACTGGAGAAAACGTGGCCAGCCAGTACTGTGTCAAACCTCATTACACAGAACAGGGCTGTAGCTTGTCCAGTAGGTTTTACAAGTCAACTCTTCACCTTGGCAGAGTTCAGTAAGGGCAAGATGAAATCCTTTATATGGGTGTGATAGACTGGGCTCACCTTCTTCTGCATTCCTACTGCTTCTGAGCAAACTCCCAAATTCATTGTGCTGGACTCCTTCGTGTCACAGCAAATACTTCTCATCAAAGGGAAATGTTGTATACAATTTATTTCACTGATTTTTTTCAGTAGGAGACAAGCATTCAGGCCATGTGGATAATGTACCTTCCAGTGACAGGAAATGGTGATGCACAAATCTGGCCCCTGTCACACTGTCCTAAATGCAGGTAGTACTAGATGTATGTTCAACAGATATCCAGTAATTACTGCTTTCAGTACAAGGCACAGCACTCTCGAATGTTGCCTTTCCTTTCATGTACTTTTGTGGTAAACCATTAAAAAAAAAACCCCAACAAAACAACTCAGTCTGTACAGTTTGAACACAGTGATGATTAAGCATTAACCACATTTGATATGCCTTACCTTTTTAAACCAGGCTCTGTGGAAGTTTCTTCTTTAACAGACAAAATTTTTTTTGCATCAAGTAAATGTGTTAGAATGCTCAAGTGCTTGTTTTGGAAAGACTAATATCCAGTATATTGGTATTAATAATCAAGTATTGGCAAAAGGACATACAGTTTGGATGTTGCCTTGATTTCCTTACATAGGGGCAGAGATTAATGTAGTTTCTTCTTCCGAATCAGTTTTGCTTTACCTTGCAGATTTTTTTTTAACAAGAAAAGTTTCCTTCTTTTTTCTTTTTGGTTTTTTCTTTTTTTTCCTGTAAGGATGGTGGCAGGCAATGCCTTCGTTTGCCACTTTCCCTTTTACTCAGAAATTAACTTCAGTGTTAGTGCCTGCTGTGATACAGCTGTGCTGGACAAAGTACCTGCCGTGAGGTACACGGCTGTGCCAGGCCCTGCAGTGACCATACTGAGCATTCTCCCAAGCTGTTTGAATGTCACCAGCAAAGTAAAGGCCAGCTTTTGCACTGATAAAAACGGGGAGGTTTCAGTTGATGATGATGTATTCTAACCAGCAATAAACCTTGCTGATAAAGTATATCTGTTCTGCTATTACTGTTCTAAATTTCCAGCCTGTTTTGCCTGACAGACCAGCCCAGGCAAATAGGAATGTGCAATACCCAAGTATTTTTGTCAAAGGAATGAGGAGTTTGTGTTCAAACACTTAAAATGGGGACAGTAGTTGGTGAAATATTTAGCAGTGGGAGAAATTAAATGCTGCAGCCTTAATGCCTGATGCATTGTGTCTGTGTGTGTTTTCAGATACTGTTGCTTACCATAGGAAGCTGTGATCAAAAACTGCTCTGTGCTCTGTCTCAAAGCAAATGAGCAAGTGGTCTTGTGGGGCAAAAAGATGGAATGCTCTGGCTTTGTGGGATTTACTGAATTCTTAATAAACTTGAGGAAGAGAGGACTTGTGGGCTTTGCAGTTAGTTTGTGGTTCTAAATAAGCACATAAACTTCTGACAAGCTGTAGTTGCTCTAAGCAGGATTTTTGGCATTGAACATTTCTCTTATTTGGCTGGAAAACAAAACAAAACTCGGTTGTTAATGAGGCAACATTAGTGCGTTTATCTTTGCAGCTCTTTAGAATTAACAAATCAACATGAAGCCCCTTAAAACTGTAAATTAATCTGCAGGACAGTAAAATGGAGCATCGTCAGAGATGGTGCATTGCAGCTCTGCCTTTAGGAGAGGCAGCTTATTTAACCAAGATGTGATGTTACTTTTTTTAAGAATCCACAGCCAAACAGCATTAAAACCAGGCTCTCAGCTTATACTGAAGTGATTTTTTAAAAATTTTTCCCCCCCACACGGCGGCAGCCTCCCCTGGCAGTCAGCGGGAGCTCTTGTTCCGATGATGTCATCGCTCAGTCTCCCTGCCGCTACCAGGGGACACGACCGGGCTCTCGTCATGCACTGGCGACTGCCTTTGCTCGCATTTTCTGCTGCAGGCAGGCTGCATTTACTCATCTGCGGTGCATTTGCTCAGTTGGATTTGCCGGGGTTTTAAATATATTGTGTGTATATGGACATACCTCTGCTTATATAGAGAAAGTGAAGGCTGCTGTGACTGACAGGGGAGCTGAACAGTTTTTTCACCAGGCATGGAGCATGTTTGATTTTGGTACCGTATTTATAAACGTGCTGTATTTTAACTGGGTGATCTCATTGCCTGTGTGGAAGAGATGTTATAAAGACATGCTGAAGTCTTCATGCCTAGTGAAAAACATGGCCTCAGTAGCTCAAGGAAAAAAATGCATTTATCACTGATAGAATTGTTGAACTAGACCCATATGTAAAAACATGAGAAGGAAGTAGATGCAGAAACACTAGACTAAATGGGGCTAAATTAATTTTGAATTAATAGAATTTTAAAAAAATGCGTTTTAAACGAGAAAAAAAAATCTCTGTTGCACTTGGTTGCCGGAAACGTCACTAGGTGTGTCTGTGTGTCTGAGTCAAATATACTGACAGTTGGACAGTGTTTGTAATAACAAACTGTGCTAGTCATGGTAATGGAATATATTTGTGTGGCGTGTAAAAATCCTTGCTACATGAACATGATCAAAAGCAAGGAAGGACACAAATAAGTTTCCCTGAGTAATCTTAGCTCAGCTTTGGGCAGGCAACATTAATATTTTTCCCCCAAGGATTCCTTATCTTCTATAATGGTCATGCTGGGGATTTAAGGGGTGGGTTTTGTGTGCAGCACAAAAAGTGTCAAGTGTACTCTGAGTAATTTCATAGTGAGAAGGGAAGAATGGACAAATCTTAAGTGCACATGCAGTGCCCTAAGAACTGTAAGTATAAAGTACAGTTTCCTTTTCTTGTTCATGACCCAGCTTAGATCTGTGTGTATATGCCAGACTTGCAGGGGAAATGCATTCCCCATTTCTTCACTGGCATCACCTTCCCCCACCCAAGGAATTCCATACCTGAGATATTTTGCCTTCAGATTCTCACAGATGAATGTAGGGAGCTGTTTTTTTTATAGGTAGAGCAAACATCTGTAAAATAATATATGCCTTTTGCTAAGTCTATGGCAATGTGAACCACTACAAATTGAGCTGGAACACTGCAGGTGAAGCAGCAACAAAAAATGATTGTCAAATTCAGATCACATTTCACAGATAAAGAGACTTTGGGTTTTGGATTGTTAAGAACGGTGGAGAGAGAAGAAAGCTTTTTTTAAAAGGAGAAGTTAATGTTGGTGCTTGTCTGTCTTTTAGGTACATACATCATGACAACTGCCCTGGTGCCCCTCCTGGAAAAAGCAGCTGATGCCAGAGTGGTGAGTCTGTGATGCTGTTTAAAAGGAGTGTTTTACTATTTTTACCTTCTGGCTTGTAACAGCAGTTCTCTGACTGTGCTAGCAATGCAGGATTACTTACAATGCTGTAAGGATCTCTAAAATCCTCTTGGATTTTGCTAACAACAACTTCCTGCTCTGAGGCAAAGCTCCTGCTTGCTGCTCTCAACCCTTCATTGGAAATCAGAGTAAAATACTTCATTTGGGAACTTGCCCTCTTAGATTCCCTAGGGCAAGTCAGCTCCTGCAGCAGAGTGCAAATTATGTACAACAGGAATATAGGCTTAAAAGAACTTTACAGATCTTGGTGTAAAATAAGACAGCAGGTACATTTTTAAAAATGAAATTTCCCAAGTTTTGTACGGCTTCTAATTAGCTTTGTTAAGTGCTAAACATACAAACTACAAATAGTGCTATTCTGCTATTTTCTTTCCTGCCCATTACTTTCCAAAAGGAAGAAGCACAAAATTCCTGAAATGAATCAACATCACTTTGAATGAAAATCTCTTCTTAAAAACGTTATGTATCTTTTATCACATCTCCGGGTATGCTCTACTCCTGAGCGTAAGCATAATGCAAAGAGTATGCAGAGGAATCATGCTCTGTAGGGACTTCCAGCTATGGCATGAAGACTACATTGCATGCATGAGTGCATCTGTGGGGAGTTCCTGGTTTTGCTTCTCATTCCTTTGTTTTTCATTAATTTCATTACAGATCACTGTCTCTTCTGGGGGCATGCTAGTTCAAAAATTAAACGTATCTGACTTGCAGTCGGAAAGTGGGCCATTTGATGGGACCATGGTGTATGCACAGAACAAGGTACAGCCCATGGGATTGAAAACAAAGCCCAGCCCTTCTTTGCTAGGCAGCTCATACCATCTGCTTTGCAACAAGCCTGTTGGTCACTGTTGCTTTCCCATTGCATCCAACCCATATGCAGATGCACAGGCAGTAATCTTCAGGAGTATGATGGCGTGCCCTTAGGAGTGCATACATCTTGCATGGAGGAGAGCATGGCTAGACTTTGATTTGATATGAGAGAAGTCCCAAGGGGGAACACTGTCTTTAGCTGATGAGCCCTGTCTGCCTGCTTAGTTCTTGCCCACAGTCTGCAGCAAATGGACATGGTCAGTAAAAGCAGTGCATCTGCTTTAAAAGTAAATTTGTAGCCAGGGTATGGATGGCAATGACTGTGGAAGTCTCTGATGAAATTATCCAATAAATCCAGCCGGGATGAGCAAGGGTGTATTTCTGCTGTACATAAATGCTCTGGTATTTATGGCACATTTGATGTAGTTTATTTCCCTGGGAACTAATTTGGTGGACAGGCTGTTGAATGTGGTGCTAGCGTGGCTCTTACTGCTCTATCCTAGAGACAGCAAGTTGTCCTGACAGAACAGTGGGCAAAGGCTCACAGAAATATCCATTTCTCCGTGATGCACCCCGGCTGGGCAGACACTCCAGGTAACATCTGCTTCACACTCTTGACAATAATTTTTTCTTTTCAGGATTAGTTTAAAAGCAAAGAGAAATGAAACTTTCTAGTATATTTTTCCAACAGGTGCAGTAATTTCTTTTCTCCAAACTGGTGCTTGAAGTAGTTTTATATCCCCTTGGTGGCTCTATTCTGCAAAGTGTCTGCTAGCTGTGTATATCTAGAGAATAATAATGGGCAGTGAATGCTTCCAGCCCTGCACAAATGCACAGCAGAGACACAGTTCTTTAAGGTAACCTTTAAGTTACATTTGTAGTGGAACTGTTAAACACACAGATGGAGCTTCTGCCTCTGTAAGTACCACTGTGCAGACACTGGGAATTTGTGAGGGCATGTAGGAGAATGCACCACTGTGCAAGCCCTCTGCTCTTCCTCTAACCATTTACTGCTGTTGAGAAGCAGTTTGGCCATTCAGCCCTTAGTCTGAGCTGCAGCTGTTCTGAAGTGACTGTGCCTCAGCAGGTGGGCCAGCATCAGTCATGCACTATGCATGTTGCATTCCTCAATGTTTCCAGCCCCCAGTGCCCAGGCTTGGGATGCAGAATAGCAGTTGCATCTCTAGGTCTTTTATAGGGATGCAGTTTCCAAAATTTGCTTCTGACAACTTAAGCATTTACCCTGTCTACTTTACACTTGAAAATAGCCCTTTCCAACTAAGTATATCTTTTTCTTTAAAATACATTTATTTTTTCACTTCCTTTGCAAATTTCAAACTTAATGAACCATAAAGTTATCCCACCTTAAAGTTCAAAGACTCTCCAACCCCCAAAGATAAACACCTACATGGGATGGGCCCACAGTCACCATCTGTTGGCCAAAATAAAATGAAACCAGAGTTTAGACAGGAAGTAAGCAATTTTTAAATACAGTGCTGCAACTGGTTTCCTAAAACTGGTGAGGAAAGAAGAGCTAAAAATCTCATTACAATACTGCTTTTTGGAATTTCTGTTTTCTCTGTGTTTGTCATCTTTACAGTTTGGAATGGAATTGGCAGAGGAACCTCTTACAGATCCTGTTGTCAGTTTTGTCCCTGTAATTTGACCCAAACAAACAAGTGGTGGATCATCTGCCAGCTTAGTGCTATTCTCCCACAAGCCATCCTACTCCCAGATAGGGGGAAATACTAATTTTCTTCCATAAGCTCCAGAGATGCCTCTTCTCATTCCTACACACAAAATGGCAATTTGAAGCTGGTTTGGTGGGATTTATTTTTTTGGTTTTGTTTTTTTTTTTTTTTTTGTTTGGTTTGGTTTTTTTTTGGGGGGGAGGGTTGGGGGATTTTTTTTTTTGTGTGTGTGTGTGTGTCAAAAAAGCCTTGCATGGCAGGCCACCATTCCAGTGTTATCCTTTCCAGCTGTGAGGTCGTCCATGCCCGATTTCTATGAGAGGATGAAGAACTCTCTGCGCACAGAGGCCCAGGGAGCCGACACCGTCCTGTGGTTGGCGGTGTCAGCTGAAGCAACAAAGCTGCCCAGTGGCTTGTTCTACCAAGGTGAGGAGCAGTGTCTCACAGTGCACAGACTGGAGATCCCCAGCCTGCCTGAGCTTAGGATCCCTGTCTGGCCTGGAAGGGGATGAAGGCTGCACCAGGCAGCTTGTGCAAAGGGTAAAGCATTCCTCAAAGTTGTTTCAAGTCTAAGTGTTCAAGTGAGCACTGTGTTAAATTGTTATATTCCTGCTTTTGTCTCTAAAGTAGCTGATAGAGACTTCAAAGCATTTCTTTATGGAGGGTTGGGGATTTTTGTAATGAAAATGGCTGCTTGTAGGACTGTGCCAAGGGAAGGTGAATCACAGCAGTCAAACAGCATCTTTTATGATGCTAGGAAATGAGCATCTTTCTCACAGAGCACTGGGAGTTGGCTCTGCTTTGACAGGTTCTTCTTTCTATTGTTCCATGCTAGCTAAAACTGCCAATTCCCTCTTTCTCTAACACTGGGCAAAGACTTGAGCACAGTGGCATTTTTGGCACTGTGAGCGTAGGGAATGGAAAAGTAGGGCAGAGCCTTTCTTTTCTCCCAGGCAAATGTCAGGCATCTTTGTAGGAGCAGCTGGAAGCAAGGATGCCTCAATGGTGATGCAGGTCAGTCCAGAAAGAGAAAGCTCAGGGTAATTACTTATCAGAAGCTTAGTGCTTCTGTTGGATGTGGCACTCAAATCCTGATTCACCAAATTTCTATATGGAGAATGCAGGAAGTTCAGACTTTTCTGCATTTGGGTTGACTTTGTCCCTTCTGTCCCACAGACAGTCACACAGGGTTGGCTGACTGATACTTAAATGGACATTTTTCATGTCAGCATGCAGTACCATGTGGATACCCCACATCCCAGCTGGTCAGCCTTCTTTGTAGAAACCAGGCTTTGCCTTTCTTTTACTCCAGTCACTTTCTTCTGGTCCTAATGCTTCTGCTCAGTTGTTTTTTCTGTTTCTTTCATAATTTCACCAGGCTCTTCCCTTTGGCCTTTTTCTACCCCCAGCTTTGGTAAACAGGGAACATGCCCTGCCTCTTTAGCTAAAGCTACTGACTTTTAAGAGCTTTGGTGCTGGTAAGACTGCTCTTAAAGCTGCAAAAGAAGCTCTGAGTCTATGTCTTGTGCTTATCAAATAGTGGTGAAGTCAGTTATTTCTTGCTCCTACAGCCTTTTGGAAGCCAGAGCTTAGTATGGGCACTCTTCAGGCCCTTTCAGTGAAGTGAAGGGTTTGGGGTGCAGGAGCACTTCGCCACAAACCCCACACTTCTGATCCCAGGCAGCCATTTTCCAAATCAGTCATAGTTTCCCTCCATTTTCTGCATTCTCTTCTTCTGTTCCCTCTGAGAGCAAACCAAAGCCAGCTTTTTTTTTTTTTTTTGTTTCCCTGAGAAAATAATAAAGGGAAGTGAGAAGATGACTAGTACTACCAGAATTCTCTGCTAAAATATAAAAAATGCTTAACAGAGACCTGCTTTCCAAAGACTAGAAGCATCTTCTCTGTGATGCTGAACTTGGCTTTCATACCTAGTTCCCAAACTTTAGCACAGGCTACTGGAAACACTATGGCAAGGTGGGAAGCTATTCATTATCAGTGATGGAGAAGGGAACATTCCTCTCTCTCTCCTCAGTTTTCCAAGAGCAGAAGTTATGTGGTGTGTGCAGTCAGGTAAACATTTGCTCTTAAGAGAGCAAATACCTCTGCTCTCCTGGGAAGCCCAGTGGCAGCCTGATAGGTTTTCAGGGAAATCTGCTGCACAGGGTTGCAGCAGCTTGTTCTTTTTGTCTCAGCTGGCTGCTGCGAAGTTGGGCTCACTAAGTAGATTTAGTAGTGCTGCACCAGTGCTTTGACTGTTGTTCCACAGATGCCTGACAGCATTGTCATAAGGCTCCCAGGCTCTAGACACCATATTTTTGGAGGGGAGGATCCCTTAGAGTGGATGGTGGTAACAGCTGTATTTACAGAGTGAGTGACAGGCATGAGATTTGGAAAACCAAGCAAAGCATCAAACTGAGCAAACTTGGTTGGATACGTGTCACTTAGTGACTGAGCAATACGCCCAAGTTCCTTTGCATTAGAATTCAACTGTTGTTTCTAAGGATGAAAGTAAGCATTTTAAGATTGAAAATAATCCTAACTACAAAGCTCCAGCTGGGGATTTGTACAGTACTAGAAAGATTATCCAGGAGGCAAGGAAAAATGTTGTTTCAAGTGCAAGATCATCCTCTGCCTGCAGCAACATTGCTCTTTGCCTGCAGGTGCTGCGCTAGTGACAGGCATAACCCCACAAGGAAGCCCTCCTTTTCCTAAACTGTCCCCAGCTGCAAAATGGGGGCTTGCTGTACAATCCAGGTCATACTGTGCTACAGAAAAATCATTCTAGCTCCAAAATACAAATTGAATTGGTTTAATTTTTGGTTTAGGAGATATGCTTAGCCAGTACAGAGTCTATCAGAAAAAACTCCTTTCTGCTATAAGAGTGTTACCTGTACCCATAAGGTTTTTTTCTCTTCTTTTCTTCCAGACAGGCAACCAGTCCCTACACACTTACCCCTAGCATACACCCACAGTCCACCAGAGGATGAAGAGAAACTAATGGAGGTGCTGGAAGAGTTCTCCCAGAAGTTTAAATCTGTTTCTCCAGGAATTTAGTGTCTCTGCTGACAGTGTCACCACAGATCTTCTAATTACACAGTAATCTGCTATTGAGGGGAAGTAGAATGCCATAGGCCTGTTAAAAATGAATTAGGTTCAGGTGTTCTCATAATGAGGTGGTAGAGTGGCACCTGTGTAATTTTTCTCTGCTGCCAAGTCTCTCCCATTGTGAATATGCAGCTGCTGCCTCAAGGCACACTAAGGTTGTGTTCTTTGGATTGGAAGAAAAATTGAGAGACATTAAAATAAGCCCTGAGACTTTGTAAAGTTACCGAGAGTAATTTAAAACACTCAGCACAGAGAAATGCAGAGGAGTGTACTTTCAGTAGTCTTCGTGAAGGACTTCAGGAAAGAAGTGGGAATGTTTTACACAACTTTTAACTGCTGTATTTGACAGGTTGGTGGCTTCCTTCACTGCATGAGGGTGATTGAGCTCAAGCATGTAACTGGGAATGCAGAAACTCTCTTGCAGAGCCTGCTTAGTTTAAAGGGAAGGATTCCTCATGGCCTTTAGTTTCTATAAATTAGTGCTGGTATGCAGAAGTGATCTGCTTCCTCATGTTTAAACAGCAAGAATTTAGGAACGCTGCCAAATGCCTTCCACATTACTTTGTGGAGCCAGGGCTAAATATTATCCCATTTATGTCAAAATTCCGTGAAGTAGGAGGTTTCAACACAACACACCCAGACATGGCTGGATCCAGCAGAGAAATGGCTGCATGACTGTAGGCACAAAAAGAAACAACATGACAAGGTGTATCTGCTTGTCATTTCTGTCAGAGATTAAAGGGAATTGTTTTATCATTGTGAATGGATTAAGAGGGGAAGGGAGCACTGGTGTGGCACAGGTTTTAGAGGAGAATCCACCTTCTGATGAGAGGCTTGTATTTTGTCTGGATGTGTTTACTTCCAGACAGAGGACAGGATTCATCCTGCCTCATCTGTGGACATTTGAATTTCTCACTGAGTTTCTCACTGTAAATCGGTAGAGGGGAAAATGGGCTTTTTCACAGGGATTTACTGGATCTAGTTTAAGAAGCACCACCTACAGTGCTGCATCTTTCTAAGAGTGCTGAAGACAATCAGCTCAGACTAAGACTTTCTGTTGAGACTCATTTTGTCTTAATTATTTCAGATTTACTGCAAACCCAAGGCTATTATTAACAAACTTAACACCTTTTCTCCTGAACTGAGTGTGTTTATTAACCAACTGCCTCCAGAACCCAGCCAAGTTGCTGCACTGTTTCACATGTGGCTCACACCAGTGTGGTAGGACCAAGGCCCTAACCACAAATATAACACAGATGTTCTTAAGCTCTCTGCAGTGGCTGGCAGCTAAAGACTGCTGATGGACAGAGGAGAGCTCCTTCTGCCTGCTTTATGTAATTTAGTTTCCTCCTGGCTGATGGCATTTCCTCAATATTTAAAGATCTATTAAGTATCAGTTTAAGAAAAAAAACCTGCTTTTTCCAGCCTATTGTCAATCTTCTTAGATGTAAAGACTTTACTGTCAGAGAGGCTCTGAGAAAAATTTTCCGATTATAAGCAGTGCTGAGACAAGTCATGCTGTCACAGCTCCTCCTGAAGAGGCTGGGTCAGCATTCAAGTTATTGCCTCATTTATGAACTTAACTCCTTCTTGCACTACAGTGAAAGAAAACAACAGCAAGGCTTGTACAGAGATTTATTTCCTGCAAATCTGGTATTAACATTTTCTATGGTTTCAGCTGTTAAATACAGTTACCCAAAACAAGAGCATGGCTGGAAGCATATATACTAACTACATTTCTTAACCCAATAGCTGCAAGGCTAATAAAAACATTTGCATTATTTAGTATTTACATCAATTTGCTTCTCAGCTCTGCAGTACGGAAGAAAAGTTTAATGACTGGTATTTAAATAGTTCATAAAAGTTAAAACTGTGCACTATATATGTATATATTTAACACATTTTAGTCCACATTCTGCACTAGTGTATTTGAATAGCCTATATTTTTCATTTTGTGTCACAGCTTAAAAATGAAGCCAAAGTTAAGAAAACTGCTTTATTCAAAGTTTGGTCACAGTGTCAAAGAGTAACATACTATGGTTTAAGAGCACTTCTGATTTAAAAAGAACTAAACCACAGGAACAGCAAGTAGAAACAAAGTCCAGAGTGTCACACACTTTGGTATTATGGTCCTGCTGATGCTTTATTTCTGCCCGATTCCACGAGAGCAAACATGGCATGTGGCTGCAAGCCAGCGCGAGGATCTGTCTCATGCAATCCAGAATGACTCGCACCTTCATGGAAGTGAATACATTTACAGACTCACAGATTGTGCTGAGTCAGAAGGGACCCACAAAGATCATGGTATCCAACTCCTGCAGGACACCCCAAGAGTTACACCATGTGCCTGAGAGCACTGTCCAAATGCTTCTTGAGCTCTGTCAGGCTTAGTGCTGTGACCACTTCCCTGGGGAGCTGTTCCTGTGCCCAACCACCCTCTGGGTGAGGAACCTTTTCCAGATATCCAACCTAAACCTCCCAACACAACCTCAGGCCATTCCTTTGGGCCCTGTCACTGGTCACCCCGAGAAGAGATCAGTGCCTGCCCCTCCTCTTCCCCTCACAAGGAAGTTGTAGACTGTGATTAGGTCTCCCCTCAGTCTCCTCTTCCACTTTAAAACCTCATGAATGAAATAAAAACAGCATCCAGTGACAGATGACCAGAAGATAAAGGTGGCACCGGTCCTTGCTAAGCAGTGCACGCTGGGAGTTTGAGAGCACACCTGGTTCATGGGAATGGAATGACAAGCACAGCAGCTGCTCTTGCCACCCTTCCCAGTCCAGGCACAGCCCAACACTTCTTGTGGCAGCTTTGAGGCTTTTATGACTGGACCTCACTCTGATGGCTTCATATTTTTCTTCATTTTGTGAAGTCACCTAGTTGGGAAGTTTTTGCTCTCAGGGATCTTGCACAGGAATGTAGCACCACAGAGCACATGTGGAGTTGGTCATTTCCCTACAACCTAATGGAAAGGCACAGCCCATCATCAGTGCAGCAGGACTGACTGCAGTGATGCAGGGGCCACTGCAACTTCTCTTTTTGTCTTGGATGAAAATTTTAGGAGATCAATGTAACAGGTATCAAGCAATTTTGTAAACGGCATTTTGTCTTTAGTTTCATTTCTGGGTCATCTTTATTCATTGTTAAAAAAACCTCAATAAACTAAATCAACCTGGTGTTGATTAAAGGTGTAAAAAATTGTTTGCCTTTGAATGGGGGCACTCCCATAAATACCTCACAATTTTGGAGTAAACTGCAAATACCAATTGCTGGCATTTGCAGTAACACACACTCCAGCTTCTGTCTTCTACTCAGTGGGAGCAAGGTGTGAGCAGGGCCACCCCTTTCCCTTCCTGTTAAAAAAGGCTCAGGTGGGATTTTGAATATGCACTGCCTGGGCTCAAAGGGAGTTCTGCTCTATCCTGCATTATAGCCTGATAAGTCAGTCCTGCAGACCTCAATGTAAATTAATTTATTTGGTGGGGGGATAATCCCAGCCATTTCAATTGTCAGTACAAGCACTAGTTTGTATTTTTGTAATGACAAAGCCTTTCTAAAAGCCATGACACTTGAAGCAGTACTAGTTTTCCTCAACTTGGTGAGTGAAGAGTGAACATGGAGTTAGTCTTTCAGGGAACAACCTGATGGAACAGTGGAGGAGGGAAGCTACGAAGCAGTTCAATCTGTGAGTTCCTCTGTGTGTTACTCTCACCCTCCCTGCAAAAATAAAGCACCCCATCTCATGACACTGCATCATACTTATCTAAAACTAGTGCTGGTCAACATCCACCCACAGTCATTTTAGATAGGCAGTTTCCACTCTGGCAGAGCACAGCATGCATCTTCCTGAGCTCAGCTCACAGTGTTTCTTGTTTGTCTCAGGTTCCATCTCTTGCTTTGTTAGGAGAGGTAATTCTGGGCACATTGGAGCAGACCCAGCGACTGATTACAGGAGATAATTTTAAAATACAACTAAGATGACTTGAAAATTCTGTATTCCTGCAGTCACCCAAAAAGCACGGATCTAAACAATGAGAGAAAGAAGGCTTTGAAAAGGACAAATCTGATGGGGAGCAAGTGAAAAAAAAACCACTTCTGAGACTAAAAGTATCAAATCCAAGAACTTCAGTTTGTGAAGTAGGTCAGTATTTATGTTCCTTTCTCTAGAGGGAGCCATCAGATAAAGAAAAATTATGTATTCCTCTGAAGGAAATGTGTTTTTTCTCAAAACAAAAGCTAATGCTCAGCTTTATGAAGGGGCACAGTGTCAGCCTGGTCAAAGGTCTTCAGCAGGACAGGCTTCTACCCTGCTTCCAGGAGAAACAACTCAAACCTTTGCTGTACTGGCAGTGCCATTTCACAGATAAAAATATTGTCCAAGCAGGAAGAGTGGTAAAACCTGCACTTGTGCAAACTGCAGGGAGAGAGGTCCCAGGAAGTGCCATTTTCTTTGATGATTAAAAATCTTGAGCATCTTCCCTTTACTTTTCAGTTCAGAATCCACAATCCACAGGGAGCCTTGAACTGATGCACAAAATCATGCAATTCCTCTGCTGCCCAGACACCATTTCCTTTGGGCTGCTCACCCACTGCCAGGCACTCAGGGCAAGAATTTGTCCCGGCAAAAGACATCTCCATACAACAGCTGTCAGTTTTATGACAATTCACAGAACAGACGGGTGAATGATTCCAGTCAAAACTGAATAAACCAAATTTTTCATTACACACATAGAGAAGGAAAAGAAATAGCCAAAAGCTGACAGAAATTAATTTAGTGGGATTAAGATACCACAATTTATTCAGCTACATTGGAGACACTTATTTACATAATGGAACAGTACTGGAAAGTGTTACAATGTAGTTGGTAGAAAAGATGGAAAAATTGTTGAGCAGCATTTGTAGAAAACACTGACCTGAACAAAAGCCAGTAGGAGCTTTTTTTTTCATATAAAATCTCTCTAATCAAAAAGACAGCAAAGCCCATGAGGTATTGGTCAGTATGATAACTTACCAAGCAGAGTCAGAAACAAGGCTCAGCCTTTGGAAAGCTAAACCACAGCCAAAACTAGTGCTAATGACAAAGATGTAGCAAGGAAGTTTGTGAATTTGTTTATTTGTGGAAATTTCTTAATTACTTGGCCGTGGCAACTCCATGGAATTTTCTTGGGACAGGACAAAATAGGGGTGTTAGCAATGGGTTTTTCACATCTGAAGGAAGCCCTGACCTGTGGCAAAATTTAAGTATAAAGGTGATAAACTCTTTGATAAATTCAGATTATTTAAGATCTAAAGAACAAATAACTGGAGAGACTATCTTCATAAGGCCTGACACCTCTTCTCTACCATCTCAGTAGTAATGTGTCTCTTCCCCATCCCCTTAATATCGAAGTACTTATGCATTTAATGCAGTCCTGAAAAAACTACTTGAGGTAGATAAATATTATTTGGCAATTGAACCGAAGAACAAGAAGTGGAAGTCAAATCTTCATAGACTGGAACAACTCTATGTTTCTTGTGGCTTCTGGATCTGGACCATGGCCACTGGCTGGCTTACAGTACTGAGATGGGGGTTAGGTTTGTCTTTATACAGCTCTGATGAATATTCATTTCTACACTGTAGGTGCTTTTTGTTTTGGTTTGGTTTTTTAGGTTTTGTTTGTATGCTGATAACATTCTTTCTTGGTATCCGCTCTGCACAGATTTTTCCAGGACTGTGCTCTCTTGTTTTCTTTTTGGTTTGAGTTCAACATCCCTACTTGGCAGCAATTTCAACTGAACTCTTTCTCTTCTGAGCAGTACAATGTGTCCTGCAGCAAACAAAATTTCAGAGATGGCCAAAGACTGGTCACAAGGGAAAATCCCCAAACTGGGAAAATGCAATGAAAAGTCACATGTGATCAAACAAAGTTAATCTCAAATCCCAGAACTTCAAGTTATTGGCAAACTAAGGACATTTTTTTTTCTTCTGAGGAGAAAAGATTTCCTGCCAACATTCACAAGATGCAATTTTGAAGAGAAAAATCTCTGTCTTCCTCAATATTACGTAAGACGTCATAACTGAAGGGACTCAGCACATCAATGCATCCTGAAAAAATAATCAAGTTTGTTGTTACTGTTGCATCTTCTAAGTCCTAATTGAAAACATCCCATGTGCTCAATGTGGTCTCCTGGAAAAGACATGGCCTGTAAAACTACACATTGTAGCCCTATTTCATGTGTGCTACAAAACAGAACTTTGATTGCTAGTATGCAAATCCCGTTTGGAACAGCAAGGCCAGACATAGGTAATATTTGCTAATTTGTTACTAACTAATTTGGTAGATTTAAGGAAAGATAGTTATTTTTTTCCTTCTCTAAGCAACAGAGTAGACACAGGCAGTAAGTGGACTTTGAATCACAGAATGGCTGAGGTGGGAAAGAACCTTCAAAGCTCATCTGGTCCTGCCTCAAGCAGGGTCACCTAGAGGTGGTTGCCCAGGGTCATGTCCAGTTGGGTTTTCTCCAAAGATGGAGAACCCACAAGCTACCTGCCTGGCCAGTCTGTGCCCATGCTCAGTCACCCTTGCAGTAAAAATTGTTTCCTGATGTTCAGAGGAAATCTGTGTTTCTGTTTGTGCTCATTGCCTCTGGCCCTGTCACTGGACACCAGTGCATTCTCTTTGTACCCTCCCTTCAGGCATTTATACACACCAATGAGATCCCTCTGAGCCTTCTTTTCTCCAAGATTAACAGTCCCAGCTCTCCCAAATATGCTCCAGTACCTTTCACCATCTCAGTGGCCCTTTGCTGGACTCCGTACAGTAGTTTCATTTCCCCCATTCAGAGGGAACACATCCCTCCCTTCCCCAGTGGTGGAGATGCCCAAGCCACCCTCAGGCAACGTGCAGTAACCAACACTGAGGTACTAAGGGCCCACATACTGACATTCAGGTGATGGCCTCAAGTTCAGGAGGACAGAGCAGGGAGGTCACCTGGGCTTGGCTGCAAAAAGCAGCTGCAGGCAAGGGCGCTCACAGCTGAGCACACCAATGTCACTGTTCAGGATTATCCTCTGGCAGACTGGCTGACTTGTAGCCCTATCACTGCTCTGTTTCAACATCTAACCATGATGTTAATTTCAACATCTAACCATGACGTTAAGTAGGATGGGAGGACCATCAATGCTACATTGCAAGCAGATGCCCACGTTCTTTTCTCTTCACTTAAATACTTTCAGCTTAAAAGACAGAAGTTTGGTGCTCAGATTGCCCCATCTGGGACACAAGTGACTCTAGCAAGCTGCTCAGGCACTGTGTGTGTGACCAGCACCTGCCCCATCACCTGCCTAAGCCCTACAGACACTGCTCATTTTAAAATCAAGAATAGCAGGCAGATGCTCTGGAGGACACTTCCCACAAGGAAGCACCAGCTAAGGGAGAAATGAAAATCACCTATTCTGATGTGCAGAACACAGGGAGTTAGCAATGTTTGTGTGCCCCTTGCCACAGCATGAGGTCTCACAAAAAGCTATGGCCCTTCAACAGCCCAGGGAAAGGGGGCTTGGCTTCATTTAAGAGTGTGTGTAGGTATGTGGCACTGCATAGTTTACACCTGTATCAAAACACCCCCTTCTCCCATCCTCCAATAGTGCAATTCCTAAAAATAGCTCAGATTTGCTATTCAGCAAGTAAAACGGAGAAAAAAGGACCAGGCAACAGAGATCCCTTTTTGTATGCATCTAGCAGATAGAAGAAACTGAGATTGCTACTCTAACACAGCAGAAGAGGAATGGAGGCATTTTAACTCTCCCAGTGTCAAATCCTTCTTGTTTCGTTTGGAAAGTAAAAGAATTACAGAATTAGATGCATCTATTTTCCCTTCATAATCTCTACATTACAGCTCCTGAGGGCATTGCAAAGGGACAAATTTTCCTTCCCCCCTCAGCCTCACTTGCAGTTTATATAATTTGTTAAGCCCAGAGCAGTTTGTCCTGAGACTGCAAGATAAGGAGATGTTTAGCTTAAATCCAGATAACCCTGCAGGTCATTCAGTGAGAAAGAACAACTAGGAAAATTCTGCAAACAGTTTTGCATACCCCACAGCCACATATAAGCAACATTGAAACCACAGCTCCTTGGAAGACAAGGGGGGGGGTGGCCACGAGTTTATTGCAGAACACTCCAAACAAGTCATTCTCAAATGTAGTCTCCTTTGGAATCAGTTCTTCACCTTTGTTTGCACATCACACATTCAGGAGTGGGTGCTGACCCAGGGGCAGATCCTCAGCTTGCTGACTCCATCACTCCATCAGTGTGAGCACAATTCATGCTGGAGTCCCAGCCTTGGTGCCACTGCTGCCTCCTCAGGAACTGAGCACTAAACAGCAATTTAAATTCTAATCCAGCTGCGGTGCGCCTGTGCTTCTGTCACCATGAGATGCACTCCCTGCACAGCACAAGTCAGGTCTCTGGCCAAAAGGCCCTGAGCCCAAGGGAACATGGAATACCACAGTCCAGCAAAGCTTTGTACATACTCTCCAGCTGGAATGAAATATGGCAGGCCACTTGCTCATCTTGCATAGCTTTGACAGCCAGGAACACTTCAGTCATCAGAAAACATGCACAAGGTGTAATGAAAAGCATTCCAAGAGGAAACAAGCATCTAGTTTCCAGGAGAGAACGTGGGAAGACTGAGAAAACAACTTTCAAGTTGGAAAAATAATAGTACTGTGTGAATTATGTTTGACAATATGCTTTAAAATATGCTGTGTAGAGGGGAAACAACAACAGGCTGTACGACCAGGAAACCCAAGGCAGTGTTATTTCAGAGAACATGACTGCAAAATGCTTCATCACAGGTTACAAGATGTTTAAGAAGAGAATTTTCCCTGAAAATACATAGCAGTCCTGTGATGTACACACAGAATTCCACTCACCCTTTACGGCAGCAGCTCACTTGACCAGAATTAATGCCATGGATTGAAGTAATATTCTTTTTCCCTCAAAAGTGAATTGCTGCTGGGCAAACAAAGGAGAAGCTTTATTTTCTTTTGGCATTCTCCCTCAAAAGAGAACACAAGGCTTCTCCAGGTAGCAGTGTGCTCTGAAGTGGCAAATGTCATGGCCTCCCCAACTACAGAGGGAAGAAGGGAAGTCCAAAAGAGGGTAAGACTGAGCACCACCAATGTGGTGCAACCACAATAGCTACAACCACAAGGCCTGCTGAAATAGGAGATGTAGAAAGTCTTTGCAGAGCAAATTCTCTATACCAGTTTCTTTGAAGAGCGTGAGTAACACCCTGCTAAAAAGTAACATGGATTAATGAAATGGAGAGTTGGCTCTTCAGAGAAGGTCCCTTTGGAAAAAGGGGCTTTTTTAGTTTATTCACCTTGACAATGTCATTCTAAAAAGGTAATTTTGGTCAATCCAGGTTTTTAAATACTGTTTATTTTTAAGAGAAACTGTAAAGTATGACAACAGGACAATGGGCATCATTCAGCAATATCACTTCTGGGTCTATAGAGAAAATTAATAAAAACCATCAGCATTTAAAAAAATAAATATGACTAACCGTATGGAAAACAGGAAGAACAAAATTCATCTTCAACAACACAGACAGGTATAAATGCTGAAATGTTGCTGTGCAAGGTAGAGGTAGAGGTAGAGATAAACCAGATTTTTCAAATCATCTAGACCAGTTTTAGATCTGCCCCCCTCCATGCACACACTCCCAAAAGTTCCTGTTGCCAATAATTTCATTTGAATCAGACTGTCAGCATCATCAAACTCAAGTCTGTGTGCTCCTTAGAATGATCTGAGCTGGAAAACTACTTCAGTTTTCTGCAGAAATCAGTTGCTGAATAACCTGACCCCTGGTTCTGCGACTTGTGCAGCAAAGGGAGAGGCAGGAAGATTATACAGACCAATGAATGCTCTCTGGATGATGCCCACTAGGACAAATAGATGGTAGAGCCCTTTTAGGAATTGCAATAGTCCATCAGCTCCTCGGTGATGCACGCAGAGACTGTGCCTGGATTTCCTCCTCTGGAGAGAGCATGGTCAGTAGAAATATCCCAAACCAACAGGTACTGGCTGCAGGGAGAGCCAATTGCCTTACACAGTCTGTTGACACCAAAAACTCACAGAGGAAGACACAACCCAAGAACCCTCTGTACAAAGCAGCAAGTATCTTGACATACTGAAATATAAAAACTAAAAATTGCACTGCACACAGATTTTTCCAAACAAACTCAAGACAACCGAAGTCAGATCATACAAACCGTTAGTTAAAAAAATACCTTCTTGTATATTTTGAGAAAAAGTGGAAAGAGTCTTCGTGCAAATGTTCAGCCTGGATCAAGCAGAGGACATAAAGTTGTTGTAAACACATTAGTTCCTTTCTCATCAGCCGTATGTGCCCAGTATTATCTATCTTCTGCAGTATAATTGGGGTTAGGAAATCCGTTTCTTCTGTAAATATCACCTTTCAAGTTCCACTGATGTAACATCAAGACACTACTGGTGTCATATCCCACAACTGTTAAATACAATAAAATAAAACAACATAATGAATAATGGTAAAAGACAACAAAATACAGTACAAATAGAACCTTTATATAATAACATTGATACCTTTTTTCTTTAATTAAGAGGGGCAACATGGTTAGAGGTGGATGCAACAAGTCTGAAGAAGTTTGATTTAATTTTCCAGAACTTATGTCAGAGTGGTGGAGGCTGATGAAATGACATTCTGTATGTCACCAGCTTTCACCTGTATGAGCCAGGTTCATAGCTGGCCTTAAAAGAAAACAAAAAAAATTCCCACTACATTACTAACTTCAATGATCAGAACAGTCATAACACATTGTGAGGGTTTTGTTTTTTTAAATTACTCAAACCGTTATAACTTAGTAATTATTTTAGCTGTTTCTTTATCTAGCCACACTGAGATTTGGCATGTTGAGAAACAGTTGGTCTTCCTCCAGGGAAAGCGACAGGGAGCACTTGTCCCAGCCCCTTCAGGCAATAACCTCATAGACCAAGACCTCCTTGGTCCTTATTGTGCAGAAATCCTAATCCCAATCCCAAGTGAGAAGTCTCTGGGTGGAAGAAGGCAGGTATGACATGCTGCAGCCACACAGGAGAGGGAAGGGAAATGAAGTATAGCAGCTGGAGCACATTCCTTGCTCCTACCTTAATGACCTTGTCTGTCCCCGAGGTCAGCAGCCATCCCCTGGTGGCATCGAAGTGTACGTGAACAATGTTGTGCTTACTGTCATGGAAAGTAGCTGTAGGTGCCCGCCTGAAGAAAGAAATCCAAAATCAGCAGGAACTGTAACTGCAGGATTTCCCCCCAGAAAGTTCTCTATTGAGGAAAAAAGTATTTGCTGCTGTAAGCCATTAATTCAGCGAACACTCTGTAAACAGCACTTTGAGACCTTTCTGGCATGAAAGGAATGGGGGTGAGGGGCTCTCTATCCCTTCTGGCTTGATCTCCTCCTTATCCTGCTGAGAAAGCCCAGGGATCACTGTGCCAGGCTGCTCCCTCCTGGAGCCTTACAGCCACCCAGGCCCTTCCAGCTGCAGGAGTTTCCCCCGTTGCAGTGCAAGCCAGCTCAGTGTCCACACTTACTCCTCATCCGTGATGGACTCGTGGCAGCTGTCGCAGACCCTCACTTCGAACTCGAAGCCCATCAGCGGGATGGAGGAGCGCTTGGAGCTGCACTTCCCACACACGGCTTTCCCGCACTTCCGGCAGTGATGCTGCACGACACAACAGGCAGAAAGACTTCTCAGGCCACAAACCCAGACCAGGTCACTGCTCAGGTCCCCTGGCTCTTCCATCTCACTCCAGCAAGACACGACGCAGCTCAGCTCTGCCCCAGACAACTCATTCCTCAAGTTCCATGAGCACATGCAGCACTTCTACACCCCTTCAGTGAAAGCCTGCAATCTGCAGCCCTCTCCTGCTAGGCAGGAAAATACAGCATGTTTCAAGCAGACCAGTAAGCCTTTCCCAATACAGCCTGAGCAGGTAGGGATGTTTATCCAATCTCATTGAAAACAGCTTTGGTTCCAGCACAATCTCCAAAAATCAGCTGTAAATTTCTTTCTGTAACTTATTTGACTAACAGTGAGCAAAGTCCCCCATGGCTAAAGTCATGGAAGGCCCCAGATATACTCAGCCCAAGGCCTATTACATGCATTTGCTATTGGGATTGATTGGAAATAAAACAGTGTGTTCCTTTCAACCACAAAATCAAACCACAGAGGGGAACCTACTGTCCCACCCCTGAGCACCTAGTGGAAAAACAAAATGCAAATTCTCAAAGCTTTAGGGGGAAAAAGGTTACTAGAATCCATTTTGAGAGAAAAGCCTAATGGCACCATGTTAACACACTGAAGGGCACATACAAACCTGCCTGAGGCCTATTTTCTTGCTGTCCCACATCTGCTTGAAGTTCCAGAAGAAAGGCTGGTCACATTTTTGACAGGAGTCACTATCCAGCCACTCTGGGGTCTGCAACACACACACATAAACACGAAGTGGAAGTCAGCAACAAGCAGAAAAACTTCCAATGGAGCCTAGAGGCAGGACAAAAAAGATGTGTTGCGGTGTGGCAATATGGCCAGCTAAGCTTGATTTAATATCTCCATTTTCCCAAGATGCCATTTCAACTGTTGTTGATGATGACAAGATGATATTTGTTCCCTGGGATGTCTTTTTTGGCTTAGCTTTGAAGGATATGGGAGGAACAGTTCTCATCCAGATCACGAAGAAGAGTTTGATAATAAGACCACAGAAACAACCCAATTCTATATAAAAATATTTTGTTCTGTCCTGTCTGGACAGCATTTACCATCTGCTATTGCCTCTGGTGGGAGCTGGGGTCAATTAGTATTTCCAGTAGCCAAGCAAATCATCTGAAGGGAAAGGGAAGTTATGGGAAATGCTGAGGTTGTCGGGAGTTTTCATATTCTTTCTTTCTTTAACACCCTATGAGGAGTTCCTGCTGTCAGAGGTGCCCATGCTACAAATCACACACAGGGATGAGAAAGATGGGATTCACCTGAACCAGCCTAAGACCCAAACCAAACCCAAGCTCTTCTTCTTCATCAACCCATGAAGTTAAATAAACACTAAATATTGTCTAATACTTTGTGAGGAAGTGCTATTAGCAAACTGCAGTTGTTTTGTCAGAGCCACTGGTTTCTCACATGCTGCAAATTAAAATGGCAAAAAACAGGGTCTAGATAAAGAACTAAAAACAATAGAAAAGCCAGGCAAAGGTAAGTTCACTATGGATTGAGACCCTCAGCTCCCAGGATAGTTTTGACTCCCAGCAATAAAGCAGTAGCCTGTTTCATATTCTTCTGCCAGTTATTCTGAAGACAGTTCATTCTGCTGGGGAAAAGCCTTGTCTTTTCTACCCACAACAGTCTTTCTTTTTAATGCCTACAGATTTACATCTCTGTGTATAACTTTCCATCTCTTGGGCATTTGAATGCTACAGATGAAGAAAACATTTTGTTTGTCACAAGTAACCACTTTGTAGTCAAACAGAAAGACAGCTTATAGCATCTTTCAAACATCTTCTTACAGCTTTTTAAAAATTGAGTTGAAAATAAAGAATCAAGGGCTAAAATGGCTAAAGTGACTCTAACACAATCTCAGTCATGTGGGAAAGTCTGATAGCAACAGAATGAGTACTGAGCATGTATCACATGGAGAAAATCCTTAAATAGAGCAAAGATACAAAAGCCAAAATCCAAAAGAAAGTAATCTAGGACCCAAAACCAAGGTTTGATATTAAAATCTCAAAGATTCATGTTTTGGGGGTGGTTTAGCACCAAGAACACCCTGTTGTGCTGCTGATAACAAGAACAAGCCCACATAGCCATAGTCTGGTAAAGCTGTGCACCATTAGCACCTGCTGCTCGCCCTTTATTTAGCTAATAATATTCCTCCTCTATATTTTAAACCAGCCTTCTCACAGCATTCCTGCCTATTTGGTGACAAGCCCTTACTGCAGCCTTTTGAAGGCAGCAAATAAATGAAGGTTTTCATTTCTGGATGTTTGAATTGCAGCAAAAAGGAAACATCTGTTGGGAAGGAGGAAACTGCTCTGCTTTTATTTCAGTTTAGGAGCTGATGACATACTTGGCCCCTGGATTAGCAATTAAAGAGAGTCATCTGGAATGCCAATTCACATTAAAAAGGGAGCTCAGTTTCTGCCTAGGCCTACTTCAGTAGTTTTTTAAAATCAAGTTTTCCACTTAGTGTTTTTTCTTCCTCAAGAGAAACACACTCAATCCAATGCAGGCCACAACTCTTGAGAACCAGCAAAGCTGGTGAAAGCCCACGCTGCCAAAAGCCTTCCTCTGACCTACCCCCTGCAGGAAGAGGGCACAGGTTTGCTGTGACTCATGGCACCAGGATTTGCCAAGCTCCTGAGCAGGGCTGGTGCCTGATTCAGCCAGCACAGAGCTCACTCCCCCCTCCCTGAGTCAGGACTCAGAAACTGCCAAGTGGGGGCTGCTCCCACAGTGCCAAAGACCTGGGGAGCATTTTTGCACCCACTCAGATTTGTTGGCCATGAAGCACAAAAGCAATGAGGAATGTGTGGGTGAAATCTTACTGCTTGGATCATCATTTACCCCACTTCTATGTGGTTACACCAGAGGGAAGCAAGACCAAGTAGCAGGTGAGATTGAAACCTTAGTTAAATGTCCTCTTATCAAGGAAAAAAATGCTGGGTTGTGTTTTTTCAGAGATGACCAAGAGCCTTCTTATTTTACTTTTTTAAAACCAAAATGAATCAATCAGTCCATCCATTTACATCCGAACTGATATTTCTCATGACGTGCTGAAAAACAGAGCAGCGCATCTCAACACCCTCTGCTGGGGTCTCTAGCTGGTCAGAGTGACCCCGAGAAAAGTTCCAAAGTCTCTTTTCCCATCCTGGTGCTTGAAGAAGGAGTCAGGGCTGTTCATTTCTCGGTCTCAAGGTTGTTTATTGTATCTTATCTATAAAATTCTTTCTCCTGTCCTGCCGAGGCCTGCTCAGCAAGACAGAGGCATTCTGCCTGCCCCCGGGGCGGTGTTATCTTTATATACTAAAAACTACGTGTAGCATGTTTACAATTATTTTCCAATACCTATCACCTATGTT
>JAYDZK010000001.1:51775214-51830594 GCA_034509185.1 Euphonia xanthogaster
TCATGTAAAGCTGGCAATTTGCTCCACGGTTCATAATCAAACCCACTGGTGTTCTGGGCTGTGTGCCAGGGTCTCTGGGCCCCCTGGCAGGGGTCCCGGCAACTCCGGAGTCCCAAAGGGATGTCCTGAGTTCCAACAACCCACCTTACAGAATATCTTTCAGAGCAGTAATGTCATGAGCAAGAGCCATTTAGCAGCCTATTTAATACAAATTTCTGCCAGCTGATTTCCCCTGTACCATATTATCAAAGGCACGGCATAATTGCTGTATAACAAACAGAGCATGTCCAGAAACATTTTGAAAGCTTGCAATGTTCTTGTTTAGGTTGAAAGCTGCACATTTTAGAAAGGCCCCTTCTTCCCAGGACTGCTTCAGACCAAACTGACAAGAACTAAGCATCTACCTCCTGCCTCTCAACATCCATGTTCCAGACGACGATTCCCCCGTCTGCACCGCAGGAGATGAGCTGCCGAGTGTGGTGAGCATAGGAGAGAGACTGAACTTTATCACTGAGAAAGAAACAAGACAGTTAGCAATCAACCACCTATGGCTACTGCACAAGCGAGCACAGAATATCAATAAAGCAGTGCAAACCATTTGTTTGCCCGTATGTTTCCCTCCACCACTCATTGCACATGGCATCCATCAGATGCAAATCAGTCTTTGCTGTCAGACTGGCACCCAAATGAGAGTGTTGCTCATCTGGGCAGCATCAACAAAAGCAAAGACCTGTTCTGATTACTGTTTTTTCTCTTCGTGGGATAGGAGGTCCCAGCTGCACTGGGAAGCCTCAACAAGGTTGCAGCTTGTGAAGGCACATCTGGATGCATAAATGCAGCCCCGGTAAGATACCTTCTTGGCAGAATGTCAGTAACAACTTTGGTTTGTAAATCTCTGCAACACCTAAGAAATGAGTCACTGAAAAACTACTGAAGATTTTCTTTTGACACTAACAAGCATAAGGAGTTTGAAAAATAAGGTAGGAATGGCACTAAATTGTTCCTAAACCTTCTCACAGTAAGGTGGAAAATTTAGGTGCTTCTGTTTCTTCTTTTAATGAATAAACAACATGGGAGGAGCAATTCAACTTAAACTCCCAAAGATGGGCTCAGTCCTTCATAAAAGAAAAAAATTCAGGCCTCATCTCAGGCTGTTTACAACCTGGGAAAAAAAGACTGTACAACACTATTGTGGAAAAAAACAAGGTTGTGAAGAACAGGAACTGAACACACTGTGACTGGAACTCATCCACAAGATTTGGTTTCCTTTGCTACCACCACTGGTCTTGTCTGCCAAAAGGACTTGCATACTAACACATTTATTTGTGCCTACGGCTGAACCTGAAGAGGGGAATGCATTCACAGGAGAGTTTGGGACAACAGGGCCACCCTTCACAGTGCCTGCCTGCAGACACCAGATGTGTAGAACGCTCTGTTGTACAGCTCCAGCTGACAGCCATCTCACAGACCAAGGTCCAGAGGCTAATTTCATATTAGAACTAATTTCCACAGCAATAAATCAAGCGGTGATTAGCAAGCACCACTGGTAGTGTATGAGGTTGATCTGGTAATTTCAGTTAGAGCTCTGCAGTGCTCTGAAATCCCAGAGGCATCCCAATCACTCAGCAGAGTGCAGCATCACTCAAAAGAAATGCATGAATATGTAAGAAACTGTTAGCTCAAAACCACCATGGGATTTTGTCTCTCCAGACCTCAGCCTGGCCTGTAAGTCCCACATATATGCAGTCCCAATGCTCTGAAACCAACTTGTTGCCTTGCCAGAGTTAAAAGGCGAGGAGTCATTGCCTCTAGAGCTGTTCTGCTGCATAATCAATGCCCAGCATGGGCTTACCCGTCTTCAAAGGCACCAATGGCTATGCAAATGTACTCGCAAAGATGATGCCTCTTTGCACTGAGGAGATGTGAAGGCTGCTATGGTTAAAGGTAAAAGCACATCACTTCAAATTCAGGCTGTAGGCGAAAAAGCACAGAGGAAAAAGGGATTAATTGTCCAAGCCCGATGCTCCCTCTAGGGGAAGGAAAGACCTTGACACCTAAAACCCAAGAATTTCCCTGCAGCTGTTCTCATTTGAGGAACATCCTCTTTCCAACACAGGCGCAGGCTCTGGCATAACACTTTCAGGACTACGGATGTTGTGCTTTCCTTCACCACCCTCTGCAGACTCATAAAACAGCCTGTGGGCCCAATACTGGAAAACGTACTATAAGCAAATTATTCCTGTTGTCACACATACAAGCTTGAGGCTTGTGAAGACTGTAACCTTTGGGCTGTTTGTTTCCAGATGTGGCTTCTGCATTTAGCTTTTCTCCTATAAAAGCAGGAGGAAGAGCTTTGAACATACTTATGTCCTTGCAGCTCGATAGCTGTTCCTTTTCTTCCTCCAATATCCCACATTATAATGGAATGATCAGAACTGCCTGAGAATAAAACTCGCTGTATTGGGTCCCAGCAGAGAGCAGTGACACCACCTGCAATAGGAACACACACATCAGTCATTTTATTACAGGAAGTGGAAGATTGGAAGGTAGCTAAATATAAAGATACAACAAAAAATATGGAGTGATTAAAATGCCTATCTCTTTGGCAACCATGTGCCTTCCAGTGAAAAAATAACAGTCTAGAAAAACTACTGAAACCCCAGCCTGCCCTTCTGTGGGCACAGGGCTTCACTGCTGTTTGCATAGGTGAATCCATTGAGCAGTAAAGTGTGGAAGAAGAATGGTCACAGTGGGAGCTACACAACTTTCCATCTCCATAATTTCCAGAAGATTAAAAAGAAGCAAGTGTGGAATGCTATGGGCATCTTCTCAGTACCCTAGCACAAGGACTGAACTACATTGTGCTCTCTTGAGCTATTAGCACTTAGTTAGAGAAGGAGGGGTATGAAGAAAAAATGCTGAGGAATGACAGCATTTCTTCTGTTAGATGGTAGGATCATATCTAGGGTTGCTCTTTTCAAAGGGTGATGGGGCACAAGTCCCAGCAGTGAAACAAGCCTTTAGTGCCTCCAAGCTCTGCCTATTCCACTTGGGATAAGTGTCTGTCAATACAGATCTTGTCTTTAGCAGCATCCTTTCTCCCTCCCAGAACTACTACAACTTGTTCAAGTCTCGCTCTGCTTTAATTAGCACCTACTAGTTGTGGCATTTTCTGCCATAGACGTGTTCTGCTCAGAGCTCTGATCGCTCTTGTTTTTCCCAATACAGCTTCCCTGAACTGCTCAAACAGCTTCAGAGCTACAGCCCTTCCTTGCTAAGCGCTGACACAAGCCATCCTAGTTTATCACAGGACAGTCAAAACATCATGATGATGAACACAGATGAAGACCTTCCTGAGCACCCTTCTGGGTCTCCTCCTGGCCTTACCTGTGTGTCCCTTAAATGTGGTGACAAGGCTGCAGGACTCTTGCTCTAGTTTGAGGATGGTCACTTGACCAGAATGGTCACCAACAAACACATGCCGGGTTTCCACATCAAATCTGAAGGATAGATGCTGAGGAAAAGGTATTATTTACACAAGTTTTGCATTCTTTTCATGACTTGCTAATTCTTTTGACATGAGTATACTGCAATCTTGTGAATAGTGCTCCAGTCTCAAGGAGGTATTCAGAGTGTACTTTCAGGCACCTATTCATCTTAATAATACTCATACCTGTTCATACTAATAGCAGTATCCCTGGGTGAGGAAAAACGAGACTATTCTAGGACACAATTCTTGGTTCTGTTATGAAACACCATTGAAGTAGCCCTTCACCATGAACATAAGAGTGTCTCCTCAGGCTTTGTAACTTAAGTACTAGAGTTGGATGGTATCCACTCTCTCCCTAACCAAAATTATACAAAATACAAAGAAGTACTATTTTAAGCACACAGGGCACTGCAGAACATAAAACCCCCAAGCCTGTTCCTGCTTATGCCAAATATTTTTGCAGTATTTGCCAGTGATTCTCCCTTCCACTGCTTCCACTGCCCTCCACCATCATAATCAGATAACCCAAATTAAATTGTCCTACAAAAGTTTTAATCAGTAAAAATTGGCTGTTCTCTAGTGATATTCAGGGAACACAGGGCAAATTCTTGCATCTTGCTTTCAAAAATATTAATCAATAAATTAGAAAGTAAATTCAGTCTTTCTGCCATTTAGATTGGCTGAATTACCAGATAATATAAAGCAAGTCCATTTTGAAACAATAATTTTCAGCCAGTATCACTTCTCATGAACTAGCAAAACATGCATCATCTATACCACATACACTCTGGGGCATTAAAAAGTCTGTTTATGCTAACCCCTGTTTTCAGCCTAAGAGCGCATACTTTTCCATTTCCCTTTTCATTTGCAATAAAGCTGAATTAATATTTCTTTTATAGTCAGGCAGCTGGGGCAGCTCTATGTGAATAAGCCACATAAGTGCCATTTCTGGAGTAATTTACTCTTTAGTTAACCCAAATTCCCAATACATAGTGAGCAGTTCCAGAATGAAGGACAAATGCTCATTATTTTATATTAATTTAATTTTTACCATGCATACACACAGGCACTCTGACCTTATCACCAATCTACTTTTACTACCATTAATTCTCTGAAGAAAGCATGCACTGCATGTTTAAATGAAGGCCCTATCCATATTTATTACAATAGCAGACCACAATAGGTTGCAGATCGCCCATTGTGGTGCTCAAAAATGCTTAGACCTAAATATGCCACAACGCATTAAGGAGACAAAGCAAGGAGAACTGACAGTTTTTTAAATTGGATTTAAATAACAGTTTCTCTCACAAAGCACTGAATCAGTACAGGGCACAAAATTTGGAGGACAGCTAGACAAATAAACTAAAAGGGCTGTTTGAGTGCCCAAGAGCAGAAATAGAACGGAGAGCTGAGCAAAGGATACTGCAGGCCGCAGGCGCCTGCGCTGGTGCGGTACCCGCCCAGCCGCTGGCCGCTCTCCGAACAGTGCCACGTGAAGTGCTTGTCTTGTCCCGTGCTCAACACCCACTCCATCTCCAGGACAAACAGAATCATGATGACCCTGCTTTGATGAGCTGAAAGTTAAGCAGACAGACGTATAATCACATTGCAGAGAAGAACACGAGGGCAGACAACCATTGCAAACACCAACTGCACCCGACTCCTCCACTCACACTTCCCGACAGAAGCAGCTGGTGTTTAATAATCCTGTTGACATCAGCTTCTATGGAAGCTTGTAAGGTCCCTGCCCTGCATGCTCAGCGTTTGCATGAGAAAGAGTGGAAGCAAGACTTAATTCCTCCTATGCCTATTGTATTTATCTTCTACCGCAGCACAAGTCTTCCCTCCATCATTGTATCATCACTAATAAAGCTGCCACTGTGGAATGGACTTGGGGTTCCATTTAAACCTCTTTTGAGCTCGTTTTTTGACAGCAGTGAAAATGCCTACACTGCTGCTCTTCTTGCTGTGAAATTCTGGGGGATCCAGGCTGTGGTAGCCCAACAGAACAATGAGTTACAGTACAGGCACAATGCCACACCAAAGGGAAGTTTCAGCATTAAAATGTTACTGGAATAAAATTTAAATAAAAGAAAATATCACAGCTGTGGTAGATGCATAAAACAGCTGAAGAAATAAGTTTCTACTGCTACCAAAATAAAGTCCTCAAAAGGTTTTCATTAAAACAAGGGAATGCATGCTTGTTTTTTGTATGAATGACCAGTGGGCTTGGTCATGAAGTGCTGATTGAGATGATATTCTAATAAAACAAGTGGCTGGAAAGACATACAGAACTATTCCCAGCTGTAACTTAATGGTGAATGCTATATTCCTCAACCTACAGCCCTAATGCCCTATTACTGCTCTAAGATGCAGCAACATATGTCACACAAAACAGACTGCTTGTATTTGTTTGTGCAAAAGCTGACACAAAAAAAAGACTGAATGTGTTTAGAAGTTTAAAAACCAGCCCCAAGCCTCCATCTGAAATGCAGAGAATCACCTCAGAACAGTACGGGAAGACTGCTGTCTGCCCTATACAACTATGCAGCATATATGAGAGCTGTGTTCAAACCCCTCAATGGAGAACTACCCGTTGGAAAGAACAGGAGGCTCCCAAAAGCCAACACCAGCCCCGATCCACACTTCTTTTTCAGACTGAGATTGATTCCCTGAGCAGAAAAGTCAATAGGTGTATTGACACAACTTGCCATAATGGTGATTGGCAGCTAAACCAAAGTGTCAAGTGTGAAGTGTGTCCAGATTCACCCTTGCCCATTAGAAGACCTCAGATTTTGGCTGTCATTTCCACACACTTTTACATTCCAGATAAAAGAATGGGGACCATCCAGGAGTCACTTGAACTATTTCAAATAGATCCCATATCCTCTCTATCCTTGCTTTCTCTGGGAAGAAATTCAGTGGCCCCCTGGGTGGCTCATGCTTATATTTACCCATCTGTTGCTCCCTCTGGGAACACCTGCACCAGCCAGTGGAGTGCTGCACTTGGAGAGGGACATGACTGATGCCACAGGCACCTCATGGGCTCACAAACGTTCCAGGAGCTTGTGTGAACCATCAGTGCCACAGACACACTCATGTATTTCCACAGGATGTGCAAAGCTGGCTAAGATCAGACAGCTCAAGGCCTCTCCCGGAATTTCTTCTCAGCATGTGGCAAATGCTACTGCTAGTGACAGCTTCTTACGGTTTAAATTGGTTGTGAGCATAGCTGGCACCACCCAACTCTCCTAAATCTCCTTCTACCTCCTAAAGCTTCTAAAAGACGGGGCTTGTAATTTTTGATAGAAGTACTGCCTGTGGATGCTGAGGCAGCTCTCTCTGGCAAGTAAGGCATAGACACTAAAAAACAGTACTTGCCAAGAGGTGGGTGGGGTGTACATGGCAGCTTTGCTTATCCTCCCTCCCTAAAAAGAGTTTTCAATTTAGCACTCTATTGTCCACCTGCACGTATTAGCTGGTGCCGCCACACACATGCGGATGGCAGATATATCTGAAACAAGTCAAAGTGCACAGTGTAGATCATCTAAGTAAAGGAGCAAAGAGAAGACAAATGCAAATAGAAAGTCACTTGTTGTTAAGAAGGAATTTGACTCGTATAAGGCTTAAAGAAGCAAAATATCAGAAGATTGGAAGCTGATAGAAGAGCAAGGAAGGGGTCTGGGCCCTAGGATTAACACAGGTTCAGTGTCTTGAAGCAGCAAACAAAAAGCTGGCCCTTCACATATTGAAGATTGATCACTATTTTTATGCAGAAAACACGTGGAGCAAACAATTCCAAAGCTGCTCATTGGTAACAACAGCAGGATGGAGATGGATCTGTGTAAGCCAGAATGAGAAGAGAGCCATTTTTGAGGAAAAATCATGCTGTACAGAAGGGAGAGAAGCAGCAGAGAGGAGAAGGGCATAGGTCCATGTGCAGCTGGAGGGCAGAAGGAGCAGGGTGGCTGCTCTCCTCTATGAGAATGCAGCAGCAAGCACTATGCAAAGAGCAGGTTGAAGAAAGGATGGAAAGGCTGTGCCAAGAAAAAAGAAGCTGCAGCCAGGAGGTGCACAGAAAGATGTCAGCAAAGGAAATGGAGGGTCAGTGCATAAAGGCAAAAGTCTGAGAAGCATGGCCAGTGCACAGCCACACAGTGTTGGGCAAGAAGCTGTTCTGAGGGGTTACAACAGTAAAAATTATGAGCAAACACCAAAACAGAGATGGAAATTACCAGGAAGAAAAAAAAGCTTAGCATGAGCAAGAAAAGCACAAGTGAAGAAGTTGTGCTTATGGGAAAGCAGAAATAAGGGCATGATATGAGCTAGCCTGAAAGCAGAGGGCCAGAGGGACACCCTTGAAACAGGCAGGCTGCATGAAGCATGGGGCAGAAGCAGGTCTGCAAATCTGGCTAGGCAGAAAAAGCATGTGTCAAATAAATAAACAAATAAACAAACAAACAAACAAATAAATAAATAGAACAAAACACTGAACCAGGAGCTGTTATCTCATCCAGAGGGAGCACAGCAAAATGGTCCAGCTACAAGAAGCAGAGTAGAGAAGGCCATAAAGAATTGGAAGCACCAACAGCCATATGGACCAGCCTGTGAGGGGCTGGAGGGGGCTGGAATCCAAGGCTGCTGAGGCGAGGGAAAGGTTTCTTGGAAGAATGTGGGAGGAGCTGCCCAGGGAGAGGGCAGAGGTTGTCCACACCTTCAGCTGGTGCTGTGACTGAAGAATGGGGATAATGATATGGGAGACAGACACACAATGAAAAAAATTAATTTCCCAGGGCATCCCAAATGGCACTGATCAAATGCTTGCACTACTCCTCCTTACACAAGGGAATGAGTCAGTGCCTGCAGAAGGCCAATGCCACAAGACCCACCCCGTAGTCCTGACTAAGCCTGCATCACATCCCCCATCTCTGCATTCATATTCCTTTAAAGAAGTGAGATTTCACAACTCCAGACACAGTGTTGCAGCAAAACCTCCACAGTGCATGTCCAGCCATGTACATCACCAAGGCCATGCTCCATAAGCCACCAGACCTGGCTGCACAACCCCACCAAGACCAAAGCACAGCCTATCCACGTGCTGTCATTCTCTCTCACCAGAAGATCATTTGGCCAACATATTCATGGCCTTTCAAGACACAATAAATGTTCTTGAATCACTACAGCAGACTCAGCTATTTATAATAATGCCTTGTTGTGGGAGATGATCAACAGCCCACCAGTCACTGCACAAAAGGGCACTGCTGACCATTTACAAAGCTAGCAAACACAAAACCAGCCAGCATGATTCAGCTAAATCTACTTACTATCACTATTTAGCCACTTTGTAGGCCAAATAAAAGTACTTACTCCCCATAAAATACTTTTGAAGAACATTAAGGTCTTACTTGAAAACTTTAAGCAAAACTTTTTCAAAGTAAGACTTTTAGCAAATGAACCACTAGAAGGCCATCATACCCAACAAAACCACCTGTTCCTTTTTAATTTTAAATTTTCCTTGCCCAGGGTTTTAACAAGATGCTTATGCCAATCCCAAAACTCAGTATGGACATGTGAGAAAGGTGCACTGCAGGGATAGGATTGTGGAGGGTGTCCTACTGGACCGTGTGAGGAAGGCGCACCTCTGTTGAATCTTGATATACCTACCCAAAGGACTACACTGCTCTTCCCTGCATATTCTCCCATGCAGCATTTTGAAAACGGGGCTCTTTCCTCCTTGCTGTGTGCCAGCTGGACTTTGGACCCAGTGAGGCCACTGGTAAGCCCAGATCCAGTGTTCTGGTTGGAGGCAAATGTAGCAAGAGGAGCATGAAAGTGCCTAATGCTGTGTGGACCAATGGAACTACAGGATCCTGTGACTGACAGCAGCTCACAGGGCACCTCACTTTTGCAATGTTTCCCCAGCACTCCAAATCTCCAGCATGGGCCCAGGGACAAGACAGATAGGGTACTACACTCCTTCACCAGCACCAGGTGTGAGAGTGGAGAATCCAGGAGCATGTCTTTTTGGAGGGGGGTGGTGGGAGGCACTGTGCTGTGGAGCAGCAGGCAGCCCCAGGTCATTGGTGCCCTGAAAAAAGTGAGCAATCTCTTTGGGTTTTTTCTTTTCTTTTTCCAGCCTTGCACTGTCAGAAAACTGTTCACTGCAACTGTGCAGGTGTGTGCAGTAAGACACTGGCACAAGTTGTCCAGAGAAGCTGTGGATCCCCCATTTCTGGAAGCGTTCAAGGCCGGATTGGATGGGGCTTTGAGAACCTGGTCTAGTGGAAGGTGTCCATGCCCATGGCAGGGGGTTGGAACTTACTGATTTTTATGGCCCCTTTGAACTCAAACCACTCTATGATCCTATGAAAAACCTTCCCAGAAAGGCTAGGAAGAAGGTGACTCTAGTTAGGAGTGTGGTCAGCTGCACCACATCTCCACTGATGTTAGTGGACACTCACTAGAATCCTTTGCTCTCCAATATTTGGGAAATCTGAGCTCTTGGGTTTCCCTCCAGGACAACCCATGGAGGTTCTCCATGACATCTTCCTATCCAAAGGCCTCTTCTAATGTTTGCAACACATGTGGCATATTGCAGAAAGCCACAAAGAACAGCTTCCATTTTCCTTTTTTAATTTTATGAGCATTTTTGGCCAGACCTGCAGTGGGCTGTCACAGCCAACAGGCTTTTCTGAAATACTGCCAAGAAATGCATTCCCTTCCTACAAAATTTTCAGCATTTTCCCTGAAGAACTCATCAAGCAAGTTGTTCTCATGCATATGTTGCTCTGCATATACAGGAGAAAAGACCTCAACTCACCCTCTTTAGTGTCACCACATTTAAATATTAAAATCATCTGCATTAAACTTTGGTGACTGCAGAGCAATCACAAATTTGGATATTAACACCTGTACGGTCAGACTGCAGCAATCTCATTTAAGATTCATAAATATAAATATTTTATGTAAATAGTTTATCATCATTGGATATTCTTCTTCAGTTTCTACAAGCTAAGAAAAAAATGCAGGCATTCTAGCTTAATTTTACAACACACCAGACACTCATAAAACACTCACATGTCATCTATGCTCTGCAAAAATCAAGATTCTCTTCATACCTTAAAATTCAGATGTTACAAAGTGATCCCCAGAGCCTCCATTTAGAGATTTAAATTACCCTCTCAATCTTTCAAGGCAGAAAACTCAAAATATATGAGTAAGAAACATATTTTAAAATGTATGTGAGAAATGTCAAGCTAACATGTCAAAGGCTTCTATACAGAAATGTAATGCTTAGTATATAATATATGATACCATAGAATATCATACCACCTCTTAGTCTAACAGGAAAATATATATATAAGAATAAATTATCATATGTATTTGTTACTTTAATAAGAATACCCATCAAAAACAGTGTCCTTTAGAGGTTTGAAAAGGCTAAATAGCTAGGTTTCTGAAAACATCACATTAGTGAACACCAGACTCTAATTAAAAAAGGTATGGACTGGCATTTTTTGACCTTTTACTAGGAGAGGTATTCACTGATAATATTGTGGTTATTGGAAACAATAGCTACTGAAATATAATCAGACTAACCCCAAAAGCTTCAGTCTTAAAAGATGGGTTAGTTCCCTAAGTTGTTTCAGTAGATACACTGGATTACTGAAGATCCAAAATTAAAACTCCTGCTCCCCAAATGTGGACAGTTTGCTGTCTACTGTGATATTCCAAAGGAGCATTTAAAAGGAAAAACAGAATATGAAACAGCTCTTTTAAAATTCTTGTAATCTCAGAACAAAGCACAATATAGATCTATTGATAAATCCAGCATTAACATAAGTTTAAAAAAAAATCTATCATTGTAAGGGAAACTTTTCCATTCATACTCCTTAAAGAAACATTAACAAAAATTAATGACAATACAAACCAATTAACATGGGTCATAGTTCTTACCCTGGTAACTTTTCACTAGTGTCATCTTGTTGTAATCCTCTGATAAAATGAATTCCTGAGGGAGGGAAAGAAAAAACAAAAGAAACAGGGCTTAGAGATGTAAAGCATTTGAGGCTCTTCACGTCTGAATACTGTACCTAGGTAAGCTCTCCCTTCTTCACAACCACAGCCCTATCTATACTTTTAATAACTTTGAGTACCTAAAAACCTAAATTATTTCACTTTTTAAAGCCGCCAAAGACAATTATTAGGAGTGCTTCTGAATGGAATGGATGAAAGAGGAACCATTAAAAAAGAAATCAGAAAAGCTGACAGAAATGACTGGCTGTGAGCTGAAGTGCCACAAAATAAGGAACCTGAGACCTGGTGAACACCTGCTGCTCAGGACTGCCTGGGCAGAAACCTGCCCATGTGCACAGCTATGTCTGCCCACATGTACATTTGTATCCATGTGTGTGCACACACTAAATACACCCCAACCTGAACACTCGGGAAATGCAATATGTAAAAGACCCTCCAAATTGCTCAGTCCAGGCTAGGTACCAAAATAGGAAGGGAATGCATTTCAGGTTTCTGTTAAAAAGCCTCTCAGTCCTTCAGACAAACAGAAACCCAAACTTGTCTGCATCCAGGCAAGAGCACGCCTATAGGGACAGGCTCTGTTGTCTTGGTGCTACTGTTCAATTTCCATTATGGCTTTTGCATGGGGAAATGTTGAGCATGGCAGCCTCAGCTCCTGGAAAAGTCAGGTGGTTAAACTCACTGACCACCCAGGTGTACCTGCAGATTGTTTTGAAGAGGAGAGTTACTCAAAACTGGGGAAACTGAATGGACACTACCAAACTCCTGCAACATCTCTCTGGAGGAAACACCCAAGCCAAGGGTAGGCTTTGTGGCAGCACCACATGAAGTACCTTTCAGAGAGCTGTCAGGTATCTGTGTACATACATCACATATTCAGAGAAACACAAAGAAAAAATGAAGGAGTGTAAAACCACACAATTTTAATAATTTATAGCAAACTACACAGCAACTCCCTGTGCTAATCTGCCTAGAGGACACAAGAAGTAAAACCTAACTCATTTAACCTGAAATAGGATGGAAAATGAAAATAAACACTACAAACACAAGATAAGAGAATTTGATAAACATATAGTTGTGAAATGTTCTTGTGCACATGCCAAAAGCACTAGAGAAAACTGGACTTCAGAAGCCTACAGACCATGTTTAAGGCAAACTAAATGTTTAATGCAAAAGAGCAAACAAGCCAGTATTTCCCCTCAGTTTCCAAAGTACAATTTAAAAAGAAGTCAGTCTGCATTTTCTGTTGGGTCACTGCAGGTAATCTGCCTGGCCTTCAGCACCAGAATTATTCAAACACATCACATCTACTGCTTGGCACCAAGGTGGAGAGGTTACGGTACTCATTTGTGGAACATCTACAGATCCCAGCTTTCAGAAAAACAACTGTGAGTGATTTGAGGCAGCAATGTATTCTGCTCTCTCTATGTTTTTGTTCATTAATTTGTTACTAATACATTCTCTTAAATTGCTCTCTACTTCATCTTCCTTTCCTTAATCTGCTCCAGCTCCCAGTAGGTTTCTCTGGCAGCTGAGGACTACAGTGGGGAGTGTTACTTAAACAGCAGTAACAAATAAATTAAGTCAGCTGGATTTCTATACCAGGGTCACCCTAGCTCTACAAACCACAGCAAGTTTAAAATCTGCTATACCTTTCCAACAACTAACAGGGGAACTTGTTTTCCTTAACGACGGCCTGAAGAATACTGTAACACCACATGAAATGCTTCACTACAAAGCCTATTTGAAGCAGGACCCTGTGCTAGAATGCTAACTTCCTGCTATTGTTACCTAAAGAGAAATTGCTCTAATTGCTGCAACATGTGATGGGAAGATACATCTGCCTTTCTCACCAATTTGGCTGTCCTTGTCCTTGACTGCAGTGGCACACAGATGCTGGTGACTTCAGGTGGGATGTAGAAAGTGGACTGCATTCTCATTTTTATTTGCCTTTTTCTCTCAACAAATTTGATGTTGCCATTCTGTTTTGTGATCCAAAGAGCCCCACAGTTTACTGGAAGACTGAAAAGGCCTTTGAATATCTCCATTATAATACAATAAATCAAACATGTGTGGTTTGTAAGGTGCATCCAAGTATTGATTACCACTGTATTCTTTAATATAAACCACAGCTATGTACTAACAATACACTACTCCATCCAAAATAAAGACAAATATAGTACAAGATAAACACAGTTTCAGTTAACCTAAATACTGCATATAATTTTTTCCCCCTAAAGACTTCTTGCATATAGTTTTCTTTGAAAGCACATGATAATTGGTGATGCATTTTCTAATCTTTCTGCAGGTCTCCCCACTCCCCTTTACAATCTCTCGTGTTCTTCCACTGCATTTATTGCCCTCTCCCTCTTCAGGCCAAATGCATTAGTTGTGTCACTAGACAGGTATTTTACCACAGGGCACCTTGCTCAAGAAATTCATGCCCTATTGCACATAAAATGTGTAATCGGCACTACAAAAACACCGACTACATCTCTTGAACATTGTACCAGCAGAAGAAGCTGGCTTTTTATCCTTGCCTACGTAGATGTTTTGCTCCTCTCAGAGCTGCTGACGCTCAGTTCTCATTAGGCAGCACTCTTCTTAATGAGCTGGAAAAGCCAGGGTCACCTACACAGCTCACTCAGTGCTTGCTAACAGAACAAAGACTTCTGAGTCCTGTGCAGCCCTTTTGCACAGGAGGGGTTGGGACACATCAGAGCACTAAAGATGGTAAAACCAAACACCCTCCTTGCAGGGATTAAAACCAACTTTTCTGGCAAGATCACTCTTTATCCTTCAGAGGTGGTTTTGGAGCTACGTTACTACCTTTTTGTCAAAACATTAATGCTCAGTCTTGCCTGTTTCAGGTGAGCTTATTATTACAACAGCAACTTGGTACCACGAAAGTCTTCACAAAGCACAAAGGACAATTCTTGAAGACTGTCAAAATCTAGCTGTCCACTGATGTACAAAGACTCACAACTATTCCTTTGTGTAGCACACCTCCTTCATACTGAAACACATACACCCACCACAAACTTCTCTTGAGCAAAAGACTCAAGAGAAAAAAAACCTCATCCTAGAAATAGTATCAGCATCTTGTTTAAATAATTCAGAGTCCTTGGCCATGGGGGGTGACATGGTCCAGGAACTAAGGAAGAACCATGCCTTCCCAGAGCTTCATGTATATGCCAACTGATGTATTGCAAAATGGAGAACTCTCCTTAAGCAACTGAATCCACTTCTAAGTTAATAATATTTATATATTAGTTACGTGTTACCCATGCACAGGCTAGTTCCCACCCTGGGGAATTTGCAGTCTGCTCTTTGATAGATGATGCCATTTTGACAACACACTACAGATCTCTTTATAGGCTTGACTTTATCCTGTTAACACAAGTGATTGACTGCACTCTCAGGTCTTCCAGAGAACAAAAAAAACCTGCTTCAGAAATGGAAGAGAATGAAAACTCTTAAATCTTCTGTCAGACACTACATCCATATCTGTTGGGAAAAAAACCAAGTCTCTATAAATAATGACAGCATTTTCACTTTATTTATTATATAATTTGATGTCATTTCTTGAGGTAAAAAACACTAAACTCCCCACAGCACAGAGGGGAAGGCTGTACATCAGCAGGTAGAGCCTGACTCAGTCTCAGGTATTCAAAATACTGTTAATGACCTAGTCAAACTTGTAGACAGCTGCAAGACCAGATGAGGTGGAAGATGAATTTATCTTAATAAGTACCATCTCCAAGGACAAATTCTGAAGGGATTATTCTGGTGCCCTGTTGTCCTTGTGGCTCTGCTCAAAGTATGTAACAGCTTCATACAGACTTAGGCATGGTAAGCAAAAAAAGGAGAAATTTAATTCATCTTCAGCTATTTAAAAACTAAATCCCTCATTTCAATCTCCCCAAAAATGAAGAAAGAAATTTATGCCATTTCATAATAGTTTCTAGAAAAACTAATGTGGGTGCATCCAAAGACAATTCACCTCTCCTCTACTGGCTGCAGAACCTAATGCTTAACTTATATTAAGGAAATGAGTTTTCAAATGGATGAAAGAGGTGAAAAGTCTCATCTTGGCAGTGGAAGTCTCCTGTTTATTGCAAGTAGAAGACCCTTCTTCTGCTTCTTGTGCTATCTTAAGAAGCTTGCATCCATTAAAGTATGTTTTTTTCCAGTTCTGAGCAAGGGATTTATGTCCAGGATAAAGTCTTTTGGCTTCCAAAAGGGATTTCAAGCAGTCCCTAAGATGCCATTTCTTCTCAAAAAAAGATTTGCCAACTGTACAAAAGCAGATCACAGAAAGTTTGGGTTTTTTACATTAGGTGCCACCACTCTTCAAGCAAGATGCTAGACAATCTTTACTCAAGATAATGGTGTGCTGTGCTGCACAAACGTTTGTGCAGCCCCCGTGATGAGAAGTGACAAAAGGTTAAAAACAATCTCTTCTTCTCTGTAGAAGCAGAACTTGCTGCCTTGTTTCACAAAAGAGGTGGCCATACAAGCTCACTTCAGGTGGCTTTGCTGGAACTTCTTTCTATGCCAACAGTGCTGCCCATCCTTCTCAAAATGCAGAATATGCATTCCGGAGGTGCCACACTTATAACCAAAATCCATACAGCTTACAAAAATTTCACATAGAATAAAAAAGGCAGTTCCACTTTATTATCTCCATTTACACCAAAAAGTACTTCCTTGCACTGTAAAAAAAAATCATTTGAGATTATGTGTCACTCTCATGACTATCAGCTCACAGCCCTTACCAGGAATCCTTTCTTTTTACCCAAAGTGAAGGTACAGAATAATTGTCAGGGTTTTATTGGTATGGTTGGATGGTTTTTTGTTTGGCCCTGCACCCAGCAGTCAGGTGTGCTGGGCATTACAGAAGTGCTAATGTGGAGCAGCTGACTAATTCCCAAATATTTCAAGCTGCTCAAACAAATTGCCTGTACTTTCCCTTTGAGGAAATTAAAATAAGGGTACTAAGGTCACCTTGCTACAGTAAGTTCTCTTATTTTGTGATCAATGTGCCCTGCTTATGTATTCCTGTGCTAAAATAATCATCATAGCTGGGCCCAGGAAAGAAAATTTATCCTTTCCTCAAGAGGGTGATTGTAACCCCTGTTCAAGTATCTGGGAGTGTTTTCCATGCCCCAGTATTTCTGGGATTTGAAAACAGGGCTCCCCTTGCTCATCCATTCTCATCTCCACCACTTCTTGCAGCACATTACAGTTGTGGCTACTCTCACAAGTCGTAGGTTTGCTACAGATGAAAACATTTCATCCTTTGTAGAAATTTTTGGAGTGCATTTTTTCCCTACCATACAAGTGCTTGCAGCTTACAGAAGACTAAATCAAGCAAAACAGACAAGCACTTCCCCCTTCCTATATATTCATACTCAGAATGGGAAAAGAAAAACCCAGCTTAGCAACAAATAGAATCTGCCTTAGATGTGGAAATATAAACCTATAAATATCCAAAGTCACATGTAGTTTTATCACCTGCATATCTCACTTAACTTTTTTAGCTTCAGAATGGAAAATATTTGACCCCATTTACTCTGAAGCATCATCTGACTCTTCAAAACAAAATGCCCCCAAGATGAAGGACACATCTCCCATCATGCCAGAGTATTTAAATACCTTAGTTACAGTTGCCTTCACATTCTTCAAAGGCCTGGTGAAAACAGAAATGCCTAGTAGGACCGGCAAATTTCAGCTATTTCAGAGTGGGAAGGAGAGAATTTCAGAGGTGCAGAGAATTCTCTGGAATCTATCTCATCTCCTAGATACAAAAGGAAAAACCTCCTACACAAAACTCTGCTACTAGGCATTAATAGCTTTATAGGTCAAAACCTTCACATCTTTGATGGAGCTTACAGGCAACAGCTAAAAGGGTCACATCCCCTTTCCCAAACACCATGCTGGCTTTAGTGCAGACAGCTGCCCCTTCTATCAGCCTGAAAACATTCAGTTACAAGGCCCATAAGGCAGAGATAACAGCAGAAAAATCTGAAGTGATGGTAAACTGATCTTAAACTGGAAGAGGAATCTATTGATGAGGCATATGTGAAAAATACCTCTGACCCATGACTCTTCCACTCTTCCAAAGTGATACAGCTTTTAATTCATCATGCCACAAGAAAAATCCAATTAATAAGGTAAACTGCTACCCTCTACCATAGATCTAAAAGACACACTCCTCTTTAAATATCCTACTTCCTTTCCACGCATCTCTATCTCAGATGTCAATAAACCAAATCTCTCAGCAACCTCACTGCCAATTAGAAGCAACTCCTCTGAAGGGAGAGGAAAACAAAATCTGAACTCTGAAGTTTGGAAAAGCAGATAGACATGGACCAGAAATCCACCCTCTGCCTCTAAGAAGATGATTTTTCCTCCCCTTAATTGCTGCTTTCAGAAAACTTTGGTATCATGTAATTAACAAGTCACTTAAATTAAATAAAACAGCTGTTTTTCTGTGTTATTTTTTAAGAGATATGCAAATTAAGACAGCTTGTTGACTTGCCCAATAAATATGGTAAACCCCACTCAATCTCTTTGTGGCAGCTGGAATAAAATTTTTAATAATCTAACATTTTCTGTACTACAGATTTAGTTCCACTATCATTAAAAAGACTGTCTCCCAAACACTAGGCAAAAATATTCTCACCACATCATCACACACATACTTCTCAAAAAGGAAGCATTTCAACTAGAAATCTTTGGATGTACTTACTGAGATTGTACCATTGTCTAGACCTATGGACAGCCTTCTGGTTTCCGGGTTAAAAGACATGCATGAACATGGAGCTGAAAAAAATGAACATGTTGATGAAGTTAACAAAACTGTGATTCTCATTTTCTTGAAGTTCTGGAAAGCCTAAAATTAGCTAACATGCTTTATGTTGCTGTGCAGCATTTTGAGCTTACCAATAGACAAGCATTAAAATAAGTGTTCTTGAAATTCATTCAACCCTATCGTATTAGGACATGGAAAAATAGCTATTTCTTGCTCCAGTTCCTTAATTTTTTTCTTACTGTTATCTGTAAACAAGCCTTTCATATAAGAGCAATGGTGCTGCTTTGATCTAAGAGGCACTTGACGTTTCAGTATAAGTCAGAGATTACTTAGCTGAATAATTTAGTTTTTTACATTTGCCTGAACTGTGCTGACAATAAAACAAAACACTACATTATGTCACAGGCTTGCATCCTATACCTGCAGTAAGAAAATTTTCCAGTAGGAATCAACATATCAACTAAAATTAAAGACTGAGTTCAACTGTCCCCTACTCCAATGCCATCACAGACAGCAACTACGACAGTATTACGTACTATGGTCAAAATAAAAGTTTTTATCTAAAAACTAGCCATTGCTTGATTACATTGATATTACTCTAATAAATATCAGGATTTATCCTGAAATTGCACACAGTATGCTCCCTCAAGGACCTGGAAGGATTTGCATCAAGGGTAAAACCAGGTTTCCTAACAAGAATTCAAGAGCTGTGCTTGGCTGAATTGAAAAATTGAGAAGTTACATTCAGAAAGCAGGAATTGCTTTTACTACCCAACACAACAGCATGCAGCTGGGAATCCTGCTGTCCCAACAGAAACCTTCAGGAATTATTTTTCAGGAGCAATTCCCAACTGCAGCTAGGATAACATAAGAGTTATAAAGCTTTGTAAACCATATTCTTATGATGAATATATAGTACAGTCAGATGGACTTTTAGTTCTGCTTTTCTCCCCCCTCTTGGTTTCCACTGTCCGTTGTGATTGCTTGCATGTTTGTGTTACTAACAAGCTTGGAGTCCTCTCTTTTGCAGTACTGTAATCCTGTATCTTAATTTGTGAAATGTCTCTCTTAGGACTAAACAGCCCACAGCTTAGCAAATCTTCCTTGATAGTTTAATTGGCAGCAAAGCTATATGAAGAAGAGTCAATGTTGACTGTGTAATAAAACTTGTTCCACTTTCAGTATTGACTCCCTCTTGAAATGTTTCCTGGAGGACAAGTACCATAAACAGAAAGCCCATCGGATCCACATTCAGGCAGGCACCTCAGTTTCTTTCTTTCCTGGAAGGGCTGACTGAACTGAATCAATTAAAAGGCTTCAGTTCAAGGAAACTGACACAAAGGAAACAATTAAATCAGGCCTAGTAACAGTGACAAAATTGCTCCTTCCTGTACCTCTCCCTTAGAAAAGGCAAACTGGAATCACCCTTCCAAAGGTGGTGCATTACTATTATATTGAGGCTTCTACGCCTGTAGCAAAATAAGAGTTGTAGGAAAAAAATGGACAGAAAACTCTCCAATTCTAAGCATAGTACACATCAAATAAGTTTAAAGGCACTTAATGCCAGAAGAGGTATATCACACAGCAGCTTTTAAATGCTGGACACTGGGCATACATTGAAAGAGCTACCAGTATCAATGAAGGCAATGAACAGCTCACTGAGAAGTTGCCTAAGGTAAAAGAATTATTTGAAGCATGCTTTTCCCAAACACTTCAGAAGCAAATGATGCAAGCAATTGCTTGACATGATTACAAAAGAAGTAACTTCTAAATTCCAGACCTGTGCGTACACAGTCACAGCAGTGTAAAGATACTTATTTTGCTATAATCATTTTTCCCAAGGGAACCCTTCAGTAACATGTGCACTTAGAAAAATCATTATATCAGCACTAAAATTATGTCCACACCAGCTACACTGATGCAGTCAGTCGTGCCACTTGTTACAAGACTGCAGCAGCTTATTCTGGTAAAATTAAGACAATATTCAGGTATATTAGCACTTAGGCACATTAAAAAGAGGGGAAGGAAAAAAAAAAAGCCCTGAAACCTTAAGCTTCTGAGATATTTAAGACCATTTAAAAAACATATCCATGAAAAATAACAGCACTCTGAAGACTCTCTACTTAAGAACCTAGCTATGATTTAGATTTCAGACTGGAAAAAGATTCATCTGAACTGCTATGGAGGACAAGCAGGACATTCCTGATGCAGAAGTCTGGCTGCAGCCTTTTCTTAAATACAGGGCAAATACACACTGATTTTTTGCCTTTAGAAAATGAAATATGGAGGGAAATCCCAACTATATATTTCGTGCTCTCAAAAGCATGTCACCTTCATTAGAGGCTGACAAAAGAGAAATAGAGACTGTCCCTGCAATTTCTGGGACTCCCCTCTGAAGTGCCTAAACATGACACAGTTTAAGGCCAAAGAAGCATGTTTTGCATTGCAGTTGTTCTACCCTCCTGTTCAGAGTAAAGTGTTAGTTACAAAAACCATCATAAGACAAGCAGCGTATTATCTGCCTCAAAGACTGGATACTCCATTGTTCACCAGTACAATAAATCCTTTACTCCATTCCACATCTGTAATAGGGGTTTTTGATTGCATTTAGGTCTTTTTGTGTGTTTTAGTTTTGTTGTTTTTTTTTTTTTAATTAGAAAAGTTTATTTGACTCTTGACTACAATTTCTTTACCTTTCATAAATTTGTGTCTGCTAAGCTGTTTTTTTAATCCTCTGCCCAAAGTGACAAATCTAACCATGGTTACACGTGTAATCAAGAGTACACATCTAACCAGGGTTACATGTTTACAGAGCTCTGTTGTTAGTCCTGTTGAGACAACGCTGGTGCGAAGGAAATGGATTAGCAAGGTTTCAGTTTTCTTTCGCATTGGCTGGAGATGATGATCAAAAATATGGCCACTGTGTTGTCCAGAATTTTTTGACCACAGAAACACCCACAGGCAAGACATAAAACTTTCCCAATTAGGAGAAATCTTACCTCTAAGCTCAGAAGAGATCTATAATCTTGGCCTTTTTTTACCATTAGGTATTTAATGATTTTGACATTCAGAATGCATTGATGACCCTGTTTGGGCGCTGAACTTGACCAAAGCACATCACTGAGTCAACCCAACTCCTCATCCTTCTCATTTCCTAGAGGACCTAGTCTGCAAATTCAGTTATTAAGGCTACCCAATATCAAATCATAAACAGATTGGGTCACACTTCACCACAGTCAGTCACAACTCATGTTAATGGGGTATCTAGAGGTAGGACTGCCACTCACACCTTGCTAAGCAGCACAAAGGCACCATTGTGCCTACTACATTTTTACACAAAGAAACTCTCAGCAGTCATTGTTCTTTAAACAACAAAACCCAATATGAACCTAAAGCAGAACACCTTCAAAAAGGTGATCAACACAGAAACAGACAAAACCACAATTTCCAGTCAAGTGCAGACTTGTGCAGATTCTGACTCAGAGCACTTTCTATGATTTCCAAGCTTAAAGGCATGACTGATTGTAATTGCTTTAGTCGTTAATCATACCTGATGATTCTTGAAATTTTTGAATAACACAATATAATTTCAGTATCTCATGCCTCAAAAGCTTAGCAGCCTATGAAGTGAAGAAGCACTGTCAAGTGCTCAAATTTATGAAGGAGCTTTGAAATAGTCCCCCTTCAGTGGAACTGGATCTACTCCATCATTTCCACTGAAACAGTTATTACTGGCAATAACACAGCTTTGCTAAGACCAAAGGAGAACTTAATGATATTCAAATATGCAAATGTATACAAAAATACCACATGGAAAAAGAGAAGTATCAATGCCAAATAGCTAGAAAGGCCATTTCATAACAGTTTGGCTGGGGAAAGCAAACCTCTTCGGATCAATCAAGGGAACTCGGGCCACTGCCAGTGATCATGAAATAGCTCCAGAGACTGCCACTCCATTAGCTAGTTCCTAATACCTTCTAGGGCAAAATCTTGAGCAGAAAGTACCTTTGAGGACTGACATGTTCTTATGAGCTAGTCCATCAATTAAGGAAGATGGGGGGTCCTCCTCTCTACCAAATTGTTTTCTTAAAGAAGGCAAATACCATGGCTGCCCTAGAGTCCCAAATTGATGTTTTTCTACTAAAACTTACACCTATTAAATATTTTAGCTATCCTGGAGACAGCTGTCTCTTCCAAATCTACCTATCTTAGCTTAAAATAATCCTTTCTCCAGACAGTATGAATACCTCCATGAGACCTGATATGTGCTCCCCAATCTGGATTTAAGGTCAGCTTTACAAGCTTTCCAAAGACAGGCTAACCCAGCACATCTAATTGAAGCTGACTGAAGAGCATTAGCATATGCCTGCCTCTGATGACCTACAAAATTATATTCCTGCACTCAACACGGGGGTTACAGCAAACAGCAAGGGCTGTCACTTCTTCAACTCTCTCTTGGAAAAATGGACATTGATCTGTAGTTTCTCAAAGCATGAACACTACTGTCTTTGGGAGAGGAGACATAATGGAGGGATCCATCAGGGAAATCTGGTTTTCCACATTCAATTGCAAAGGAAAAATGATTCTGCTTCTAAATTGGAAGAGCTGCCTTCCCTGTCTAGTATCCTCTCTATCACATTAGGTGCCTTGGAATATTAAGTTCTTACCAAATAAAACCATTTACCATTGCACTCTAATGGACTGAGCACGCACAGTAGGAAGGGCAGAGTGATTTATACCGGAGACTTACAAAGCTTTATGGACTCCATTAGGGGCAGAATGCAAGACCACATTCTGAGTTCCCATATTTTAAAACCTGTGTTTGCATTAAACGCTCATCCCTTGCTAACATGTCTGTAGCCTTTTACTGCTGTAATCTCTGATGCCTCTCACAAGCATTAGCATGTAACTTTGTAAAGCTCCATCAGTACCAAGAGGATTGTTCAAGAATAACATTTGATACAGAGATGCAAGTGTGCAAACCGTCATAAACATGAAGTTTCATCAAAACTACTTTGCAAATCCACAGTAGATATTGCACATCTCCTTATACTTACATGGCATTGCATGGTATATACTGGGCCAGTACTGCCCACTGTCTCTCTTCAGCCAGACACGAACTGTTCTGTAAAAGAGAAAACACAACATACATGTGAGGAAGAATTAAAACATAATCATGACTGAATGAAAGCAAAGTGGTCATGATGAATGTGCAACATGTTCTTCAAAATGAAATTATTTTGCTGAGAGGGAAAGTAAACCCGTGAACTCCTACACCAGCCTGATACATCAGCCTCAGATTAACCCCTGCAAGGTGATGAGGGTAGACTCCTTGGTTCCATTCAGTATTCAACAACTTGGCTGAACATATCTCAACAATATTTGGAAACTGCTATGGTTTTTAGTTCTTTGCTTTACAAGGACTTGAACATGACTGTTCATTCAATGCTTCACATGAGAATTTGGGGCACCACAGGTAGCCCTCTAGAACATTCCTGCATCAGCCCTTCCAGCCTCTGCAGAAATCTTCCCCCTGCTCTCAGGGTAGGCCTTGGCTCATCTGCTGCCTGTTCTTTCATTGTTCTGCTTCAGGAAAACCCCTAAGAAAAAGAAGGAAGTTCTAAAATTATCAGGTGCTTATTACTAAGGTTATGTCCATTTGTGCCAAAAACGACCTCTTCAGCTTCAGGACCTTTCCTCTCCTTCATGCAAACTGAGTGCTATCAGAAGAAGTCACTGAGCACAAAGAAGCCAAACTTATCCTTCTCTGAAGGGGATGACAAACGTGACAAGCAGCCTTGCAGGTCTCCTCTGCCTCATCAGTTTGGAGTTGGTGTCTTTGAATAGAGGCCCTTAGAATCACACAGTGCTTCCTACAAACACATCAGCAGTTTCCTCTCTACTAGAAGATCTTCCCAATGTATCTCAGGATTACTTTTGCTTTCTCATAATCATATTACACTGTCAGATGCCTTTTACTCAATCCATGCCCTTCAGAGATTTGAGACAATTGTTGCTTGTTTCTACAGCAGAGGATCTGGACTGATGCACCATCTGGGTCATTAAATATTTATTATTTCAGCCCTCATTGTCATTTGCCTCTTTTGGTCCGGTCTCTGAAGCCTCCTTATACTTGAAGCTCTCTCCTAATTTCAGTTCATCAATTAATTTCATCAAAACATGTCTAGTGACAGCATCAGCAGTTAAAACAGCATTAACCTATTACTTGTTTCTGCATAGCCCACTGTCACCTCACTTACAGCCCCCTGTTCCTTTAATCCTTTTATCTAATGCTAACCAGAAAACTCTCCATATAATACTGTATTCACGCTTTATTGATTTACACTGAATGTATTAATCTTCTCTAGAAAACATAGTTATCCAAGACAGCACCATGTTAGCACAGATTTTGACCCATCATTTTTATTCAGTCTTTTCCATCAAAATTACTATGCAACAGCAAATGCAGGAGGGATCTCAAACACTATTGTTTCTATAAATTGCACTTGATGCTATTAAGGAAAAAGAAACAAGCAAGAATGGCTCTTTCCAGTACATGAAACATGGAAATACAGCTTATGGAAAAGACTGCATGATCATTTCTACTGTTACTTCATTTTATTCAAAAAGAAGATTGCAGCCCTCTTTAGTCAGTACAAATGTCATAATACAAGAAATACATCATAATAGAATATAAATTGTCTAAGGCATTACATGCACAAATATAGTCTGAATTGAGATGCCATGCATAATAAAGCAATTCAAGAGCTAGTAATCTATCCTTCAAACTAAAGGCTGTACCACTTTGTCTTCCTGTATTGCTTATGTCCAAAATCAAGTCTCTGCTCATCTTACCCTGCCTTCAAACTCCTTTTACGGCAAATAATTCTGAGACCTTGTATATCTGGGCACTACACAAGCTGAATCTTTGAAGAAATATCTCAACAGGGTATGTTGCTCTAAAAACTAACCCTTCACTGGGTTAACAAGTCCCAAGGTTAGAAAGCTCTCACAAATTACTCAAAACATGTAACACTCATTATAATTATGTCCTAACTCTAATGGCCTTTTTGTGTTGAACACAGCAGCAGCTCTGAAGCAAAGCTCCCAAAACTTTTTATAAGGCACAATACACTGGCCAATAACAATGCTGACATATCTTTGATGGTGAGAGGGACAGACAAATCCTTCTGTCATTTCTCCCCACAGCTGACCATAGCTGTTGACCAGAAGCTCTAGATGCACATCAAGCACTCAGTTTCCCAAATGGATGAGCTCTTACAAATGCATTTGTCCTTGACAAGGAGGTCACTGTGGCAATGAATGAATGTGCACAAAAAAATAATGGGATGAATCACAGGGAGCTGAAATAACTGAATATGAAACTACCCTGAGGAAATGCACCTGTGAGAGACCTGCCTTTCTTGACCATCCCAATCTAAGTATTCAAGCGCTGTTTCAAAATCCCCAGGCTTCAACAACATTGCCCTTCCTCTCCTCTCTGATGCTCCTGCAAATAATAAATCCAGTACAACATCTTACAAATAATTCAGCTTGCTAAGAAAGGACTGTGCAGAAGAACAGAGCTTTCAAAAGCTGCAGGAAATAAAAATGAATTTTATGTGCAAAAATGGAAATAATTTGAATGCTTTGGGTTGGTTTTCTCATTGTTTATTAAACTGTACCCACTGCAGAATTTCGAATCCATTTGACAGTTACATCAATTGAATGATAATGAAGCAAAACATATTTTCTAGTAAAGTTTAAAAAAAGAAAAAAACTGCTGGAAGTTGTGTTACGAGTGAAGCTACTTCTACTAATATAGGCCTCTTCTATAGGTACACAGTGTGCTCATTTCTTAGTGTAGTCAAATATATTTCCATTCAAGAACTAAATCATGTGACTAAATGACAACTAAAAGAGAAACAAAGCATTCTAAGAATAAAAATACTATGAAAAGATGTCATCCAACTGTAAAGTATGTGAAAAGAAACATAACCAGCAAGTCAGCTCAGGCAACTCTTTAGAGAAATAAGTATCTCCCCAGTAAATGATCTAAAATAAAAGAAAATAAAAGATCTTGTAAACAATTTATTTTAAAATTAATTACTTTTAAATTAATTGATTTAATTACTATGCATGTCTTTAAAGCAAACATTTAAAATGTATATTAAGCATTAAAATGGATTTCCAATATCTATCTATAAGTTCATGTAAAAGCATGAAAATTATTCTTTATGTCAGGATATGACGACTCAGAATTTTCTTCTCTTAAAGATCAGTGAAATAGAAAAAGCATTTTATTGAAAGAGGGAAAACCTACCGCAGTTCAGCAACCTTTTCTAGGTAACTTTTTCCCAAGGTAGATTTGGACTAAAGGATAAACCATACCAACTACTCAGTTTGGGAGAAGCCAAAGGTTCTTGGAAGAGCACATCCCTTTTCAGCTGAAGTTCCTCACATTTCTATATACTTCTTTACAGAATACTACCTACTAGATGTGAAACCCAGACCTTCTGGAGCTTCTAAAGAATGCAAAGGAAAAAACCCAAACATGAATGAAAATAAGCTTTTTTTATGATATCTAGCACGAGGAGTACTTGCTGCTTGCATGGTTACTGGACTTAAACAGCACCCACCTGGGTCAGGATTCATCCTTCAGCTGCTCTAGAGTGATTCAATCAGCATCACCATGGAAATGAGTTGTCCCTTCATTTTGTTGCCAGCAAATTGACTTGGAAAGATTTTAAGAAGCTGTCAAATCGATGGATATTCTTCTAGTCTTTTCATAACAGAGATGATTTATTTTTAAATGAGACAGGCTATATAGAAATAATTCTGCCATACAAAAGACAGGCTATGTCTTCATATATGAAGGGGATGTGAAAATTGCCAATTTTAAAAGAAAAACTGCTTTTCTCTGTTATGATGAAGACAATGTGCTAAGGTCCAGGTGGCTGTGGATGTACCAGCAGATCTCAAGCACACTGCCAGGCTGTGCAGAAGGTGAGCTCACTTGGGCACCTACTACTCATGGAGGTGCCTATGTCAACAGCAGCACGTCCACCTCAGTGTGGCAGCTCTGTGCATCACCACCTACAGAAACTTATTCAGTCACTGATATCTCATTTCTGATAAAAACAATCTGTTCACTCAAATCCAACTTTGTGCATCTAGGCTGCAGTGTGCCTCGTGAAAATACGCACAATGTTGCCAGGTTGGATGCTCTATCCCTACTCTGGCCTGAGCAATCATCTCACTGCTGGAAAACTCAGTGTTGCTTGGAATGCTGGAGTTGAGTTTCTGTGAGTGGCTCATAGCAGGGCTCCTGTCTTTTCTCCTTTATGCCTTGCATGAAATTAAGGCAAAAGACAAACACTGGTGTTGCACACAGTACAGACATGCTGATGTGTCAAAGCACTGGCCCAAGACGTTTGCATGTTGCAATACTGGGAAATCAGTGGTAGGGAGATCCATTACCTCAAGGAACAAGATCCCTGTAACACTCAATTTTCTCCAGAATATCCATAAACCCACCAGTTCTAGTTTCACAGTTTGAGTGAGAAAATCTAATATATCTGTTTCCCATAACAGATCCTTCCTCTCCTGTTCATTTTTTTCCTTTCTCACTTCTGTCTTTTAAAAATTTTCTCTTTGCTGAGATGCACTTCTGTAACATTATCACCTTCTTGCCCCAGACATACACCAGAGTATAACAGAAGAGAGGTAACCCTCAACACAAATAATTTACTACATTATTTCATAGGTATTCTTGGGAAATTGTTTTAAATGGCATTTTAATGTATTCCTTATTGTTTGTACCTTGGACCATATACTGTGGGATTATTTTATCTCTTGTTTTGCTGAGTAACCAAAACCGCTAAGCATCAAATGAAATGTGAAATTATTTTAAAGTTTTTATTTTATTATTTTATCATTTTATTCTTATGTGTAGTGAGGACACAAATTACAGAGGTACAGAAACTTTAATCTGTCACTTTCTAAAGTCAGCAGGCTTATTCAAAGAGCCTTTGCACGTTATAGCTCCTTGGGAAGGGGGGATGTGTCAACAGTGCAAATGATGGTTAAAAAGAAACATTTCCTACTGTCCACTGTTCTAACTACAGAACTGATTGAACACAGTTTCAGAACAGTTTTGAAAAAGGAAAAGGAATACACTAAACTATTGTGGAATGTCCTTTAAAACACTCCTCCAGCTATTCACTGACAGAAGAAACAAAAAGATATTAGGATAGAGTTATATAAGTGTTAGAGCAATCTGTGAGGTTTCAGGCATACCTAATGGAGTATCAGCACATATTCTTACCATCAATACACTGAAGACTTCTTTAGTGTTGAAAAGAAACCACACCTATTCCCAAATATCCAATAACAGACAGTTCAGAAGTATTCCAAAGACATGTTTCTGTAGAAACTAAATATCTGCATTTGTGACAGCAAAAGCTCTACCTGATGTCATTAAACAAAAGTGACAATAGTAGCCTTTGAAGTCCAAGTTCACCACTGATGGTTTTATCACCTTTAGCAGGGACACACTGCCATTAGAAGTAGGATAAGGAAAATTATTTAACAACTGCATTAGACTGAATTATACAGTATATAAATCCCTCAACGTGTCCAGAGATTTTTTGCAGAGATGGGAAGAGATTCTGACTTCCTTAGTGACATGGAACCCTACTGTTCATAAAGGATCTTTCATGCTTGGTGGCAGCTCATGAACAACTGCCAGTGTACTGGAACCAGTGATGAGGAGTTCCATCTCTCCAATAAATTTTGAAAGAAAGTATATGAAAGCAAAAATCAAAACCAGAACTAGTTTCTGAGCCAGCTTGCATTTCAGGGAAAACAAATAGAAATGTAATAGCAGAGTGCCAAAGCCTCAGGCAACAAGAGGACTTCTTCTCAGTCCTTATCCTATGTCCTCCTAAATGAAAAGCAAAAAAAAAAAAAAAAAATCAAGACAAAACCCCAGTACTCCCACACCACCCGCACCAAACCCAACACCAAAGGCCCAGGGAAGTGCATGACTGTCTCCCACTCAGACTCCATACTAATTGTCACAAACCCTATCACACAACTGTGATGGAGGGTTCTACATACACCCTGAAATATTGGGGCACATTCCAGGTGCTACCTTGTTTTCCCCAGTTTTGATGAACAAATGTGTGATTTCAGCTGAACTAGTCAAAGATTAACTCGCTCGACTTTTTCTGAGACTGAGATTGCGTACAGCTATGCAGCCACAGTATAAGAAGGATATAAAGCTATTTAGAGAGCAGGCAGTGGAGGCAGTAAGGATGGTGAAGGGTCCTGGAGGGGAAGCTGTATGAGGAGTGGCTGAGGTCACTTCACCTGCTCAGCCTGGAGGAGACTGAGGGGGGACTCCATAGCAGTCTACAGCTTCCTGCCGAGGGGAAGTGGAAGGGCAGGTACTCATCTCTCCTCTCAGGAGGCCAGCAATAGAACCTGAGGGAATGACATGAAGCTGAGTGAGGGGAAGTTTAGGTTGGATGTCAGGAAAAAGTTTTTCACTGTAACAGGCTCCGCAGGGAATTGGTCACAGCACCAAGCCTGCTGAAGATCAAAAAGCATTTGGACAAAGGTATCGGGCATGTTGTGTGATTCTTGGAGCGTCCTGTGCAGGTCCAGGAGTTGGACTTGATGATCCTTGTGGGTCCCTTCCAAGCCAGGATACCCTATGATTCTATGATCACTGTAGATCTGGTCTAGGGTCTTTTATGCTACAAAAGGGCAGGTTCAGTTTCTGAAATAAAATGCAAGAGCTACCAGTTCAGGAAAGGGGGAAAATGTATAGGGAAACAATTAAAGAGTTCTGAAGGATGGAATGTTTTACAGAGGTTCTCACTTAGCACCGATTACATAAAGACATTTCTAGAAGATATAATATCCTCATGGTAACCTTGGTCTGTAACTCATCATTGGGCTTCCCATAAAATGGAAGTATTTTGAATAATTATAAGATACCCTGTATCTGTATTTTGAATAACTGAGAATAATTTTGAATAGTGAGAGATACTCTGTATCTCTCAAGCCCTGCAACAAAGCCACAGAAGCAGTAAGATCTGACTTCAAGAGGAACCTGGGCCAGCTCCCAACAGCCAGCACCTTTGACATCCTGCTCTTGTATCCAAAACACTGCTGCCATTGTCACCAATCCAGAAACCCTCATATGCAAAGCTCAGAAGCACCAGAGAAACAGGATCACGGCAATGGAGGTGAACTAAGCAAGGACTTCACACAGTCCTGGATGTGAACAGCACAGGGAGCACACCAAAACCCGTGTGGAGGCAGCTGGATCTCTGAGCAGTAGCTCAGCAACCAGCTGTGAGGAAGGAAGGAGTCTCATGAACACTTGAACATTCAAGTGCACTGTCAATCCCACCCAGTGATATAAAAAAAACATTGCACAAAACAGAGTGCCAAGCAAGCAGGCAGATGGACTGAAAGGCAGGATTTTTTTCACACAAAGCATACTAAGCACTCAAACCATGCTTAATAAGATGTTTCCCCATTTAATTCATGCTGCTGTAACTAAATGTAGATGCACGTTGCATAACAGGGAAAATGTCAAAGTTTAGGAAGGTTATATGCAGTGAGAGGACTGCATGGGTTTGTCAGGGTGTTATACCCATCTGTTGTACTTAGACCTCAGAGAAATCAACACCATTTTATTTAACACAGTTTTGGTTTACATAGAAAGCTTTTTGGGTATTTCGTGAGAAGTGACTAAAAACCAAAGATTTATAGGAGACAATATCAGGGGAAATTAATTTTTATGACCTAAAAAAAAAGAGATAGTGACATGACAGCTTTACTACTCAGCTGTGAAATGGTTTCTACCCATTTTTCAGTTTTCTGGACAATAAGCAATGCAGTTCAGTAATTTTTCCAGTTAGCTGAGTACACATGCCTGGGAGCAGTGCAAGCTCTGCTCTTCAAGCATGGGACAAAAACCACATTCTGACCAGTTTCCACTTTGGAAACTTTGGTTAAGTAGAGACCCAAAAAATGAACCACAAGTCACAACCACAGAAAAATACTCCATTACATTGAGGTTACTAGAAGAAGGTTCAGAGAGCCAAGCTGCCTCAGGTCTTCAGCAGCTCCACAAAATCAGTTCTCATCAGGTGTTGTAAGAAGCAGTGTAGTGACTACACCACATTCCAGCTGTAGGGAAGCTAAATTTTTCTGCAAATGCAGGGCTGGAGTTCCCAGTGAGCACGAACCTACAGCTTTGGAAAGAATTAAACAAGTGTTACAACACATTGGGACTTCTTTCAAGCAAAGTTTCAAAATTACCTCCTCATTAAAAATTGTGGACTAGTCTTCCTTACAGATCTTTGGGGTAACAAAATGATCTTCATCTCTCTCTTACCCACAGACCTCCTTCACCCATACCCCACCAAACGATTTCTCTTTCAGAACAGATGCAGCTTTGGAGCTGCCTGAACTGATCAATTCCTGTTTGCATTCAGGAAGCATAAACACACAACCTTTTGAAGGTAATTGCATTGGATGATTTAATTATTGCAATCCAATTACTTTCACCTCCTTCCCACATTCAAATGTTTCAGTAATAGAAGTTATTAGAAAGATCCTCATTAGATTAAAATACAGACCTGCTATGCAGTAAGTGACTCAGTGGAACCATGCTAAAAATACCCAGTGGATCCAGAATTTGCAAGAAAGAAACACTGCTACACCCCTCTAAATTGCCCATGTAACAAAGGTGAAGAACCAGAACGCACCAGATCACTGTCCTTCCAGCTGCCTGGTTGGAACATCTGTCCAGCAAAACACAAACTTTTTCTTCAAAAATCCTACTGGCTATCAACTTATTGAAAATTTTTAAGTTTTGCATGCTTCGCTCTACTTAAAAATGAATGCATTATTCAATTGATAAAAAAAAGTGGATCTGTGAAGTGAAAGCTGAACATACTAATTTTCAATATACATACCACCAGTATGGCATTTTCTAATAAATTACAGTCACATAAAGGTTAATTTACAGGAAAAGATGGATATTCGATCCCAAGCTCTAAATTAAGTCATACCCTTAGGCCTCAACTTATTTTTCATATAAATGTTTAGTTAACTATCCAGTGTAACATCTAATAAATTATGCCTTTACTGCAGAGGAAGGAAGCCACATTTCCACATGTATAGTGTGGTGCCCTCCCTCAGCATTTTAATTTCTGGACCTAAACCATCTGCATCCTTCACTGAAACACCTTCTATAAGAAGAGACAGGCTTTTGGTTTTTAAATACTGCTGAACAATTACAGCGCTATTTTTTCAGAGACAATAAACCTATCTACTTGAAATGTATTTGTGTGCGCTGTGCCACACCAAGGTGCCTCTGCTAATGCTCTTCATGAGGCATCAAGGACTTTCTGCAGAGGAATCACATTTCCAGTTCCTCCAGCTGAACTTGAACAATGATTCATGGCTGATAGAATGTTCCCTCAGCTTTTCTGCTCATTGCCATTTTCCCCTCTGGGCAGCCCAACTCAGAGATATTTTCACTGTCCTCAGCTCCTACAGGCTTTGCTCTTCTAGAGGAGGTAAGAAGCCACTCTGCTGCTCCAACCCAGCAGGACAACTTTGGCTGAGGAGTCTCAGTACTCTGGGAAAGAAACCAGCAAGGTCAACAGAATTAGCACCAGCAAAAAGGCATCAAGAAAGCAGGGCAAAGCTATGCAAACCAATCCCTGTCCTGAAAGGTTTGTACAATAGCTGCAAAGGAACTGTAGCCCTGAAGTGCTTTACCAAGGTCTCTCAGATTTCTTCTTACCACGCATACTGCAGTGTGTCGTGAGGTGCCAGCAAAGCCCAGCAAAACCCAAACTTCTGACTCTGTAATTTAGAGGTGATCTGGCATTTCAAGGGCTTAAAAGCCAGCCAGTTTGTCATCTCTGCATTCCCATGGGGGTAGCATGGGGAGATGGAAATCAACAGAGTTGAACAGAAACCATCCTCAAACCTGTATTGTGAGACTGAATATTCCATCCTAAACTTTTGGTTTTATTATTTAAAAAAATCTCTCTCAAACATGCAGTGCCTCTTTACATTCAACTACTTCTTTCATATGGCCTAGTCGCAGCTTTTCTATTCTTCAGCTTTTCTATTCTTCTTTCTATTCTTCATTCTACTCCATACTGTAGTAATTTTATTTTATCATGTTTAAAATAGTAAATTTCAATTTTTAAACAGCAAATCTCAATAAACATCTTCTTGCTCTCCTCCTACAAGACTAAAAGTTCTGTTGTCTCTACCTTCTCCACTAGTTAGTTGCTGTGTATACTTATATAATTTCTGACATGCCTCTTCTTTAAGGTAATCAATCTTTCCAGTCTCTTGGAAAAGCTGTTCTTGTGTTCTGTTCCCCTCACCTGCTTTCCAATCCCTCTAATGAGACAATATCCTGTCTGAACTGTCATCTTCTGTACTAAATGCAGCAATCCAGACACAAACCTGCTAAATTACAAGAGCATTATCATTCTTTTCTTTATGCATCTTCTTCCTGTATGTACCCTAGCAGTGCTTATTTGCAGCAGTTCCTTCATGCTGGCAGGATTTAGAAACTTACAAACTATGGATGAAAGAGAAAAAAAAAATATTTATTACTATTAGATTCTCTCTGCAATACACTGCTACCAAATAGTAATTTCTTCTGCACTTCACATCTCACCAGACCCAATCAGCTTATCTGCTAATTTGGGTTAGACAACTAGTCCAGACTGTTAGGGAAGGGAACAGAGGATTTGTCAGCCACAGTTCTCAAGGGCAATCCCAGAACCACATGTTTCTGGCAAGAGAGATGGAAAGAAAATTATAAAGGAGAGCACTAGGCAGAGACTACCAAATACCAAGAAAAACCTTGACCCTTTGCATCAAACTCTCTCCTTGTGAAAACAGGACAGGAAAGCCATGTTTATTGCAGCAGCATAGGGAAGACATCTCTCCTCAGGTACAAAAAATCATTCTTCAAATATGTGAAATGGTGCAACATACTGCAGTGCAGTCTTGTAAAGATGCCTGGTGGAACTGTGTCCTGATAGGACACCACTGCTCAGGTGACTGACCAAACCAACAAAGCCTGTAGCAACTTCAGTCCAATTACCTGGTCACTGTCTCATGGGTAACTTCCTCTTTGCTAAAAGGGACAGATTCTGGTTCATGGCAAAAGCATCAAATATTATAAAAACTTCTTTGCTGGCAGCTTATTACTACCTTACTTTATTGGCATTTTTTTAGAGGGTTGCGATTCCTGTCCAGATGCTGTCTCAGCTTGCATCCTCCAGATTTTTACTGCTGCCAATCATAGGGAAAATATCGGTATTATCTTGGGAGAAATAGATTTGAGGTTGTGAGAAAAAGTCATCTTTAAAGATGTGCTTCTCTGCTGGGCAGCCTCTCACTTTTAAATCTTATTACAAGCTAATACAAACCATAACATCTTCAGGTTCAAAAGTAGTAAGTACTTACTAGGTCATGCTACTGGGCATGGTAATTACAATAAAGGTGTCAGTATTTATATATTTACAGGAATCAGGGATTCAAGACAAAATAAATTCAAAGCAAAGATTTTCAAAGTCATTGCTGAGTTAAATTGTGGGCAACTCTACATGATCACTGGAAAAACCTGACCAACTTCACCCATCCTGAATAAAGATGAAGTTCCTTACCAGAGAGCTGAAGACGACCTACTTCCAACCCCCCTGCCATGGGCAGGGACACTTTCCACTAGATCAGGCTGCTCAGGGTCCCATCCAATCTGGTCTAGAACGCTTTCAGGGATGTGGTATTTGCATCTATGGATGTTGCCTTCCAGTGGAAGGCTATTAGTTAGCATAGGCAGTGCAAAGAAAGGTGTCTGAAGTAATGAGTTGGCCTATTCCAGGGCCATTGGGAGCAGAGAACAGCAGCAGATTCATGCAGACCAGATCTACTGCTGACCTTGGCAGAGGACACAGGATTTTAGATGGTAATACAAGGTAGAAGACAGCTAGAGACAATCCACTGGGCTAGTAAATCCTTCTGCTATTAGGTAAAGCATAAAATCAGCTCACAGCATCTGCTGGGGGAAAAGATGAGCTGAGATGGGGTAAAGGCAGTAAATAAGAGAAGGGTCCTTTTAGATCCTGTGGCCTTGCAGGCTCAGCACTGCCTGAAAATCTAAATCATGTTTGTAACTCTGGCTTGACTTTTTTGCAGGTCAGACAGGATTGCTTCTCATACAGAAGGCAGGGAGGGGAGGAACAGCTTTCCTTACAGACAGTTAAATTACTATGCAAAGAGACATGTCCAGTCACCTCAAGCCATGAGATACACGTCCCACAGACTAAAACCCCCTCTGTTAGTTTCAAAATCCATGCCTGTTCTGCTGTGTCAAGCAGTTCCTCCTCCCACTCTCCTGTCCTGGTATCTGAGACATGCTGAAAACACCCAGGAATGACCTGACAATCCAGTAAGTCTCTTCCACGTGCCATATCTAATAGAAGTAAATTGTGTCTTTTTATCAGGCACACACGGTGAGCTTTGGAGGGATGTTTGCAATTTCTGAGCAGTTATCAAGAAATGTAAATTATTAACAATCTGCAGCAGGTTAAGCAGTTTACTTAATTGCGAGATGTCCCAACTACTGAGCATCAGAGGGAGGCAGGGCACATGGAGGCCAGTATTTAGAATCAATTTTCATTCCAGTTGGAGGGGACGAGACTAAGTATTAGACAGAGCTGTTCTGTGGACAGGATCTGGCCCCAAAACAGATCAGATGGACAGTTTGCTCTAAATAACACCAATAGACAGGAACAGCAAGTTTACAAGAAAAACTGAGAGCAGTTCGAACACTGCAGTGAACAAATGGGTTGCTTTGGAAGTACACACATATTCATCATCTACACTGCACAGTGGAAATACAAGCTAACAAAGGCTGTTAGAAATGCACAACCCTATAATTCCACAAATGCATCTTTCCTGAACCTTTAAAATACTTGCTTCACACACTTAAGTTTGAAATATCAAGATTTGTCTTTGCTTTTCCTACTCACTTTTTCTTTTTTTCAGAGCATTTAAGGGATATGTTTGATCAGTTTTTGAAAGGAAAATATTTCTGTAGAAGGAAACAAAGATTCATGGCATGGCAGCTACATGCTAATTAAAAAGCCAGTGAATGCTGAGGATCTGGGTGCTATCTTTTCCAGTGCTCAACCATTAACTCTATTTAGAACACAGGAACCAAAAAGACAGTCCAATAGCCAGTTACTCCCAAGCCATGCTCTTAAAAGCTTAAAGCTTTTTTTTCTGTACTCCCATCAGTTCTCCCACACTGTCTCTTTCTCTAGCACCCTTCATTTTAACACATATTTCAACCACACTATTTCTCTCCCCAGAGTTTTGCCTCCAGCATCTGGTTCAACAACAGCTGACAGCAATTTACAAGTCTTGCTATGCAGTAATCCATTGGTTTCTGAGCCTTATATTAGTCCAACCCGGCTTGCTCTGGACTCTAGGCCAAACAGACTGGCATGGACAAAGTAAAAGACCAGAAGCGCTCTTTGCCACGTGGGGACGAGTATCCCTTTTATTAGCTTGAGACAGGACACTTCTGCTGGCAGCGACCACCCAGGCAGCAAAGAGGGCGTCCCCCACCTGCAGTGGGGTTTTCTTCCCCAGGTGAGGAGGGTGGGGAAGGAGGACCACGGCCAGTGGGGTAACATTGGGGAGGGGTGAGGGGAGGGACCACCCGTGGGACAGACCACCAGGGCATACAGAAACCAGGGGGTTATGTGAGGGACAAACCATGTGAGGGGGAATACACCATCCACATGACCCAATAACATGTTTTCCAACACCCAGTGCTAACAACTAAATAACTATTTAGTGCAATACAACACCGCTAGACTTAGCCTTTTAAAATTACTCATGCTATTGACAAGAATTTAAGCTTCAGATGTGTATGTGTTTATGGGAAAGGTACAGACACTCCCTCTGCATCCCTGTTTATCTGTTTTCAGGAACACCCATTAACCAGGAAATATGAGGCTACCAAGGTCACCTCTCCATGGCAGCAGCAAGCCTTCAGCATTTGCACCCCCACAACTGCAGGGGTAGCTCACATTCCTCCTCAAGCAGCTGATGTCCCCTTCCTCACCAAGCCAGCTTTGAAGCAGCAGGGCAAAGGCAAATATTGCCATTACCCCTACCCAATTCAAATGAAAGAAACTCTATCCATTTGATTTCCATTTCTCTACTGCTTGTAGCACCCCATCCCACTCCCTCATGTCTGGGAGGCATCACACATACGCTGTCTCTCAATTACTCATAACAATTCAATGCATTTTAATAACATTTAAACAGGTTTAAAAAAAAACTAGCAATAAACTGGGAATTACTGTGGACTCCTGCTGGACCACAGAAGCATAGAGGAAGTACTTCAGGTTTTCAGAAGGCAGCACTTGGCAGATGAAACCAGCTAAACACACTAAATGCCTTTTCACATCACCACTGCACAATTGGTTTTTACCAATTTCTGGTGTCAATGATTTTCCTGATCCAAGCTGCCCCATTTCACTTTCGTATCAGCTGACTCGGATATTGGTATTTAACAGCATTAGCAAGGATGTGCAGCTGCTCCAAGTTCATGCAGGAAGGAGACAGCCTGCCTTTTTTGAATTCCAAATTGATAAGAGAAGAGTCACTGAGAGAATTAATAAGCAGGAAGGTGAGGAAATGAGAAAGTGAGTTGAGAGGAGTTAAGAGATAAAACGTGAATGGAACAGAACAGCAGTAGGGAACAGGATATAAAGTACAAACAATACAAAGCCTGAAGTAAGGATGGCAGCAAAAATCTGGTTCAGTAACACCCAGACAGGGAAAGTGAAAGAGCACAGAGTTTGGGTAATAACAGGTCTATCCAAATGGAGGTAACGGGACAAAGACAAACCCTTCAGAGCCCAAGACTCTCCCACGACCCCAAACACTGTGGTATCAGGGCAGCTTTGTGCATGCTGGTTGTCTTTCACCAGAAGAAAGGGGAGAAGTCCAGCTCCACATCGTGCATTTACGAAGCAGCCTGGTGACATACAGGGCAATGAAAACCTAACAGCTGCATTCAACAGCTACCCTCCAAATTTGTAAATTGGAAAGTATTTCTCACATTAAGGCTTTTCCCCAAAGTGCAGTTGCACTTACCTTGACATCTCACAAATACTAAGTTCTTGCTTTGTTACTTGGGACACTAAATCCTTTAGGCTCTGTTTACTTTCAACAGACAGGAACTGGTTTTTGCATTTAAGACAAAGGTTCATTATCTATTGCTGTCAAGTAAACATATAGAAAAAGAAACAACAGTTTGGAAAAGGAAGTTATGACTATTGCAGGCTATCTGAATTCAATGTCAAGCGTTTTCTTCCCCAGCTGCATACTGCAAAATGTATGCATATTTTAAGGAAGAGAAAAGGTCCACTTCTGTCGCCCTCCTCTGCAGTGTTCATGGAAAGTTTCAAGTCTCAACCCTGGCTCTTAAATTCCTACTCTATTTTCTTCCCCAACTTGAGTCAAGTTATTACTGGGTCCCATGAATAAAATATTTTTCTGTTTGAAGCAGCTTAGCTTTTGAATAAACAAACACACAGAATCAAACTTCATCCTGTTTAGGAAATATTTACAAAAATAACTATTAGTGAAAGATAAAAACCATATGTTTGAGATGCTTCTAAATCAGTCCCGGACATACACAGAAAGCAGCACCACAAGAGAACTTAAGACAATTATACAAACTCCAATAGGTCTAAGGTAAGAGCACAGGTGTGGGAGTTCTGCTTCCACTACAGATGTAGGTAGTGAAAAATGGGACTCCCATGAAACACGCCAGTGCAAGCCAATCCACACTACATAGGCTTATCAAAGATGTAGCAGTTACATTTTTTCATAGCATCAAGACTGAATACGCACTGACTGAACAAGAAGTAAACTTCTCTGCAAGGCAAGATGGATAATCACACATTCATCCCATTCTTTCTCTCTACGAGGAAGCCTTTCCATTTCAACTTCCAGCTTTAGCAGATGACTTTTCCTAATTTTTTCAGACTAATATGTAAACAGATCATGTTGCCAAATAGCAACACCACTGTCACTCTGATTTGATTTCAGAAAAGAATATCAGTTTCTCAGGAAGGAGAGAGCTAAGCTAGATATCTTATTCTGGTAATTTTTGTTATGTCTACATAATTGATAGCTATTTGTAATTTAATTTTATTCGACTCAAAATACACTTCTCTCAGCCTATGGGTAAAATGTTTGTTTCTACAAGATTTTATGCAATGGAGGCCAAGTAGAATTTCTATTTGTGTCCAAAGCAAGACAGTGCAATGTTGTAGTACAGTAAAAGCAGCAGAGTTTGTAGAAAAATACTATAGAGATTATTGTACAGCTCTTATGTCCTGGGTATTCCAGACATACATGATTTAAAGGAAATTTTGTTGTTTTCTTGATCCTCTGATGCCTTAAAAAAACACTCATAATATTATAACAACTCAGGGCTGGGCTAAAATACTCTGACACCATTTCCTCAGTATCAGAGGACCTGTACCAGAGAATTTCAGATCAACAATCTTGAGAACAGTTGGAGAAATATTAAAAATTAAACAATAAACTTTTCATACAAAATATAACAGGCTCCTACAAAAAAAACACACCACACTAGAAAAAACCTAGAATATATTAATTCCCTCACAATTCCAGAGGGAACAGCAACAGACTGTGGAAGACAAGGCAAGTCCAACAATCCTTGCCACTGGAAAGCCTAGCTCCAAGACACAAAACCCAGCTTAGCAACTTGGGGCAAGTTCAGGAAGAGGAGGAGAACAACTGCCACAGGGCAGCACCATGCCAAAGAGTGTCAGAACAATGATGCTGCACCCAACACGTATTTTCTGACTCTGCCGCTGCCCTGTCCCAGTTACTGTGGCCATGACAGCTAAGGGAAATCTATCATCCTTGTGCAGAAGTACATGCACTCACTCCTCCAGGAATCCAAACATCACCTGCCCTTTTGAAACGCTCAGCTGATCCCACTCCCAAGGTCAGCAGCAAAACTCTCAAGTGACACTGGAGCAGGACGAAACCAGTCACGACAATTTTGGTGTTTGTTTGCATATTGAAGCAAAAGGAAATTACTATTTCTTTCTAATAGGAGACACACCACTCTCCCCAAAACAGTGGGTAAAGGAAAAGAAAAAGGAGGACTGAAATACTGTGTGAATCATCCACCAGATACACAAATGGAAACAGCTTGTACAAAAACTGTAAGATTATGGAAGAGACTCCCCACAACACTTTGTCACAACAACACCTTTAACTTCTTTTACATTATCAGTGTCAGGTGAACTAGACAAGGCTTGGACAAGAGAGACCTTGATAGTTATAGAACAAGCATCTCTAGCTATAAAGTACTATCTATTGAAAACGTGCTTTGAAGACTAATTTAATTATTGTCTGAAGTTTCCTTGCTTATTTTAGGTAGAGGAGCTCACAAGCTATTGAGGCAGCCCATTTCCTCTTCATAGTTTCTTTGTGGCATCACCAGTTTTATTAGGAAATGGAAGTTTCTTTTTTCTGCCCTCCTTGAAGTTTTAATACAACCTACAAAACCCATTAGAGCTTTCTACAATAATTTGGCAGCAATACCAAATGTATGGGCAGAAAACTGCTTGGGGTAAGGTCTGTGACCACTCTACATCTGTCTTATTTCAAGTATTTCAAGAATTGAAAGGAGCACAAATGTCATTTTTATGACTGAAGGTCTTTTCGTAGATGTAATGCTTAGATAAAACTTCACAGAGGGTCTCTGGATTTCCTTGATCTTCTTCAAGCTATGCTCTAGATTTAGATGGCCCTGATGAAGAATTCTCTCTTCAGCACCTAACAGCCAACTGTCTGTGTTTCAGATGCAGATGATTGGTGACTTGTATTTCAAAACCAGTCATTACTTAAGCTTAGCACTGTTCTATGACTTCAAAAATACAAAACCAAAGCTTCCACATGACCTGAAACAGTGAAGGGACTGTCACATTTATTAGAACAAATTTGGGTACTTTTACTGGCAGGCACAATGCCACTGCAATGAGACCAAGCCCACTGGAAGGATCCCACCCTGGGATGGTGTAAGTAGAGAAGGAGCTGGCATATAAGGAAGCATTCATGTCCCATCTCCCAGACCTACAAGACATGCAATGCTCTTCTCAAACTGGCCAAAGATATATCCCTGTGTGTCAGAAACAAAGGCTCATGGAGAAAACATATCTTGACACCTATTGGGGAATGCCAGAAGATGTATCCACATTGGTTACAGGTCCAATGCTTGGGCCTCCTGTGGTGCAGGAAGCTAGCACGGATGTCTGACTGGAGAACTTGGCCACAGAGGCCATGAATGCCACTTTGCTGCTCCAGCTGGGTTCCAGCCCTGGCTGCAGCCCTGCAGGTCACCGGCTAATGTCACACGCAGGAATCTGGCAAGCACATGCACTTCTGCTTGGCACAGGGGCCCTGGGAGACCTGTCCTCCTCTGGATGTCTGGTTGAAGTTATCTTAAGAATCTCAAAATACTTTGGTCTCAAATTCAGGTTTTAAAACTTACTGTTACAGATCTCCAACCACCAGAAGTGTTTACAGGCATGACAGCTTCAAGGGCTGAGTCTTGTTTAAACCAGTGGCTTAGTTGGTTTGTGGTTTTTTTTTTTTTTTTTAAATCACAGAATGAATTTCCTGTAGGCAATCTGATATCCTACCAGGAGGAACAGCCACATTTCCTGGGTGCTCCGGGAGATGTGAAAAACACCTACATTAAGAAGTGACACAGGCCTGGGACCAGCCTCTGGCAGTGAGGCCACCTGGCAGGGAAACAGCAGCTGCATGCGAGCTACGTCCTGGGAACAGTCCCTGGTACAAGCTGACTTCCAAATCCTGTATGGGCACTGTTTGATGCTGGGCAAATTGGCTTGCGGCAAGAAAGGGCTTGATACCAACAATGAGACACCACAGACAGCCAGACCCCCGTGCTTGAAATATACTCTTGCAGTATTTAATTGATTAGAAATACAGTCACTATAGCTGCTGGCCATGGGTTCAGCAGCCCATTTCTCCCAGCTGGTTCACAAAGCCATTAAAAAAAGGAAACAGTATTGATTCTGGTGTACACCAACCATCTTGTTCAATACTGGGCTTGTCTAAAAGAACAGGGAAGTGAGAACAACAAGGAGTTTGCTGCTTGCCCTCACAAGAATTCTTCTTTCTTGTTACACTGTACACCACAATAATATCTCAAGGTGGTCCATACTTTCCCACTTTCCCTCCTTCATTTTTATTAGTCTGAGGTCAGTATAATGGCATTGGTCAATAATTGAATAAACACCATTTTTGGTTTGAAGTTATCATACACAGCAATAAAGGGAAATGAAACTCAAAACAAAAAGATGACCATTGCCAGGATAATGTGATAATATCACAACAACCAGCTTGCAAATTAAGAGTGTGCCTTCAAACACAGGCAGAATCATTTATTTCTGGAAAAATACCATTGAGTCTGAGTCAATACATGCACACACACCACTTTTTGAAACCACTGTTTGCACTTTCTAATCCACATGCTAAACACGAACACAGATCACTAAGCAATTACCCATGCCCTTTGCTTTCCCTGTCTCCAGAATTTTTGTCAGTGCTTGTTTATCTACTTCTCCCATATCATTTTGTATACAAAACACTTGCCTACACATTTAATACAGGTTTTGTGCTTAACAGCTGTATAACAGTTACACTTTTTTTCAAAAGAATTTGACTCTTAAAACTGTGTAAAAATGTCTGTTCATGTCAAAGAGGGCACGTGAACACAAGTTTGATTTTAGAGCACAGGAAAGACCATGGGAAACAACAACCAAGGCAGACCAAGCCGTTGGTTAGGTTTAGCCATGCTTCCCGCTGGTAACCTCAATAATTGCAATCCTTGGGCCATCCATTCAGGTGTGTTCACACCTCATAAAAACCAGACAACAATGTTCATGCCTGCTTCTTTGAAGAAGAGGTTTTAGGTCATCAGGTTTTTAGAAGAATGAATATAAGCTGTGATCAAAAGGGTGCTGTGGATAAAACTAGTTGGAGGTGACAACTTCTTGTAGGAAAGGCATTCTGTGCTGTTCTTGTGAGCCAGCAAAGGCCTCCTGAAGATAAAGGGAAGCCCCATATCTCTCCTGAGGAAGACACCAAGGTTGTCACCATGGAGACGTGATGAAGGAGAGAAAGTTAAGAGATACGGACTCAAGCTGGCTCACAGAGTGATGTGGCCCCTTGATCACTCACTGAGAACTTTGTTTCTTTCTTGTAACCAATGGGCAGTGAATGTGTATGTTGAGTGAATGGAAATATCTTGAAAAAGTATAAAAGCAACATGTTGCTATAATAAATCTCTCTTGCACCCTTCTGATGGAGTCGTGGCACTTTGTGCTGTGTTGTGCTCTATAACGACAACTTCTTGGCTTGGTTTCCTGGTCACAAAAACTTATTAAGGAAATCCTCACCAGGCTTCTCTCTCATGTACCGAAGAATGAAGGAAGGAGGGAAAGAAGGAGCAAACGCATCTCAAATCACAGAGGAGCTTGCAGAATTCAGATGAAAGTCATGCATTTTTCAGCCACTACAGCATGTAATTTTTTTTTAAACCATCAGTACATTCATAGCTCCCTTTCCCTTCTGCTTTCTCTAGTATATAATATGGGTTAGCGACAGTATTTGTGGAAAAGCTTATTGCTGGAAACCGAAGGACCTTGACCAACAGCATTGACAGCATTTCTTATTTAACAAAACTCCCCCCACCCTTACTTTTCATCTTCCACTCCAAAATCAACTCTTTGGAACCTGAATTAGTGGTACAAGCCACTGAGGGGTTTCCTCCCTCCCCCTGGTCTTGTGCTCCCCAACCATATTAGCAAACATAAGGAGAGTGCAAAGGGGAAGATGAAATGCCAAACAACAGAGGTCTCAAATATTCCCCCAGAGCAAAGCCTGCAGCTAGGCAGCCTGTAGAAATCCTGCTTGCAGAACAGCTGAGAGAAGATCTCTGCAACAGCCCATCCCAACAGGCCTCCTCACCTGCTGCTGCTTCACAGCTCAGACTGCCATGGTACTCCAAGCACCACAGCAAGCTCGCTGAAATTTTATATGCTTTGGCCTTTTGGCTACAAATGAACTTGGCAACAACAGGGATCAGAGTTTCAAGCTGGAAGTTCAGTGTTTGTATGGGTCTGTCCCTGCTGGAAATCTAGCAGGATCATTTATCAGTTGATATTTTCAAAGCATGATGATGGATTAATTTATTCCTATTCATTTACTGGCAGTTACAGAAGTTACCAAGAAGAGGTCAGTTTATGAAGTCTGATTCATTTCCTGAAGAGAACAGACTGAATTCTTCGTTGGAAATGAATTAGTGCCTATACATTGTGTAACCAACCCCTGTATGTAACAGATAATGCCAAGTTTAGTGGCCTACCACCCACTGCAGCTGATGCTCTTACATGAGCTGCTTTCCTTGCTTGCTCCTGCCTGAGGGAATCCAGCATAGGTCCATTCTTAGCTGCCAATGCCAGCTCATGCAGTCTCAAAAACTTCAGATCTAACAGAACTTAGAAAACTTGAGGTAATATCAGACAGCACTAAAAGTCTCAGCTGGTAAGGCAGCAGACATGACAGACCAAGCAAGGCTTTGGTAAACCCAAAATACTCTTTTTGGGCTGAACTGTAGTTGTTCTGACAGAATGGAACATAGGTCTCAATGGCGCAGAATAAAATACGTCACTTGACTGCTGCAAAAAGTATTAACTTCCTAATTTCAGTAATTAAATTAAATCAGGGGCCAATAAAGTCAAAGGTGTCAATTTTGATTTGACAGATACATTACCTCTTCACCCTCTGCCCCCAGCACAATTAACGCTGAGACTGCTCTAGTCCTCTTTTCCCCATGTTAGTACTACCACATTGCCCTACTTAGATCTCTAGTTTTTATCAGTATTTGTTTCTGCCTATGCTAAAGTAAATTGTTCCCATGGCAGATTAAAAGAATAGAGAACATTTATCTCTAGCAGAAAAACACAGGACTATTCAGCAAAGACCCTTTCACCTCCCATTAGGCTCCTGGCCAGGAGAAAGCAGGCTATGGTGAAGCCTGATCAAGCGCCACAGGAGTCTGAAGCAATGGGATCAACATGACAAGAACAGGCACAAGGGCTGTATGCCTGATGTTGGAGAAGAGCACAGGCATGACCTTTCCTGCTGGACTTCCAGTAACTGCAGAAGGGCAGACATCCTTTGACAACTGCTTATTGTTGGTGGAGCTGCTGAAAGAGTGAGTGAAGCCAAGGAATGATTCCTAAATCCAGACAAGACATGTAGAGAGGACCTCCACTGCCATCAAAATGCTGCAGCTGCCTTTAGCCAACCCTGCATGCAGCAAAAGCTAGGCTGGACCACAGGCCACTTGCCATAAAGCTGAAAGCATCTCCTTGGAAATCCTACTTTTATTCTATACAACTCAATGCACATGGTGCTGCAAAACATGAAGCCTTTGAAATGTCAATTTGAACCATCCATTGGATGACTCCACAGCCCACATTTGCTCTAGCAAAACACAGAGCTGAGAGGAGAGGCTGAGCTTTTCTCTGTATCGGATGGGAAAAATGAATGGGCTATGGGAATGAGAAGATATTGATTAATAACACTTAGGATCAAGAAGAAAATTATAAAGTGAGGATAACTTGGCACATAAGCAAAATGAGTGCAAACTTTAAGGACACAAAGTGTTCCACAAAGCAGATGCACCTCCTGCTTAAGAATACAATTAAAGCTCTATTTGCCATTATAAGTGGATTTCAAGCCAAAGGTAAATTTACCACATTTGCACTCACTGCTAGAGGTGCAAAATCTCACTACCTCTCACATTCTCAACATGGGCAAGGATCTTCTCCCCATATCCCTTCAAGACAAAGCACTGTACTTATTCTGTCACCTAAATCCTGATAATTCAACCTGATGGCAAAATAGGCCACTTCACATTAGGCCAGCCTTTTCTCAGATTCCTCTCCACAGGACTCCACTCCTAATGAAACCATGATTACATTCCTTTAAAGGTCAAAAGCATTGCTTTCCGGGGCTGATGGATCAATACTGTTATTGCAAAAATCTGCTAAGTACATTGATCTTTCACCTCAGAGGAGGAGGGAATGGTACAGGACTTGGAGAATAAAGACAACATTAGACAAAACTTTGCAGTAAACTTGGCAGCAGAAAAGCAGTGCTTTCTACCCAGAACTGTGCTTTGGCATCGCCTTTGATTCAGTGCTCCAAACCTTAAGAGTTCCCTGAATAACTTAATTTAAGTGGTGAATACACATGATGTGACAAGCAAAGCCCATATGTTCAAAGTCTGGCCAAGGTTAGTTACACAATGCTATTTCCTGCAGCCTGACTAAGAGAAAAATTGAAACAACACATTTTTTAGCCCAGCCTCCACAACTGTTCTCCCTCTCATGAGGATGAAGGCGGTATTTTGTCCATCTCAAATTTTGGCACAGTCTAATTTGTAAAATGCATTATTTGTTTTCTGATAGTCCAATATCAATTTTGGCCATTATTTATGTGCAGTTTCAAGCCATCAGGCATGCAGATTGTGACACATGAAGAACCCCAAGAGATGCATATGGCTTTGTGATTATGTAAAGGTCCCTGCCTGGAGGGCTGTCTGGTAAACTTGCCCTCTCCTGCTTCTTCTTTCACAAAGTGTCCCTTTCCTTCTCCAGGCTCGCTCCAGCCACTCACCTAAACAGCTTGCAAGGGTACCTTCAATTCCTGTGTGGATGTTTGTTCTACAGTTTTCCCATTATTTCTTTACCTCACAAAAGTATAAAGAAGGAAGCTTTGTTTTCTCTTTCCTAAAATGCTCCATATAGGACAAGGCCCCGCTTTACAGGATGCACCCTGCTGTGCATCCTCAATACTCCATGGCTCCTATTCCCTCCCATGGTGCCCCATCCCATCCCACCACATCCAGCAGTGCATGGCTGCATCCATCACTCCTCACACAGTATGCAGAAGGGAAACAGCCATGTTTTTTCTTGCTTCTGGTCTTGCAACAGACTGCATTATGGACTGCCACAATTCTTTTCCAATCCCTGGGCAAACACATGCAGATACCAGAAGTTTTATACAAACCCACTCATATTTGGGCAGCCTGCGATGAAGCAAAAAGAGCAAAGCAGTGTTTTTAGGTAAATAATCCTTCAGTGTCTGAGAGGTTACAGTGCACAGAACACAGTGATGCACAGAAGACACTTGTACAAAAGCCAGTTGCTCCCCTTAGGGCATTGCTCATCATTTAAGAAGCTTTTAGAGCTCCTGACCACAGAAGCACCAGGAAGCACCAACACAGTGCCTGCATTATGCCCTCCTACTCTCTCCTTTCCATTTTATCTCTAAGCTGCCAAGTATTTTCTGACTTCTCTCAGGGCTGTTACAAACACCATTTTACAAAACTTGTGCCACTTTTGAGCAATTCTCTTCCATGTAGTATCACACAGCTAAAAGATCTTGCTGGGAAACCTATACACGGATCAGTGTTGGCAGACACCACGCAGGCACCAGCGCAGCTGGAGAGAGGAAAAGAAAAGAGTCTGTCTCAGTAAACAAAATAGTGTAAAGCAGCTCAAACAAGCTACTGACATATTTCTATTGTGCTACAATGGTCACATGCTATTTGAGACCTTCAGTCTGCTAAGTGACCCACAAGGGAAGGTCAGCCTTACTTAAATAGCTCAGTAGTTTCAAAACTGTTGCAATTCCTTTAGTTTAAGACATTGCAGCCATTTTGTGCTGCTGCATCACTGCCTCTTCTAGACATCTTTATCTTGAGGAGAAAAACCAACAAGTTTCCTGCAACAGTGTATTTTTAGTTATATGCCATCTCTGTACTGCATGGACTCCATAACTGGCATTTGTTTTTCTTTCAGGGTCCACAGGACACACACAGAGGTGACATTGTGCAGTCCCCTCTTGGTGAGAAGCACTGTTCAGCTGCAGAACTGGAGAGACTGCAGGGGAAGGCCACCAAGCCTGAGAGATGTGAGACACTGATGAGAGATCCAGTCTCTGTGTAAACAGATGCCAGAGAAATTAAGATGGGGTCAGGGAAGACAAGCAGAAAAATGAGAACTGGTTAATACGGGAAGCAGATGCATCATCCCAAAACTTGCTGACACTCAAGAACACTGTTCAGCAACAGGCAGAAAAAGAGGCTACCATGAGGCAAAAAGAAGGTGTATTAAGTAGCTCTTTTTATTTCAAATAAAGCTTGTAAGATAAGACAAATTCACCCACATCTTTTATCGCTAAAACAGAGAGGGGACTAAAAGCCATTGCTCTAACTCGAAAGGCTCAAGCACCTAAGGTTCCACTCTATCATGCTGCCCAACTGTGCTGCTGAAGCTGGGTCCAAGTCACATCAGAGCACATTTCTGCAGCTGTTGTCTTGCAGTTAAGACATGAACTTTGTCACACAGGCCCCTTAGTTCAGTATGACAGGCGATGCAACTGAAGAAGTTTCATCAATTTGTGCGTTGACCTGCATGAGCTAGTAGTTTCAGGACAGCTCAGATCAGAGAGATGACACTAAATGTTTGTGCTTTAAATCTTTAACTGACACACAGCATGAGAGCATCTGAAGGAAGGGATCCACAAGCTCGGACAAACTTCAAGAGATGGTGGCAGAAAGTGGCACAGAGAGTTAAAAAAACACAACATTGCAAGGTCTCCCACAAGTTAATAAGTGGAGTTTATTACTCCCAAGAAGCACTCAGCAAGATATTTTATGTGCAAGTCTCAGATTTTGGCATCTCAACAGGATACATATTAGTCAAATCCGGAACAAGTACTTTTCAACATCTGCAACAATGTCTGTTTCCAAGCACTTTTGGACCTCCTATCTTCTCTCTTAAGCCTCTTGCCAGCATCCACTTCTTCCTCACAAACAGGCAGCACTAACCTCCACCCTGACCTTTATTCCAAACACACACTCATCAAATTACGACATATCCAAAAAATTTAGTTTAAAAACACACACAAAATAAAAGAGCAACTAAATTCCATCTACAGCACTAGGTCTCTTCAATTCCTATCAACAATTTTATGGGTAACTGATGTTTTTATCAAAATTTAAAGAACCTCCAGGCAGGAACAAGTCCTTTTACACTTGTAAAGGAGCATCCACACCTTCTGCCCTGCTTGACTTACTGCTCATATTGCAACCATCTGGGTGTGAAACCTACAGGCTTAGACTGATAAACATACACAGCATCAAAATCAGTTCTCACAGCACCTGCACTTCTGCTGCAAACCAACAGCCACACACAAAGCAGAGCAGAAATCAGTGATGTAACCCTGTGCTTAGATAAGAATTACAAACCTGTACAGGAACCGCACTGCTGGGCAATGCAATCACTTTCGACCACTTCACCGCAGGAGAAAGGAAACTCAGTTTTACCAAGGGTCTGCGGTTCCTTGCCCCCTGCTTGAATACAGCACTGTGTGAAGAATCCCACCTTTCCATCAGAGCTTTTTCACAGACATGAACTATGACACTGTATGCTCAGTGTTCTGGATCTGGACAGGAAAACCACAAGGAGAAAAAGATTGCTTTTGATATACTTGAGGGTGGAAAGATCACAGTTCTCCATGTTAGAAGTCATGTCAGCACAAAGCCAAAAACTCCCACATTTCTTATCACATACGCATATTTCCATTCCTAGTCCGCTGTTAGTTTAGCAAAGAGATTTTCATTTACACAAGATGGACATTAAATTGTCATGCCCCCTAAAAAACCTGCTCGTTAGCACACCCAGAACACAAGCCTTGGACAACAGCTGAAGTCCATATCTGTATTTAAAACTCTCGAACTCTAAACCAAACCTAGCAATACAAGCTCTGCACAGTTTTCTCTATGTGACATGAAGACACTAATAAGATAAGCAGTCTGGGCTTACTGGTTATATACAGTGATCCATATTGTGAAAAATACGTATTTTATGATTGGCTTTTCGCAAATATTAAAATGAATATTATATGTGTTGTGTTAGAAAGTAATGCTGTATTAATTCTGTTAAGTTGTGTGTTAAATATAGTTTTAGGTTATAAAAAAATGTTAAAATAGAAACTATGCTATGTAGGATACTTTTTTTTAAGAAAGGACTTGCAGTGAGATAGCAGGCACAGGACACCTAAATCTTTCAGAGAAAAAGAATTTATTGCCCTCTTATCAGAAGAAACTAACATCTTCCCAACTCGAAGGTGCTGTTAGGATTCAGAGGAAGATGCTGACAGGTGCTGCTAGGATTCAGAGGAAGAAGTTGACGATGACCAGACAGAATCCTGTGTTTGAATGGAATTTATGCATCATGTATGAAGTGTATGAACATGCAACAGGCTATTGTTTTTAAGGGTTAATCCTCTGATAACGTGTGTCCTTTTTAGGGCTTGCGTTGCCCAGAAAAAGGTACCCGGCCTTCCGTAACTCTTTGTTTCTATTGTCTCATATTGTCCTAATTCAAATTGTCTGAATTATTATTACTCTAATTGTATTACTATTTTTATAACTATTTTATTACTATTAAACCTTTAAAATTTTAAAAACAAGTGATTGGCATTTTTCACAATATGAAGAAGCTGAGACAACTGAGTTCAAAAAGAACTTAAGATAATACAAGGTAATGGAGAAGACAAAGGTCTCTACTCCCTTAATACAAAAAAAAATAAGCTATGGGATAAAAGGATAAATACTTTTTTCCTATATCTTGTGACCAAGAGACTAGAATGCCCATTTTTTAAAAATAAAAGGATTTTGACAATTTTCAGTTGACTGCGAAAACTTTTACTTCTTGTGAATAGTTCAAGGAGAACAGTTCTTGACTGCAACACGTACATTTAGAAGGTGTGTGGCATGGAAGTGAGCACAGAACTCCCACCCACAAGAGGGCACAGACCAGAGCTCATAATTACCAGGAAAGCTGTTTACACCAGCCTCTGAAAATTTCCCTCACTTAGAATCCAGCTAGGGGTAAAAAGAGGGCTATTGGCAAAGTGCAGGTTTACCAGGATGATACCCAACCCCTCCTGCCAGTCTCGCACGGTGACACACGATCAGCACATGGGTGACACACGATCAGCACATGGGTGACACACGATCAGCACATGGGTGACACACGATCAGCACATCAGAGGCACTGTGAATTGGCACTCACAGCACTGGCAGGCTCTTCAGGCTCTTGAGAAACACACGAGTGTGCCAGCACCGAGCAGAACTGCTTGCACTGAGAGCTGGGTGAGTCAGTGCACTTGTCCCACTGTATCCCATGCTCAGGTAAGATTAATGACACTAAGTCTTCTCTGGAGCATGGAGTTAGATATGTCTGAACTTGACATGCCAGTGACCTACTTTTCAGACATGCCCAACACCCACATCTCCCTCTGAAGGATGCCCTGCAATTTTGAAACGGTAGTGCATGCTTTTAATACTGAGGAAGCTGATGACAGCTTAGGATCAGCTGTGTACATTATGTAGGAAAATCCCACTCCAGCTTCACATGAGCATACAGTACTATGGATCACTCAAGACTCTACACGTTTGACTAATATGTCTGTTGATTCCATGAGTTTGCTAGCAGGGAAAGAGCATGGATAAAAGCTACTAACTTCTTAGAGTCATCCTGCATTAGATTTATACATTCCTGGATATCAAATTTTGCCACTATTTTAATTCTCACCTGTCTAGACAGGTGCATCCTTTTTCTTAGAAGAAAAACACAAAATATCTTATCCCTCCAATGCATACCAGCTGTACTGTGGATACAGCCCCAGTCTATTTTGCCCAGATATAGAATTAGAAAACCCACTAAGATTAGGACACAATGAACATCACTCAATTATCACAAGTGACCAGAATTCAGAAGAGAAAATCTATGTGCATCACCTGTACAAATGACACATACTAAAAAGGAACTCCAACCATGTTGGGTATACAAATTTTTGAGACTCTAGTTAAATATGTAAACCCGCTTTGCCCCCCTGCTCCCCCCCAGTTCCTTCTTTTCCCCCCAGTTTGTCTTTCTTTATAAGGAATAACCACACTCTCTATTATTACATAGTTTTCATTTTATTTCTTAAAATATATCCACATATGTGCTACAAACATGGATGGCTATATAATCCACGACTACATCTGCAAGCTATAGCTAAATCCACTTTTGTCCTTTAAAACCAGATAACACCACTGGTGCCATACAAAACTGGGACCAAAGACAAAGCTAGCTCCTGCTTTTAAAGTTTTAGGTGTATAGGGCCCCATCATGCAGCAAAGAAAACCTTTAAAGTGGCACCTAGCTGTTGCATATGCAAAGACTACCAGCAACTTCAATAATGATGTGTTCAGCCATTCACCAGCAAAACAATTCCTCCTTCACGTACAGAAGACGTCCCAGCCTGAAGCAATTGCTGGAGATGTCAAGTCATTCCAGCTGAAGTTCTCTGCAGAGGTTTCAGAACATTTTCCTCATATGAGCAGTGCATATCCCAGGCTGGGAAACAGGGACAAAACTCACTTATTTGGTTAAGAAGTAAAGGGACAGATAACATCTCCATAACGATCTTGAACAGTTTTCAGGAAGCTCTAAAAGCCCTCCACATTCCATAGCCCTTAAACAACCTCGTCAACACTGACAGGAGAAGACAGGTCCGAACAGGAAAAGGTGCCACGAGGATCTGCACAAGCCTAATCATAATACACAGGTATTGAAAGTCTGACAAATTATGCTTTCACCCCAGGTAGCCTAAAATCTGCAAGTTAGACTCCCAACCTGCTATTCCTTCCAAGTTTTAGACTCTTAATCTTTTAATTACAATTAAAATGTTAATGCAAGCAGAAAATGAAAGACCCATCAACCAACATCATCTGAATAAATAAAAGGCAGGATCATAGCTTGTAGCATGTCAAGGATGCTGCAAACAAGTCCCGCAAGCAGGCACATTACCTGGCCAATTCCTTTAAACAAAAAATAGCCTGGGAACCTCCAGACTTTCCTAGCGTGAAACTCCTGACTTCTTCTTCACTGATTGTTTCTTGAAGCTGACATCTCAGCTACTAGTGGAAATAAAGATGTCTCATCAATCCCCTTTCCTATACAGAAATATCAACCTGGAGCATCAACCTGTCATCAGCAACTAAAGTTAGATATTTTTGCTAAGGTGAGGGAAGATGCAGAGATTGAGAGAGACATCTATATGAGAGGAAATAAATTTCAGGAATACCTCCTTAGGTAAAAAGAATTGGCTAAGTAAGCCTAACAAGCTACAATGAACCAAAACAAGCTCAAGCTTTATTCAATGTCACTTTAAATACATAAAAAGTGTGAAGACAATAAAATTGTAATCACATAACAATGTAAAACCCTATTTAAAGTTCCTTTGACCTTATACTTGTTTTAAGTAGCTCAGCTCCTCTTGCTAGCAGGCATATGAGAGTTCACTTGGAGACCTCAGCTTTGGTGAACTTAAATGACGCTAAATTTGCACATATTTGACAGCCGAAAACTAAGTCACAGTGAGGACAAAGATGAAAGAAAATATTGTCAGTTTTTCAGAAAGCCTGCAGAGACATAAAAGCAGACACTCAAGAGAACAGGCATGCACGAGAAAGAGCCCATCCAAATACCCATAAGTATTAAAACATATTGACGTGCTAGTCAACAACACGTGTCTTTCAATCTTAGGACACAGGTTACCCTGTACACCTGAGCTGCAAAGAAACCCTGCCTGAAATAACTATTTATGGACACTGCAAGAAAAATAAGCACTTATTTTGAAATAAAATATTTTCAAGATAGAATTTTGAAGCTCCAGCTGCAGAGCTGAATCAAGTTTGAGCTCTTTCAGAAGAGACAGAGTTGCCTCTGGGCAGCCTCAGTCCCCCCGAAGCCCAGCTAAAGGGCCTGAAAGCATTCTCCTCCTTGGCAGCTTTTCAACGCGGGATTTAACTCCAAGATCTTATCACCGATACATGGTATTTTTAAACAATTACCAAGAAACGTTTGGAGAGGGGAAACGGGAACCAAAACTACAGTTTCAGCCAATATCTCCACAATCTTCAGGCAAGGTCAAAGATCTCCACAGACTCCCCGGCAATCCTCGTGATGAAAGGGATCTCAAATCCCAATTTTCCCACGCTAAGAAAAGTCACTCAAGTCCTGCAAGTTTCAGCGGCGCCCCAGCCCGGTCATTGTCCTGACCCACACAGCGGCGGAGGAGGAGTGGGACACTACGCTGGAGACCCCCGCTCCAGGCTCCTTCCCCTCCGGGACGTGATGTGTCTGCCTAAAGCAATGTCCCCATGCTGGACCACCGCCACCTTGACCCTTGCCCGGGCTCCGAGCAGTGGAGTCTACAGTGGCACAAGGATGCTGGTGGTCTGCCCGCACCATCCCTCGCCGGCGGGACCCACCGCCTCCCGCCGGTGCCGGGGGATCACCGTCCGGGACCCCGCGCCGCGGGCCCCGCACTGCCACCATCACCGGCAGCAGTGGTGAGAGCTGACTGACCCCCGCCGCGGCCCCGCCGAACGCCCGCTCCCGGTACCTGTCTTCCGAGACGCTGATGACCCCGTCCTCCTTGGGCACTATCGCTGCCATGTTCACCACCTCCTGCGAGCCCTCCACTTTGTTGAGCAGGAGGGGCTTGCGAGTCAGCGCCTTGGGCTGGGGCTCCGCCGCCATGGGGCCGGCGGGCACCGCCGCTGCCGCCGGAGGAGGCTACGGCCGGGGGAGGGAAGGAGGGCGGGAGGCAGCCCGCACTGCCGAGACGGAGGAGGGACTTGCCGGAGCCGGGCGCTCCCCGGGAAGCAGGGACAGCG
>JAYDZK010000001.1:51842385-51876399 GCA_034509185.1 Euphonia xanthogaster
ACATGGTTTCTCCCTCACATAACCCCCTGGTTTCTGTATGCCCTGGTGGTCTGTCCCATGGGTGGTCCCTCCCCTCGTCCCTCCCCTGTGTTACCCCATTGGCCGTGGTCCTCTTTTCCCGACCCCATCACCTGGGGTATAAAACCCTACGGCAGGCGCGGCTCTGCTCTTTGCTACTTGGGTGGTCGCTGCCAGCAGAAGTGTCCTGTCTCAAGCTAATAAACTGGATACCCATCTCCACATGGCAAAGAGCACTTCTCATCTTTTACTTCGTCCATGCAAGTCCGTTTGGCCTAGAGTCCAGAGCAAGCTGGGTCGGACTAATATAAGGCTCAGAAACCAATGGATTACTGCAGACTTGCCCACTGTGAAGTTTTCTATGACAAATAGGCCATATATCAGCGCTTCAATGGGCGTGTAAAAGTAGAAATGGAAAAAATCTCCTTGCTTCATTTTAGTTGCATCTTTTGAATTACATGCTCAGCAACAGTCCCAAACACCTTGACATAGGTCCTTGAAGGCATGAAATACTGATGACAGATTTGCTCTCTGGATGAGAGGCTTTATCTGGCTAATTATATTCCAGGAGACCTATGTCTGTGCTTTATAGATGGCTTTTGTAGAGATTTCCGATTAGCTACTAGTTGGGATTTGATTAAGTTTTCATTAACTGCTAAGTGGAAAAAGATCAACTGGTCCATATTCCATTCAGCATCAGTCATCAGCCAGCTGCTTTGCAGGGAGCAACTGAGTACATCTTTATTTTAGAGTGTATTTTGATTTTGGGCAAAAGATGGCAATGCATAATAATCACATTCAGAGTAAAAGTTGGACCAAAAATCTCTACAGTGAGGCAATATTTTAAAGAAAGAACTTCCAGCTCTCAAATACCACATGCAGGTGTGATACCTCAATGGGAAACAGCTTATGGACGAATGAATATTTCTGTCTGTTTACCAAGACTATACACATTACATATGCCATTAGGAAACCCCAAACCCAACAAACCACAAAAAACAAAAACCCCAGCTCGTTGCTTTGTCTCCCTGGAAAGTGCTTGTAGGCTACGTTTTAGCTGTAAGTGCTTTATAATCCAAGCACTGACTGTAGCTGAAATTGGTGTCCCTTAGCTGCTTGATTAGTTAGATAAATTCTGCACACTTGTGTCTGGGATCCATGGTAATGGAGTTACGTTGCTATGCTATGAAATGTACAGGAAGGTCCAGCACTTCAGGAAGGATATGATTTCCAGGGCTAATGAAACTTGGTAGTGAAGGCAAGAAGGAATGCTTGGAGGAATGAACAAAAGCAATCACTGGAACAGTGACAGGGGATCGCTCAAGTTAGCAGGTACAGGCAAAGCATCCATGCCCCAGGAAGGTTTTCCTGAGAGGGCTGTAACAAGCACCCCAATAATCATTTAAAAGTGGTGCTGTGGAGGAAAAGTATCATAGTCCTGTTCCTGTCATCCTGAGGAAAGCCCGCATGGCAACATTTTTACAGGTATTTGTGTGGAGTATTCATTAAACCCCAAAACCAGAGCAGATTGCTACAAATGATTTTTGTCAAACTTTCAATAGACCTAACTATTATCTCTGGGTACTCTGGCAAGAGAAGATTATTTTTTTTTGCCCTGGCATAACAAGCAAAAGTCTCCTCAAACTTGTTGGTCTAGTGAATGTAGAGAACCCCTCCTGTGTTTATGACCTGAGGGACGGGTGGGAAGCTGAGAAGTCTGTACTGATACTTTCCTGGGCATTCTGCTGGTATCAGTAATCAAATGAGCTGCTGCCACCAGCATCTCAAGCATGGAAAATGAGATGGGAGAAGGAAGGGAGGAAGGAAGTGGCGGAAGGAAGTAAGTGGCGGAAGGAAGTGGCGGAAGGAAGGAAGGCCTTATTGTATGGTAGACAGTGTTTTTTGTTCTCTTTGGATCTTGATGTACCACCTTAGATACTCAGAACACAGAATAAATTTAAAGGCCCAGAGCAGAGACAGGGTTTTGTTCTTGACCAGAACCCGAACTTAAATGAAAGGAGGAGCAATGTAACACATCAGGAAGGATATATAAGAACTGTAAATCTATTTGAATTCTCATGTGTGCTACTTTATTGCAACTATAATTTTGCAAAGTTTAAGTAGCTTTTTCAATATTATATTTAATATTCTTCCACGGTACCAAATAGAAGAGGTTTTGCTCTGTTAAACACCGTTAAATACATATGAAGACGGTGCATAGTCTAGAAGACCTTTCAATCTATGACAAGTAATAGTAAAGAAAAAGCATGTATCAAACACAGTTTATTTAAAGCCTCCTTGTCTTCTATTCAGATGCCTTGCAACCTCTCCATGCAGACTGAATTCTGCTGTCACAGTAAGATCATCTCAAAGAGATCAGGTTTTTTCTCTGAAAATAATCATACTGTTCACTTCTATCATAGCTTTAGTTGGAAGTGCCTAAGTACTTCACAAATACTCATGAAGTTAAGTCTCCCAGTACCTACATTCAGTCTGCACAGGTAGAAAACAAGCTCTATCAAACTCCTGTTGTACCCATTTCCTTGCATTTCCACATTAACTGTTTTTCCCCTGATGGTACATGGTTCTTCACTGCGGTTCCCACTCCGAAGCCAGGATGCAGCAAGGGATTTGTATGACTGGAGGGGTGGTGGGGAATACAAAAATCCCTAGGAAGCTTCAAAGGCTATCCTCTGGGTTTCCCAATGGATGGACAATGAAAAAGAGGCTGTCTTTGAAGATGGGCCAAGAGAAGACAGAATGCCACTTCTTTTAGAGGTCATTGTTCTGCAGAGAGATGTAGTTTCACTGTGTTCTGGTGCTAGGGAACCCAAAGTACAGGCTTCTAAAAGGTGCTAGTTTCAAAGGAAGGCAGCTGCCTCTGCAAATCTTGGAAAAATAGGCATCCTGATTCAAGTCCTAGAATATACATAAAAATAGTTTTCTGTTTGCCTAGGCTACCTGAATTATAAGATTAAATCAGTTTATCTTTGGTAAGGATTTCACGAAGAGGAAAAAAAAAAAATTGGGTCAAATCCCCCTGCACTGAAACCAGTAAAAAAAACTGAAGACAAAACGAAACCCCCCAACAATATATGCCGCTATGTATGCGAGACAAGTAAGCAATAAAATTTTATTTGTAGCAAAAAGCAAGTGAGTTGAATGCACAGAACATGGTGGAAGGAAGACTAAAAAAAAAAAGAGGACATAAGTATTAAAAGATAAATTGAAACTCAGAATGCTGTATAAAGAGATATGTTTTAATGACATGCAGTAGAATTAAATTAGGAAATGGAAAATGTAACTGTCAAATATGAGGGGAAGCATTTAATAATGACAATCTAAAAAGCTACAGAACTGTATTCTAAAGGAAGCTCCAAAAAATTTCCCTGTATCATTAAGACCTGGACTGATTAAGATCTGGAAATTTTCTTTCTGAAAATAATTCCATATTGCGGAGAAAGACAATTAAAAAAAAAAAAGTTAAATTATCAGTTTTAGTTCTCAGACTAGTTTGAAGGTGATTAACACAGCATCTTCCATTCAAGCCTGAAGTTTAGGACAAAATAAGGCCAGCACTATGTGATAATTCAACAAAAAAATCTTAAAAACATCAACTTGGAGAAGAAGCTATTTAAGGAAAAACAGTAACAGCAAATGATATAAAAATGCTCTTCAGCTTTTTTCATGTGATGGGGGTTTTTAGGTATATTTTTACACTTACATTTGATTTTTGGTTTATTGACTATTTTTGGTTTACTGACTTTGCATTCAAATGTAAAGCGAATCTACACCTTTAATACTACCTTATTTGTCCCCAAATGGACACCACCTATTCTCTGAAGATGAGAAAACAAATATTCTTAGGCATACATATACATTCATGCTTCCTCATGGATGTACAAAAAATACAAACCTGTATGGATCTTTTGCATCACAAGGACAGCAAGAGTATTCCTCTAGCCAGAACCTTGCTGAAGTCATTTATCTTGATTGAGGAGAAGAGGTAGAACTGGCTCGTGATTTGGACTGTGCATGGGGTGTCACTTTGCCCAACACATAAAAAAAAAAGTAAAAGAAAGATGCGTCTCTTTTCAGTGGCAGCCTCTCTCTCTCTCTGCTCAGCTGTGTCAGCTCTGGCAGTAATGAGCATAAGCACTAATATCGCTGGGGTTTGTTCCTTTGCAGCCATTCTCCCACACAGATTTATAAATTTGATTCTGATGGCAGTACCAGCCATTATGACTCTCACATCAAGAGACTGATGCATACTTAAGGCTTGGGTTGATTACCTGTCTTTGAAAGAATCTTTCTCAGTATTAATCAAATGGCCTGCTCCCAGCAGCAATGTACCAATGCCTACCACAGACAACACACACCCAGCCGTGATTCTGCTCTATAGCAGATCTAATAGGGATCTAATGTAAGATGCATAGGAACGGGAAGGACTGAATGCTCCAAATGGCCTCAAAGGTAACAGCATAAAGCATACAGAAAAGTACAATAAATTAGTTTCCTTGTATAAACATAATAAATTAGTTTCCTTGTATAAAAAACCATTGGAACTGTGTATAAGTTTTTTTCTGTGTGATTCTTCCATCAGTGATAATTACCAGGGCTGAGGGAACAAGAGGTAGTGGGGCCAGCTGCTTCGGTCTCACCTTCCTCTTGCATTGGCAAGACAGTTACAGCATGGCTACAGCTTGCAATTTTCAAAGTTGACTCAGAATCCATCCTGGTTTATAACTGATTTTACCACCATGAATGAACATGGCTTTTTCGCTGATCTCTCTTCATTTACTGGCAACAAAACATAAAAATTCCAAATGCCCTTCCAGGATTTATGCAACGTCTTCATGGTTCAGGCTGCCTTTCACCATGACATTTTCTTGGTATGACAAGGACTCTAAAATGCCTCTTTTCCAGCACTTTGAAGAAACCACTCCAGAAGTTTCCCATTTTTCAGATGTTTGCCAAGAAGATGCATGATGTTTTACACATAAAAGTGATGATGATTTTATTAGGATGGTCAATGAAATATCAGCAACATTCAAACAGAGAGAATATGGCATGTCTGAACAACGTGCCTATCTCAGAAATTTAAAAGGAAGCCAATTAAAGGCCATCATGATACACTCAGTCAACATTACTCCTAAATGAAATTACTAATCCCAAGGTGTGATTTGCTTAAGCAGCACTGCAGCCTACAACTTGAATCCCACCACCTTAGGGAGACGATTACTATTCTTCCAGCAGCCAGTCTTTCTTACCTTAGGAGCTGCAGAAGGTACCTTTAACTTTCTTTGGGGACCTGAGGGGACAGAAGGTGTCCCAAAATACCTCTGTGGAGAGAAAATGACTGTGAACCAAGCCTCTCTGATAGTCCAAATGTTTTACTGTGTAACAGGGACTGGCATGCAGCTGGATTCCAGAGTAACCCAGCAATGTGGCCTCTGTGGGACCTGCAGGTTATTTCCCTCTGACAGGAGGGATTCAGATTAAACAGCAGAACCTGCACCAGAACAGCCTTGCTGCAGGTCATGAGACCCAGCACTATTGCTAGAGCTCTAATAGTGAACTGCTAGAAAGATACAAGCAGCTCAGGAGCCACTGGGTACACACACATGAGCTTGGCCACCCTCACCAACAGCAGCACGATCCACAACGAGGAATCATCATAGTAAAAGAAGTTACTGCCAAAGTTGCTGCATTTTGGTCAGCACCAACTCCAAAGATTCTTTCCCAGCTCTCCCAGAGTCCTCAAAATTTAAAATATTTTAATAGCCTTGAATGGTAAGCTGGGCTGAAAGGAAGTGTCCTTGATTTCACCCCAAAGCCTAAGAAAGGATGGCACAGGTCACAGGTGCAGCACCAACAGGAAAGCCAAAATAAGCTGCTTGAAGGCATAAGAATGCGTACCAATTTGCAATGGAAATGTGATTCTATCCCTCTCTCTTCCTAGAAATGCTAATCTTCCATTAGTCTTAAAAAAAATAGGAAAAAAAAGATAATAAAAAAGCTGATTAAAGCTCTTGCCTAACAAGACACCAATCTTGCCTGGAAGACCTAGATGAATCAAGCCAGAACACTGCCAATTTTATCTTGGGAGAAGGAAGGAGCACAGTGGCTTTAAACCTTCTAGATCAGTAGCTGTGGGAGCTCATCAGCTGGATCAGGGAGAAAAAAAAAATCAGTCAGATAGGAAACAGAGCATTCTCCTGAACAGATTATGCTAAGAAATGGCTCTGGAGTTACTGCTCGAAGGCTGTGAGCAGAAACAGCAGACTCAATTGCTGGGGAATAAAAAAACCAAAAACCCAACCCTAACAAATTGCCAAAAAACTGAGAACAGAGATTTTCGTCATTAATTGGTTAGGAACAGTCCATAATTATAAGATTTATAAGAAGTAAATTTGGAGTGCCTTTGCATGGATGTCAGAAATCTTAGTATTAATCACTGCTCGTATGGAAGGAAAAAGGTCACAGCTAAGGCTAGCCAATTTTTTTTTCCCCTAAGGATCGAATGAAAGGCCAGACCACGTCTCTGGGAATTCATCATCAAAACGGTACCGGACCGCCTTCTCCATCCTAAACCCAGTGGGCAAGACAGGCGACCCCGGTGCTGCTTGCCAGGAGCCGAAGTTCCCTTGAGGAGCGATCCCCCCGCTCCCTCGGCACCAGGGCCGGCGGGGGCTCCGCGGGCATCTGGCTGCTGCACAGGTCACCCGGAGCCCCTAAGCACTGCCCTCGTCTCGGCCAGGGGACCGGACCCGCTGCGGGGGCAGGTGGGGATCTGCTGGCAGCCTCAAGGAGAGCGGCGGCGCCCGGAGACGGGGCGGGGGGTAGCGCCCGCCCTCTTCCCTCCCTTCCCACCCCCGTGACTCACCCGCCGCTCCCGGCGGCGACAAGCCGCCAGCGCCGGAGTTACCGCCCCGGCTCGGCTCGGCCCGGCGCTCCCCAGGGGCCACCCCCCGCCCTCCCCGAGCGGGCGGGTCGTGCAGGGCGCTGCCCCCGTGGGACGCGTCAGCCCGCTGCCCTCGAAATAGCTCAGCGAGAGGGGTGGCGGCGACAGATCCCTCTCCCCGTCCGTCCGTCCGTCCGTCCGTCCGTCCCTCCCGTCCCGCCCGCGCTGCCCCTCCGCATGCCCGGCGCCTGGAGCGCACCCTTGGGCGCGCGTCCCTGCGAGCACCGCCGCTCCCCGCCCTGCCCCGTGTCCCNNNCCGCTGCGCCTGCGCGCCCCCGCCGGCTGCGGCCGCCCCGCCCCGCCGATTTGAATATGCTAAGGAGCGGTTACCGGAGCCCTATGGTGGAGCCGGGAGGCAGTCACGTGGGACGGGGACGTGTCCTTGAGGGGCGGGGCCGACCTACCCAGGCTGCCTTAAAAACGAGAGGCGAGCGAGGAAGCGCCTCAGTCAGAGCGAGAAAGTGCCGGGGTAGCGGGGCTGCGGCTGCTCCGCCTGAAACTTCTGAGTAACATCAACAGGGGGAGGGGAGGGCGGGCGGCGGTGGAGGAGGAGGAAGGTGGTGGTGGGGGGAAGGTTAGCCAGCAGCGCAGCCCTATCCGCCTCTCCCTCATAAACCAGCCTGTGTTGGGCTGAGCAGGCCCCTCACACAAAGGAGGGCAGGGCAGGCAGGGCTGCCCCCCCTTCCCCCCCGCCTCGGCAGAGGGGCAGCGGGGAGGCGCCCTTCCCCGTGCACAGCACTCACAGCCACTTACTCCTCTCCCGTCCTCCGTCTTCTTCTCTCTCTCCCCCCCTTTCCCCTCACCTCCCCCTACGGTTCTCCCCTCAGCCCCCCGCCCGCTGTCCATGTAGCCGTCCGGCCGCCGGCCCCTCCGCACTATGCCCATCTTACTCTTCCTGATAGACACGTCCGCCTCCATGAACCAGCGCACCCATCTGGGCACCACCTATCTGGACATAGCCAAAGGCGCTGTAGAGACTTTCATGAAGGTACCGGGCTCTGCCTTGCGAGAGGAGGCGAGAGAAAGCGAGCGAGAGTGACTGCGCGGGGAGGGGAGGGGGCGGCAGGGAGCGGGGGGCTGCCTGGGCCGGGGGCGCGGGGCGAGGGCGGGCGGGAGCGAGCGAGAGAGTGCGTGTGTGCGGGAGGGAGGGGAGGGGAGGGCCGGACCGAGCCGGGGGGCTCCGGCGGCGGCGCCGCCTCTCGGCTCACCCTCTGCTTTGTCCCCCGCGCCGCAGCTCCGAGCCCGGGACCCAGCCAGCAGGGGAGACAGGTACATGCTGGTCACTTTCGAGGAGCCTCCCTACGCTATCAAGGTAACCCCCGCTCACCCCCCCCTCCTCCCCGGCCTCCTTCCGGCCCGTCCGCCCCCCGCCCGCCTCGCCGCGGCTGCCGGCGGTCCGGGGAGCGCGGCACACACGGGCTCCGGCGGCGGCGCTGACATCAACATGGCCGACGCTTTTCCCCTGTGCGGTGTGTGCGAGCAGCAATGAACTGTGGGGGATATTTATTCAAGTTGGGAGAAGTGACAGCAACTCCAAGGAGAGTTCGGCTTGCAGGGGGCGAGCCGTGGGAAGGACCGACTTCAGCCCGGAGAGCCCCGGACTCGGAAGGGGACGGCACTTCCCTTGCCCCGCCGCGGTGGGGGGGGGACGGACGCACCGCGCGGGGGAAGGGGGCGGTGGGTCCACATGACACAGGGCGGTGAACCTGTTGGAGGTCGCTTCACAGCGCAGTTGGCTTCCAGCTGAGCAGGGCTCTGGGAGGGTGATGTAAATAACTCTAAGGTTTGCGCACCCGTGTCCTCAAAGAAATTTGTCCTGTGGAAAAAAGTAAAAATGATCGTTTGGTAAATGGGGAGTTCTAAGGATTAAGGAAGTTCATCATTTCAGGCTTTTTGGAGCAACATCAAATACTAACTTCTGAGGTGTTTTATTATCATTTGTAGTGAGCTGCATCCAGCGGGGGAGGCTCTTTGTAGCCTAACAGGAAAGCAAAACTCGAATCTGCAGAATAAATCTTTTCACATTTCCTTTTGCAGGCTGGCTGGAAGGAAAACCATGCAACGTTTATGAATGAACTGAAAAACCTTCAAGCTGAAGGACTTACGACTCTTGGCCAGTCCCTAAGGACAGCTTTTGATTTATTAAACTTAAATAGATTAGTAACTGGCATAGACAACTATGGGCAGGTAGGTTGACTGTTACTAGGTGGAAAAATCTTAAAACACAAACTTCCCAGAGACAGCAATTAGCTAGTTGTCCAAAGTGGCATCTTCATGGAATATTCAATATGGGGGCTTCTTCAAAAAGTAAGCAGAGCTTGGCTAGCTTGAAGAAATACAGCCAGTGAGTTTGGTACCCAACTTACTTTTCTTGTTCTTTAATTTCAGTCATTTCTCAGTTTTTAAGCTGTGATATAGCCTCCAAGTTGACCTTTTCAGTTCAAATTTTTCCTTTTCTTGTTCAGTCTGTGTTCAGTACCTTAGCTGGTGAGCCTCACAGGGTTATGAAAACTTTGCTTTCTCTATACAGTGCTGAGCAGTTTGGGAGATGAGCCATTTTTCTAACAACACTGCATGTCCAAAAGTACTGGAAGGAGCACTTTACCAAAACACTTTCTTTCCAGTGAGTTTACCACAACATTTCTCTGCATACATGTGTTTTTATAAACCTGCCTGTTGTATCAGATCCTTGAGAAGCTGTGCTTTTTAAATCTCTCTATTTCAACTATCCCTTTAAAACAGGTGTTTTATGATGTGGGCCAGCATTCTCATGCTCATTAGTATGAGCTGCTAAAATACAGACATTGTAGGTTAAATGTGTGCCTTAGGACTCAGAGTTCTTTCTGCTGCTGGATCAAAGCCTGGATTTGTTTCACATGAAGGATGCTACTAATACTTTTCATGTGGGGCATACCAACTTGAATCTCCCCTTTTTGTTTTTCTCATGTAATTCTGTGTCCACTATCTGAGGATTAGTACTTAGTACTGCTCTTGGTATTTACAGTGGGAATGTGGATGTGAACCTAAGTCCCCCTTCTCCCACTATTTCCCAGTCTAAGCAGAGTTTGTGATAACATGCCACGTGTGTTTATGAAGGAAATTTGTCATGCTGCATTGTAAGGCTTTACCATGCAGTAGTCAAGTGAGCCTAAACATTTTTAAAATGCCTGTTTAGTGATGAAACTTTACAAAAGGGCTAGTTCCACACATGGGGTTTTTTCCTATGGCCATCTGATGTCCTCTTATATCTGTGTGTAATTTTCCCATTTTTCTGGTGTTTTTGTTTAGTCACAGGAGCTATATTCTTGAACACTTAACCCCTGTAGGCACATACACAAAATATTGCTCTTTCCCATTGCTACTGATAATTATTCTAATTAAACCCATGTCAAATAATTTGCTCTAAGTGAGCCAGCTGTGCTCAACTACTCAAGTGGGCAGTTGAGTTGTCATGATTGTTTTGACTCACTGGTAGTGTTCATTACTGCAATAGCTACTCTTTTGCCTGTGAAGCAGTGACTTCTTTGTCTGATCTGTTCTGGTTGTCTGTCTCTGTGGGCTTGAGCCCACTGTCATTTAAGCACGTTTTTGCTCCATTCCACATGTGGAGCTGGCTGTTGAAGAGGTATTCACAATGTGCAGTCAGGTGACTAAATAGAAATTCTAACTCATTTTAGCATCTGCAAAAATAGATTACTCTATTGCAAGTGGCAGGTCATGTGCTGCTGAAGTTGAAGGTTCCCATTTTGGCATTTCTAACCAAAGTAGCAGTTTTAAAAAATAAATCAAATTCCACAACATTTAACTCATCCTTCAGCATTTGCAGGGTGAGCTCTAGGCAGCCAATTGTCTTCATCTTCACATTGGTCTTTAAAACTATGGCTTGATAGCCTGTCATTGTTCTGTTATTCTTGTCTACCACCTACAATTTAGTTTGGACAAATCAGTGTATCACCATACATAGTGTGGGAAACTTAAAAATCCAGGAAAATAAAAGTGGTCAGAATGCTCAGTTGCATTTTAAATAGTTTTCACTCAGAACATAAATTGTTGATAAACTTTCTTCTAAAGCAGCTACAAATACTAACACTATAAAACAGTAGTTAACTGAAATTTAGCAGGCAGATATTTGAAGACTGAGTATGTCAGGGTAAGAGAAGATAATTTTACAAAAAAATAGCAACATACAGACCATCTTAGATGTGGTATTATGTGACATAATAAAATCCAAACTTATTAATCTTCTGTGGGAAATTTCTCAGGCTAAACATCTTTCAACTGTCATGCTTGTGTTTTGATGTATTGACGAACTTCTAAGATATTTGCCGAGATCCACTTGTTTCACAAAAATGAATTGTAAACCAGACTTTTCTTACACATGCTAATGACAAGACATGACACAAGCCTGATGGATTTGCCTGGTTATGTCTCCACCAGTGACATCTTGTACCCCTGCTGAGTGCAAACTGTTGGTTTAAATGGCAGTGTGCTCAATCTCTTTCAGAGTTGACCAGAGTTCTCCATCAGCTGACCTTCTGAACAAGAATAATGGCTGAAGGGTCATTCTGGAGTTGGGGAAATCTGCTTCATATGTTCTTGCTACTTTAATGTTTGGATTTTTATTATGAGTCTTTATCATACTGCATATGTCATGATTGAGTTACCATGTGATCAGCTGATCACAGGATCTCACATTTAGATCTTAAAGGACACTGTCAACACACTTAAATTGTCAAGAGCCCGGAAGATTTTTTCATAAGCTAGTTCTGATATAAATGCTATGATAGGGCTTTATAAATATTTTGTCTTACTGAGGAGTTGCTAGATCTAATTGTTTTGGAGGCTTTTGTTAAGAAAAAATGGTTTTGAAAAGTACACATTTTAAGGTGGCTGTTCCTTAAACTTTTGCAGCACGTTCAGATTGATAATTTCATTGTTTTACTACTTGGATCCAATAGCTTTTTTTCCCTTTAGTATGCTTTGTGGTGATTATAGCAGAAGAATAAACCTTCAAATAGAGTGTCAGCTTTTAGCATTCACTAAAAATAGTGATCTTTTCACCTTCTGCATTTTTATGGAGAGCTTAGGGAAAAAAATACAGCGTTTGGATGTCTCCAGAAAGAAATCAGTTTAAACACACTAAATTCAGTAAGAGTTTGTCACATCACACAAAATAGTGTACTTCATTAGCCTAGTTTACACTTAGATAATTGACTCCTTACTTTCTCTAGTTCAGCTTTTCCATTATTTCAGGTAGTCTGAAATATCCAGCCTTTTACTGACAGGTTTTTTGTCCTCTTGAAGTACACTCTTAGCTCTTGTAACCACGGCTTGTTCAGCAGGACATGAGTAGTCATGATTTAACCAAATAGTTTTGAGTATAGCAAATGTGTAGCTTGTTATAGTTGATAGGTTAAATACTGATAGATGTTTCTGTGGAAACAAAAAGCATTCCAAATGTAGCTGCTGTTATGATAGAGTGAAAATGTAAACAAATGGTTGAAATAAACCATCAGCTTCAGTTACTTGCAGTTTATAGCGGGGTTTGTAAGCCTAAGCACTGTATCTGAGGTAGGTAAAATATGTATCAATGGTGTTTTGATACTCATGTGCCAAGGACCAGCATAGCTCTACCAAAGCTGCAATCTGATGGATGCTTGAAATTGTTAAAACTGATTTATTGATACCCTGTGTGTCTCATGTTACCTGTTATTTGTGAAATGCTGAAAGTCTTGCTGTTTTTTTCAGCAGTCTAGCATAAAATAAGGTTTGAGAGGATAAAATACACTTAACTGAATGGATTTCAAAGTATTTTTTATATTTTTTTCAGGGTGAAATTGCTTTAATACTGCATATAGAAAGTGCTTTTCAATAATATAAGCTTTTTATGAGTTTTTAAAATCTGACTAGAGTATCTTGCACATTTTTCAGCAGCATTACTACTGCTATGAGATGAGTTTGACTTTTAAACTAATCTAGTGTAACAAAAACACATGCTAACTTTGTTGCTCTGAAACAGAAAAGTCAACTAATGTGTCTAATACAAGTGGATTTAGACTAGGTATTTTTCATTCACAGTGATGAATAAGACGCTGCCTGGATTTAGATTAGCACAAGAAACACTCTTTGGGTGACTTACCAGGCTGTGTACAGTCTTGGTGAAAGCCTTTTATTTTGTACTGTATATCACATGAGCAGAAGCATAACTAGAATCTTTTGAGGAAAAAACTAAAATCCAAATGGAATTCAACTGATAAAGAATATTTTGGGAACTTAAGCATACAGTCAGAGCTGGAAGTTGGAAGGTATCCTGCATATGATGGCATTGTTTTTAAATAAGTTGTTTCCAAGTGTTTTGGTCATGCCATGTAGGACCATCAAACAACAGTCTTAGCTTAACTGCAACTTGATAGTTCTTTCTGAGTATAGGTTTAGACCCATTTATAGCTACAGTAGCAGAACTGCTGATGTGTTCCCACAGTAAAACTTGGCAATGGTCTGTAGAGTTCAGGGTGGTTTGCCACAATGGCATAAATACTGTAGTATTCCAAATACAGGTAGACAGTGTACCTAGGAGATAAATGTCTAATCTTACTTGTAGACACAAGACAGCTTTAAGTCACACATTCTAGGCTGACTGCTTGCTTATGTGCTTGTCGAGGTTCTCCTGAGCTTATAAAACCACAAAAATCACACGTGAAAGAAATACTGTTCCCTAACATGGACTACATTATGCTTCTGCAGTGATATGTTCTGTTTTCTTTAAATTCTTGAGCAGTTTTATTTTCCCGAGAGACTTTTGAGGATTGTTACTGGATTTTGTTACTCTCAAAAGTCAAAATACTTTGATGTATGGCTTTTGTCTTGGTATTTTGGTATCATAATGCACTGCACTGAAATGGCCTGTGCTGCATGTGCCTCCAAATTTGGAACCAAAGTTTAGTTTAGCATTTCCTGCTTTGTCATGCTGGCACAGTTGCGCATGCAGTTTGCTTCTCATGTTGGTAGAGGCAGAGATTTACACTTCCAGAGTAGCTCTCCTGGTCTCTTTTTTTTTGCCCCCCTCCCCGAAGAAAACCAAGTAGGACAATTTCAGACAGTAGTAAACAACATCACTAGTGTAAGTGTAATAATGGCAGAAGTATGAGAGGCTTTCTCACAGTCTCATATTTTTTGTGGGATGGCAATGGATTTAACATGAACCTGTATGCCTGCTGATGTCAAAGATCTGTATGTGAAGTGTTGGTGAAAATCAGTCATTCTCATCTGCTGTGTGATGAAATTAAGCATATTGGTTTGAACTTACACCTTTTAGACCATAACCTTTAAACATGCCGTCCTTGTTTTAGTATACCCTCTAGTGAAAGCTACAGCAGGCACTCTTAAGGTGTTTTTTTCACATTGTGATGTGGAACTGCTTGCCCTTTAGCACTCCCAGCACAACAAAGTTCAGCAAACTCTCTTAACTGTTTTTAAAATCACTTGTGTAGTTCCAATCCAGTATGTTTTTAAAGCATTTGAGCCTTTCATGAAGTACTTCATTTTTTCCAATGAAAACACTTTAATCCATGTGTTCCAGTAGCAGAAAGAGGATACTTCAAACAAATTTGATTTGCAAGGGACAGTGCCATAACATGTTCATTCATAATTTATTTGCATACACCGTACATTTTGTCCAGCTACATTGAACAAATACAGAATATGTCACTGGATTCACATAGGGTACTGATGGTGTTTTCTGATGCTCAGTATACAGAATGAGTGAAAAGTGGGCATCTCTATTGCAACAGTTCTGCCCTCCCAGCTTTGAATGCCAGAATGCCAACTTGATTTTGTGCATCTTCTGTAAGGCATACTCAGCCTAGATCTCTGCTCTGGAGCTTGTGGCCTCTCATGGGTTCATAGTTGCTTCAAGTTCTGTGACTTCAGGTTGTAAAATAAATCAGTAATTGATCAGTGAGATTAATAAACTGGACTGAACTGTGGTGGTTCAAAGTTGGTTTTGAACAACCAAATTGCTCCTTCTGTTGTGGTAAACTCCAGGAAGGAATTGTGGGGGAGTCTTTGGGAAGTTATTCTGAAGAATTGCTCTCTGTTCATAGGTTAATAAGCTACTTTTAGTCAGCTTATCAGTACTCTGGATTATTAACCCCCTAAATCGTGGGGAGATTTTTGTAAGCAAGTCTGTCTCTTCTTGGTGGTGTGTATTTTGTTTAGGTTTTTTTCCCTCTAATTAGTGTGTGGGCAACTGTAAGAGTTACCCTTCTCCAGCAAATGGAGAACAGAGGCCTGCCTTACTCTGTGAATTGCAGAGCCAGAACCAGCTGTGTAAGGTCATTGCTGTGAAGCAGAAAGGCTTCTGTAATTAGGGACTTGATCCAGAGCTTGGCAAGGTCAGTTATTTTTGGAATAAAACATTCAGAAATATTTTTAGGAAATAAAACCAAAATCATCTTTAACTCAGAGTCATTGGAACTGACTGTGAAGTTGTTTGGTATGAATTGTGTTGATTTATTTTTCTTAGAAAAAGTTTATAAAGGCTCAAAACCTATTTTTAACGGCTCACATTTACTATGTTCACTCAAATAACTTAAACTCCTGTAACTTATTGGCTGATTATCCAGTTTCAGATGATTCCAGTAGTGATGCATTTATTAATCTGTAACTAACTGATAAGGTGCATATTATTCTGTAAATTACCTTAAAAATAAGGTACAAGTTGTGATTGCAGTTGATTTTGCTGCTTAGGTAAATAATTTAATTTCATTTAAGAAAAAGTTCTTTCCCTTCTGGCATTATGCATCTGTCACATCAGTGCTTAAATGTTTCAAACGTTCGTGGCATTTTGTTCTTCATTTTAATGTGGTTTTTCACTGTTTAGTTTCTTGCTGGAATTCATTATGTATAAAATCCCTGTTCTGTGCATGTTTTATTTTTTTTAACTGTGATGTAATTGTGAAAGATTGAAGGACTGAATTGTTTTTGAAACTTAGCAAGGATCTAATCTAAATTGGAACACTTACTAGTTAATCAAGAAATTATCACTTATATAATGAGATATTTAAAACTCAATTAGATCTGTTCTTAAATGAAAGAGGACAAACCTATATATTAACCTGTGATTTTTGAAACTCTGTGACTTACTAATGTTGGGACCTCTCTGATTTAGGCACATGAGAGTATCTTGAGGTTTTAAGTTTGAGGTCTTAGTAAATCTACTATGTTTTCATCATTTCTTTATTGTTCAACATGGACAGAGTCTTAAACTGGTTCCTTAACACATGCCTTCTGTTTTCACATGTGTATTATTCAGTATGGAGAAGGTCTATTCCAAAATGACCTGTTCTTGCATTGAAACTCATTTTCAGGATGCTTTGAGTTGCCTCTTTTATTTTCTTGCTGTTAGTTTTGGTTTTGTTCTTGGCACAAACTTTTTGAGGGAGTTCCAAAATGGCTGAAGTTGCGCAATTAAATAGTCTTTAGGCAGTTCATTCGGTGCCAGACTTGGAAACTCAATCTGTAAAGTTATGAGCATCCATAAAAATGATACTAAGCGCAGTGCATTTTCTTGTGGCATGTTTCAGGATGGATATGCAATAAAATCATTGCCTATAGAACACAAACTTGCAGCCTTTAGCAAAGCAAGTAGTTGATATGCTTAGATATATTTCTGTGACTTTGTTTTTGAAAATGGGCTTGCTGTTTCTTGTGCAATTCAGATAGCTGTTTTGTCTCCTAGCATTTCTAATTATAGAAGTGATATCTGACTGGATCTTTGGTTGTTGCTGTTCAGCTTTGACTGGTCATGGCTAGTTTAAGGTGATGTGTTTGGAGGTTCAGTAGTCTATTGAAGTCATAAATGGCTATTTTAAAAAAAGATTTTTGGAGATAATGCCTAGGTCCAAAATACCAAGGAGCAAATGAATTGCTTTCATTCCATTTATTTTCCTCAATACCTTAAATTTCCTTTTCTTAAATGGAACTTGGGTAGCCCTTGTTATGGAAATAATGGTTGTTTCAAGCATTCTCCCTTAGTTCTGTAACTGATATGCTGAGGAGTTTGATCTCTGGCTCAGCCTTAGGAAAAGTCTTCTGTTACAATTGTGTTTGGCTTTGAAAGCCTTTTGCTGACTGATTTTTCTTTAAATTTCTTTTTATTTAAGTCTATAACTTAATTTGTTCCTGGTTGCCTGAAATGCGGAAAGCTTCATGCCACCAAATAGTGGTATCTGCAAACACAGTGAGCAAAAATTATTTCATTTACTGCTAATCTGTAGTGCTAGTAAGAAATGAAACTGAAACCATGTAACTGCCCTGTAATCCTACATAAGTATTCCAGTTAAGAAACTGAATAGCCCATGTCCTGGGCATTGTAGTAACTCTTGGCTATATGTTATGTAGTTACCTAAAGAATTGTCTGCAATGTGGGAAATTAGTTTGCCTACAATAACCTTGCTGTAGTCTGTGGAGGAGGACAGCTGAATTTAGGTTTTATAGTCTTGCCTCATGGAGGAAAGATTTTTTGGTAGCCATCCTTACTGTAAAATTGTTGCAGTTTTGTTGACTTTTGGAGCATGCGTGCAGGAGAAATCATTACTGCTTCAAAAGCATTTTCCATTTTTTTGGGAGGAGGGAGATGGTGTATTAATGGAAGCATGGGTTCAGACCTTGATAAATTCTACTGTGCCTTCTTAAAACTCTTATTTTTAAGGTCTTCTCCAAAAGAAAAAATAATTTGAGGTAGAATACTGAGGGATGGGGGAAGGTTAGCTTCAAAGGCAAAGGAAACATGTCCATAATGCAGTTCAATGTTTGTGGCTGAGCCTTCCAAAGATAGGCAGTCTGCAGCAAAAAAAGGAGGAAGTGGAATGATAATATGTGCTTCCATGATGTCTAAACCATTAGCCAGCTGTTGGATTAAACATATGTTAAGAAATGAGGGTTCAGTGAGGGATTACTTCTTGTTTGTACTTATACAAGTGTATTTAGGGTTTTTTAGATACATGGATTTAGACAGAAGGTATTAACCTGTTCCTGTGTGTTTTGAGGTAGTATGCAAATAGAGCATGCCTCAGGTTTATCTTGTTACTCAAAACACCTCCTATGAGGACAGATTTTATTAACTTGTGCCCCCTCTGCTGGCTGGTGTTCCAATTACAAAGTAAAATACAAGTTTACGTAGGTGAGGTACTCTGATAGGCTATTTTGGCCAAATAGCCGTTTATAAATGTTGCTTTTATGCAGCTGAAACTACAGCAAAACCCGTGGGAGAATTTGGGAGAATCCATGGTGGTGTTGAGGGTTGGTGTTTCCATAGTACAGTTACTGTTTTGGCCTCAGTCCAGACTCCTTAAGCATTTGTTTAACCTGTTTCTTTCCCTGGTCCCTGAGTTGAAGAAGTGTGATCTTTTTATTTACTCTGGCTGTGTATATTGCTATATATACAGAGGAGCTAGATCTTTATGGTTTTTGGGACCACACTTTGGTCTTCTAAAACCTGCCACTATCACCTGCTTTTCTGATAGCAGTTGTTTTCCCCTTAAGATGTGGGGTTCTCTTCTTTTGGTTGTAGTGAGGCAGTCTCTCAAATTATCTTTAACAGGTTATGAATTTTCCTGTCTTCTTTCTGAAACATGTCTGTTGGTGAGGTAGAATTCCCAGCTGCCTGGTGTGAACAAAAAGCAGAGCACAAGTCCTCCTGTCTTGGGTACTGCAGGGAGAGCTAGAAGATGTCAGTATTATCACAGAGGATGGTTGTCCATACTGCAGGTGTGTGTGTGTGGACTAGCTCTAATAGTAAGAGTCATCCTGCTGTCTTTCAGCCCTTTCAGAAAAACACTGGGCATTTTTTCTTGAAGATTGTGTAATTTCTGGAATGGGGCTGTTACTAGTTTTTTTCACAGAATTGCTCTTTGTGACTGGTGTTGTTGTCTTTGTCATTAATCAGGCATCAAGGGAGATTTCTGATTTGTATTGAAATTTCTTTTATGGCTTGAAATCGTAACATATTTCAAGACACCCATCCTGTGTAAAACTCAAACTGGTTGGTATAGCTCTTATTGAACTTTCTTCTGAGATTTCTGAGAGTGATCTTGAAATACATCTACTGTGCAAATATCTGGTCTTCTACTAAGACAGAACTGCTACCACTGCAAAACTGTATTATATATTGAATAATCAACAGCATCAAGGAAACATACTGAAATCTTTATGGACAGTAAGATAGATGAGTTAGCAACTTTCTTTGTGTGTGAAGTCCATCTTTGTCAGATCTTAAGCCTGTACAGAATTTGTATGTTCTTCAGCTCTTACTCATTCAGGCTGAAAGCACAGAAGTTTGTCTGACACTGAGGCACTTCCACTTCAAAGAATCAATTTCAGTTCTAAAACAGACATAGTAAATAAATACAATTGTGAAGTTATTTTTATCATACAGGTTCAGTCAATTAGATAATACTGTGACAGAATTTAGAGCTGCTATATTTTTCAGTCTGGCCACAGAATTATGGTGCTCTTGTGGTGGCATAACATGTGAGATGTCAGATTTATCAATGCAAATGTTGTAGTAAAATTGGACTGCCCTTTTTGCACTCCCCCACCCGCAGCATGTTCTTCCTTGTGTTCTGATAGATCAAAGTTTCACAGTGTGTTTGTGTTAAATATTAGGTACAATTTGAAGACATTTTGCTTCTTATCAAGTAATAGGAAAGAATTTACTGATCTTCCAAAGTTGCACACACATTCTTTCCCTAGTACTGTGGTGCATTACATGTATATGCATGGTTGTGGTGTGTGTCGACATACATTTGAAAATGCTTACAGGCAAAGTAATTTTTGTAGAGTTTAATTGCCAGCTATGAGTTGACTGAAATACTGCTGTGATGCCAGTGTATTCAGCTGTGCTTGTGACTTGGGAAACAATTGTGCAAAAGCTTAAAATACGCTTGGTTCTATAGGACTTGCCAACTACAGCGATTAATTCTGTGGGGATAATAGAAAATAGCCAAAGCTGCTGAAAGTGTGAGTGGGACAAGTAAGAAGTTGCACAAGATGCTGCAGTTCTTGTGTAACTGATGGTCAGAACAGTTGTTAATACCTCTGTGTACTTGACTGATGGTGTTCTGCCTTGAGCAATGAAGGGGAAAGTCTCCAATAAATGTTAATGTCTTAGACATTTCATGATTTTGCTAAAGCGTAACTGAAGTTTCTAAGAAACAAAGTGAAAACCATGATGGATTTGGACCATCTGTTTTAGTTTGAAATTCAAGCTCAGTGTTTTGATATTTTTTAAGATATTTATCGGTTAAAAAATAGCTTTGAAGCTAATAATTATTGTCATTCTGACTTTCAGATTTCATTTTAAGCTGTTGCTTTTGAACAATGGTTGCTCACAGATTCTCAGGACATTTGAGACTCTTGACCTTCTAAATTATAAAAAACCAAGACTGAATTCAAAAATTGATACTGCAATTTTGTATTTCCTGGTCAGATGTCTAAATTTACTGAGAGTTAGGCTTGATACTTTTGAAAATGGAAAGACTCTGCTGAGATAATATAATGGGAGATAGATAACAATACAGCTTGCAGAGTTTTGTGATTTACTGAAATGGAAGTGTACCTTTTAGACATTTGTCTTGATCTCAAAATGCATTTTTTCCAGTTCCTAGTGATGTTCTATTAAAAAATATGCACTTAAGTTCTGTTCATGTCTATTTTCAGCTTCCAGTCTTTCTTGGTCTTGAGGTTTCCATACTACTAAAAACTTATTTTTGTAGTAGTTGCTTATTCTGACATTTTTAGTCTCTGATTTGTTGTGGTTTGGTCCCATTTCTACCTCATCCATTTCTTCGGTTCTGCAACACTTCTGACTCTGAAATTAATATTTGAATGTGTGCTTTGAGATAACAGTCTTTATCTTCTTTTCCTGCATGTATAATATTGTATACTTGCATATGTAAAGGTCACAATAAGTCTTGAACTGCTTTACACTTGGAAGAAGGAAAAAAATCATGTGTGTATTAATTAGTCACGCTGAAATTTGATGCTAAGCTTACTTGCCAGTGGGAGTGAATTCTTACTTGTGAGAGCCTTAACCAGGCAATAATGTGTCTTGATAATTTGATACACTTTCTGGCTTGATGTGAGGCTCCCTCTGAGAGCATCACACAAGCTGGGGTGGTATGGGATGCCTCTTTCTGTGATACCTTGTGAGTGGTGTGGAGCTCAGCGGTGCTCTGTATTTGTGTGTTATCTGAGCACAGAACAGCTGGAGACCAAGGGAAAGGCAACCAACGCAGCTCAGTTGCTTCGTGGTTTGGAGCAGTCATGAAGCTGTCAAATTGTTCAGATGGAAGTGTTGTGTAATAGAAGTTCATTTTAAGGCTTTGAATCTCTTGCTTGTTCCTTTTTAATCAAGCAAACTTTCCCTGGTATTGATACTGTTTTAAGTAACTTTGTTTCCAAAAGGGGTCTGTAGAGCTTTTTGTTGTCTTGGTGCACATCTGTCCTTGACAATGTAGCTTGTGAATTTAAAAATCCTCCTCATACCTTGTTACAGGGTGGTCAGCCATTAAAACCATAGGTGCTTCTTCCTATTTTCACCACTGCTACAAACTTTCAGAAGGAAAAGCAGTGTGTTGAAAAGAATTTGCTTCTGAAATAAATAAAACCTTGTGCTGGTTAGCTAGTTATCAGAGTAAGTTGTAAGCAGGCTTATTATACCTTCTTATCATGAGATGCTTTCGGCAGTGCATTGCAGCATACCTGTAAGCTGCCAAAGAGATGGTAGTGTACACTGTCACTCACTGTTCCTCTGCATAGCCAAAATAATTGGGCTGGACTGAATTAATTACCTATGCACTTACAGCCAATGATGTTGCTATGTACTTTGAAGAATGGACAATGATCTTTTCAAGACTTGTAAATGCTGGTTTTTAAAAAAAGTATATTTCTAGGGGAAGAGAAATAGAAAGTAATTTGATTGCTGTATAATTAGATTAATTAGATAGAAATCAAGTTTTCAACCAATTGTTGACGGAAGTGCTGCAGTTTAGTTAAAAGAATTGGTAAGTCTTTTGGAATTTAATTTTATGATGGCTGATTGTTGAGAGCTTTCATAAGTAAGCGAGGATGTTGTTGGAGGAATACTTGACTTAATAATGGTTTTGAATGCCTTTTTATAACTAAGGTGAGGAGCAGAATCAGAAGAGTCAGTGGTGGTCTTTAAAAAGTAATGACATGGAAATTTTTAGTCAAAAGTAGTAAATCTCAGTAATAGGCTTTTTTTACTGCAGTTCTTCCAATGTACTTTTTAATTATCTTTCTGAAAACAATTGATTCTTAGTATGTGAGTGACTATCCTTTGTATATGTAAAATACTTTTGAAATTACAGAGAGTAGACTGAGGATGAAGACATTTCTCCCTGACATGTTTTCTAGGGAGCTCAAGCATAGAAACTCTTGTTTCCTTCCTTATAATTTCATGATCATTCTAACAGCAGCTGTTTAAGGCTTAAACTTTAGATGGAAAAAATTGAGACAAAGTATAGTTAAGGAATAAAAGTTTTTCAAGATGATGAGGATATCCAGATAAAAGGTGTTGTCAGAGACTGAAATTTTAATACTTGTATTTGAAATTGCACCAGAATATTAACTTAGCATTGGTTATGACATTATAAATCTGTATTTTCGTCAGTTGTGAATTCATTTTTACAGTAATTTGTTAGCAATAGAATTCAAGTATTTTTATGGTTAGTATTCATGAGAAATATCTAGTCACATACCCTGCTTTCTGTATTATTTCAGTGCAATGTAATTAGCTTCCAGCTGATGTTTTGCAGTTGTGGTAAACTATTGGCAGAATAACATACTGTAACTGTTAAGAAGTAAATAAGGCTAAATATTCTTAGGAAATTATTTTAATTAAAATTGAGTGTTTTGAGAGTCCTTAAATACTTTTGAGTAATTGTTTAAATTAAATTATGAGGAAGCTTGGCTTTCACGGGAGAGACTGATCTTCATTTTAATTTGATTTTTGCTTATTTTTTGTAGTAATGGTATGCTATTAGAAAAGAAATATTTAATCCTTTTTTTTTCACTAAGGTTTGAGAAAATATTGACTGCTATAAATGTGGTGCTGCCGCAGTAGTCAGACTGGATACCCTTCCCCAAGTATATGAGATTGTTAAATAATAGTTCTGTTTGAAGCACAAAATCAGTAGGTGATCTTTTATATTTCATGGGTTCTAAAAATGGATTTAAAAGGTCTTTTAAAACCTGTTAGTTCTCTCTTCATGTTTTTAGAGTAAATTGCAACCGTTCATGAGATAGTTTGTCTTTATAAGCAGAACTAGGCTGCAGGTTTAGTTACATTTTTCTTTGTTTCCTGAGGAAGAAAAACAAGGCCTTGATATTAGCAAGAGAAGAACAGGACATACTAAACACAATCTTGTGATGCCTTTTATTCAGTCCATTATTAACCCTAGGTAGAGTGAAATGTGTTACCTAAGCTTGGAGTTGATGTATCCGTGGAATACTTTGGAATTCTTTTTCAGAAGGCACAGAAAGCTCCTAGAATACTGGCAGTAGATAAAGGAATACCAAGTTTTTGCTACAGCTAGGCTAGCTGCCTGTCTTGCTGGGATCCTAGAATATCTTGCCTTGTATATGTTTGTCTTAAATGATGCATATAGAAAGTTTATCTATTTTTCAAGTATTTGTTTCTGAAGTAGGTTTTGTGTATGCATGTTGAACCACTTTGATCAGAATGGAACAGGTGCTATTTATATCAGTCTTAATACATGGAGGAGTAGTAGTTCTTAGCCCAGGGGTCATGATCACAAGATGCTATGTGAATACTTGGACACAGAGTAATTAAATCTCACAAATTTGGCCCTGGAATTGGGAGAATTGGAATTACCTTTTGAGGAGATGGTGGCTTGTCTAAACATCTGCTAGTTTGTCAGAATATGTTGCAAGCCTTATTCTTGAAGTGCTGTGTTAACCATTTTTGCTGTTTCTGTATGCATTCATTGAATACAGGCATGCTAAGTGTCTGGCATTCCGTGGTCTGAGTGGAAAAATGCTCAGACACCCATTGTGCTGCAATATGCGGTACATGAGAATAAATATCTCAAGCTTTGTTGTTTTGTTAGTTGATATCAGTGGCTACAATGACTGAACAGAGTTTGTTACATAATTTTTAAGTAACTGCTTTTTTTCCTCTTAGGGACGAAACCCTTTTTTTCTGGAGCCAGCAATAATTATAACAGTTACTGATGGAAGTAAATTAACTACTACCAGTGGGATACAGGAAGAGGTAAGATCTAACCTCTGGTTACAGTAATGTGTACTAAATATTGTTTAAACTTTGATACTGTTTACAGTAGAAGCATAAGTGGCTCCTCAGAAGAATGCTTAGTAACAGCTTAAACTTGTTTTTGTCTTGATTAATTTCAAGGAACTTATTTTAATTTCAAGTAATTTTATGCAATAGTACTATGAAAAACCAAATAACTTTTTCCTTCATGTAACCGAAACCTGTGGTGCAATTGTTGGTCTGTTTAGTAGAATGAGTTTGCTCTTTCTGTTTAAGGAGTTCATGGCTTTTAAAATATGTTAGCAGAAGAAATTGATTTCTTTAAAGCATATGTGTCCTTAATTGTCTTGATACAAGTTCTTTTTGTACAGACCCAAGTTAAAGTAATGATTTCCCAAAGGGTGTCGTCACTAGGGAGTATGTGAAACATGTACTACTCTCACACACTGAGTTCTTAAAAAGATTGTAATCAAATCAGTGGTCTTTATAATTCAAGGTAAGAACTGGAGAAATATATTCCAAGTTAAATGTGTAGAGCAGTTTAAAATCAAGATCTTGATATACTGGAGTACCCACTCAGACATTTGGCTAACTCAGAGGTATGGCAAATGCTGAGGCACTGAACTATTTTAACTTATTGGCCGTTTTGAATTCTTGCCTTAAAAAGATGAAAGTGGTAGGATTGGTCTGGCCAGCTCAGTGCCCATTCCATGCAGTAGTAAAAAAAAAGCCCAATCAAAACAAACTATAACAAATCCCTAAGCTCATTCCCTTTTCAGGGAAAGGTTAATATCCAAAGGTCCATTTTAAAACTTAAGTGGAGAATTCAGACTTTTGCATGTGCTGCACCACGCTTGACTGTACAGATTAACTTGTTGCACTTTGCTGTTCATTAGTTACTCAAATTTCTCCTAAAAATGTAATATATTACAGTTCTTACAGCACTTACAGAATTGTCTGTATGAAAACGGGTATTTGAGTGGTTTTGTAATATGTCTGACTTAAAGAGAGCTGAATGATTGCATAATTCTGTGTGGACTCCTAACAAGCATAGCTAGTAACTGAAAGGGAATTCCTGGATCTATGGTAACAAGTAGGTTATCTGTATGAAATCTCACTTCCACCATACTTTTTTTTACCCATGAAGCTATTTTCGGATGAATTCTAGGATTGAATGTGTGCAGTCCAAAATACTGAGTAGAGTAGTGTGACACTTTCAGAGTCTTCTGCAACATACACTGCTGTTAGCAGCAGAATACTGGTTTGAGTAATCTTTTCACTGTGTAAGTCCTTCCTTGAGGAGAAGAATCTCTGTTATCAGATGACTTGTAAAATCTGCACTGACATACTGGAGTGAGGAACACCAAGGTGCTCCGAGTGAAACTCATAACCTCTGGGTGGTGGCTGAGAACTGGGTTTGTTCAGTCTTCAGAAGACAAGACTGGGGAGTGCTTTACCACCCTCTGCAACAGCTGAATGGGATAGGGAGCTTATCTTTTCCTGGAGGTACCCAGGGCTGAGATAAGAGGCAACAGCTGCAAGTTGTCCCATGGGAAATTCTGATGAGATATCAAGAAAATCTTTAACTGTGTGGGTGACCAAATGCTGGACGTATTGTCCAGTGGTTGTGGAGATGGTAAAAGCTGCATTGGACAAGGCCCTGAGCAGTCAAAAGCCTCTGGACTGTGTAACTGTTGTGTGTTCCTTCTGGTGTATGCAGTGCTATGATTCTATGTTACATTTCCTTTCATCTTTGTTACTCAAAATTATTTAGGTAAGAAAACTGCATTAGTAGTTAAGCTCTTTCTTTTACAACAAGAATCAGGACTTTTATAGCCATCCAGTTTTTGGTTTTTCTTTTTTTTGTTTGTTTTCCTTTTAATGCGAGTACAACTTTTTCATCTTAGTCTTCTCAAGAAGACATTTTCCTGGAGTCAGCCAACCATTTGGTCATGCGTTCACATCTTTAATCTGTTCTAACTTAGGTTGAGATAAGGGGTTTTCTAGTGACTGCATAAATCTACTAAGTTTAGACTTGGCTCATGAGCAGTGCTGACTGATAAGTGTGTGCTACAGCCAGAGTTTGTGTTGTGATTATATCAAATCAGGCCCAATGTTACATTCTTGTGAGTTGTTAAATTGCATTCTAGAAATGCAGAATTTGCTCAAATAGTGAATTAATCTGGGTGTTTTTGTTATAAATAAGGCAATGTAAAGGTGTTCCATTCTTCCAGAAGGTGAAGTGACCACTGTTCTTCCTGCAAGGCAAAATTTGAATGCAAGCAGGTTTGAATGCTTTTCCATATGTGTGTACTGGGTATATGTTTCATACCCAGCAAAGCATGTGATTTTTTTCTTTTCCTTTTTTTTTTTGCCATAGATGTAGTGGTGGAAACATTCTTAACAGTATCAAAGAGAAGAGGAACAAAGCATCGAAGGGTGCTACTACTGTCTTTCAGGGATGATCTTTTGCTGCTGTCAGTGTGTGTCCTATTGATCAGAATTTTTCTTAGTCTACCTCGAATGTCCTTTACAGTTACCTCTCAAGTTGGACATAGAGAAATGAGCTCGAATTAGTACAGGAACACCACCCTGGAGATACAGAAGTTGACTGCTCCTCTTTGGTTCACTAACAAAGCTTTTTCAGTCACTTAGAAATGTCTCTTCTGTTCTTTGGGTTTGACTTTGGAGAGGCTTTTCAGAGTTGGTGTTGGAAGTGATCATATCCCACTGGCTATGACAACAATGTTTTTACTTCCTAGCATCGACTAAGGCAGTGTATTTTTAGTTCTTTTAACGCATATGTACAAGATAACCAACGGTGTTGGGCTTTGGTGTTTTGTTGGGGTTTTTTTTGGAAAGCCTGTGAAGCCAGCATGGGACCTGGAGGCAAGTTTTCTCAAAGCTTTGTCATTCAGATGAACATTTGCATTCTTACCAAGGAAATCAGTTTATCACTATGGGAACACTGTCATTTGCCTTAGTGTGAAGCAGTCAAGCTAAACCCTCTTTCAGAGCTCTTGCTGAAGTCTTCCAATGTCCTGTTCCTTTGTGGATTTTAAAATGGGTGTTGCAGATAGAGCCTTGACCTTCAGTGAGTGCTGCTTTGTCTCTCATGGGTGTGGTTATTCAGACTGAACACAGTAATTATATTGTCTGTGCAGTTTTCTCCACCTGCACAAGTCAGTAACACTTTCAGTTCTGTCCCTTCTGGCACTGCTTTTTAATAATCAGTGCCAATGCTCTGAAAAGTGCCAGTATCATTTCTATGTTCTGCATGGCTTGTTGACCAGACTCTCCCCTGGACTCACTAGTTTGAGTCAGAACTCGAGGAGGGGATGGGCTCATAACTATTAGCAAGCCATCATTAATTAGTTGGTCTAATGTTACGGATTCCTTAGGGAGTGGCTTTCATTTCTGGCCTGATCCCTCAAATTCAGTCTTAGCCCTTTCTTCATCTTTCATTAAGCAAATATTTAAATGCTTGAAGGGATTTCTTATTCCTCTTCATATTATGAAATAACATATTTTTCGAGTCTTACAATTACTGAGCTATGTTCCCTTGTCCTCCCTCAACATACCCTCTAAGTAGCATTAAACTTGTTTGCAAGACTGAAATGGAGTTATTAGCATATCAATACATTCTGATAAATTATTATACAAGCAAAAAGCATGAGCAATGCTGCTTGGTTTCTGTATGTTGCTGTTCCTCTGATCTTCCATTTATGAGAGACTCTTACAGGAAGAACCTGTGATTTTCATGTGACTTCACTCCACAGCTGTTTGGCATTGTCACATTGATCCTTCCCAGAGCTGATCACCTTGCATTGCACTTGTAGCAGCTGTGACAAGTGTCACAGGAAGGTTACGCTTACTGTCAAGAATAATCAGGATCTCTAAATGCTCTCTTATGTTTATCATAGTTCCTCCAGTTTTGATTTCTAAACAAATTTTGCAAGAAATATATGGCAAATATGATTAAATGTATGTCCCAATTCTTTATTTTCTTTATTATTTCTGTTAGCAGCAGTTTTTGGGTTTGCAGCACCTGACACCGAGCTCTATAGTTCTTAATGTGCAACTATGGCTAATGCTGGCTTTATAATGGCCAAGTATATCATGTATTGACATGGTGTGTCAGTTGACCTTGATGTCTTTGGGATCTCCTTGAGTTGTCTCCCATGGAAGAACAATTTGTCTTTCTATGTGTTATAACTGCATAAGATTGGATGGAAAATGATGGGAAAACATAATGTTGATAACTGTAAGTAAGAGTTTCTCAGTCTGTCAAGAGCTGATGTTCTCAGCTGGCCTTGAATGGTTGCCTGTCCTTAGTCCTTCAAGGATGAAAGGCTGCATTTGCTTGGAATGTCAGATGTCTTGTCCTTCTTTGGGGTCCCAGAAGAGCATGCAAGGAAGGTTACTTGCCAATAGATTATTTTTTTTTTTTTTGGGACAAGAGAAGTTGACTGTAATCATATTTTTGTTTAGTGCCTAGTAGTCTAACGCCCTTTTATGAGATAGCTCAAGATGGAGCTGCCTGTTATTAACAGGGTACTAAAGCTTCAGCTGTGCTATTGGTGCCCTTTCTTGTGGGTGAGCCTGTATGTGCTGCCATTGCCAGAAGATCATTACTGTCTTTCTCAGACTGCCCTGCCAGTGGGGCTCTAATGCTTATCTAGCTTTTTTCATCCTAAGGTTTCTAGGATCCTCTTTCCCACCCCAGGATTTTAGACTGTGCTGCTTCTCTTGATTGCATAAATGTAGGTAGAAAGAAGGACTGAGAAGAAATGAACCTGCTCACCAATAACCTTGTACTGAAGAGATGTTCTAGAGCACTCTTATCTTCCACCCTCTCATAGTTCTGCAATATTTTAATTGTTTTAAAGGCAGGAAGAATGGCATAAGGTGCACACTGATTGTGTAGTAGCATTATCGTTGTGGCATTTGGGAATGGTAGGGCTTCTGTGTGCTCCTACAAATGAATGGTGAGACAAGACAGCTGGTTTCTAGTACTAAGCTGGGAGGACCCGTGTTGTCTATGTACAAGTCACATGTTGAAGACCACAGCTGGTAAATAACCTTCCCTTAGTTCAGTCTACCTTTATCTTTCACACTGCTTGTTGAGAAAGAGGAAAATGTGTGCATGCCTTCATATTAAAATATGTGGGGGGAAAGAAATGAAATGCAAGAATTCTAGATGCCTAGAATTCTAGGCTCATCTTAGTTTCTGCTAGGTATGCAGTTGCTATGGTAATACGATACCAGTTTAAAAAGTAACTGGAGTTGACAAGACCAAGTTACTAATGTCTGTCAATGAGGTGATTTGTATCTATAACTTCACCAGTATAAGTGTTAAAGGATGTTAAACTTAACTGGAATTAAATTGTTGGAAGAAAGGTGAGGATATTTGACTTGATGATGATTGCTTTGTATTTTGTCTTACAGTTTGAAAACTTTTCTGATAGTAATATGTGCATAATGCAATGGCCAGATTCTGACTACTCTTTGGAGTTCTCTCCATATAACTAGCTAAGCCAATGAAATATTTTGTAGCTTGAGGTAAACTGAACTCAGGATACTGTTGGTGCAGGATCTAATGGGATACTTTATATATATAAATATTCATAGTATAAAATATGTATATATGCTGCCCAAAGGAAAACAATGCTGTTACATAGGTGTAACTGGTTTGTTTGCAGATCGAATGTACTCTTTGGAGATACTATATCTTCAGCCAGATCTAAGTAGGAAAGCTTGAGTGGCATTCCTTAATACCCCCAAGTGAGGATGGTGGAGTGCTTGCAATTCAGTCTTCTTACAGTCAGGATTCCAGGCTGTTAACTAAGAATGTGGCTATTCTTTTAACTTCTTTTAACTGAGTTTCCATTGTCAGGCAGTCGTTATGGCTCCTTGTGAAGAGGGGAAAGACATGCATGTCAAGCAGTTAGTTATAAACCACTGAGTTCCTTCCCTTTGACCAGTTTCGTGTAAAACATGAAGCATTTGGAGAAAATAGTTCTGTTCTTACATGGACTCTGTGCTTGCAAAAAGAGAAATTCTGGAGGATTCAGGCTTGCTGAAAAGTCCAAAATATTCTGATTCTTGGCCACATTTTGACTCGTTTTGTCGTGTTTGTTCTTAATTTCAAGATTGTATCATTAAATTGCTTTTCAAACAACAAGGTATGTGTTTTTCCCAGTATGAGATGCTGCAAGTATGTAAATAGAAATAGCTGCAGGATCTGGTTTTAGGAATCAGGCTTTAATGCTTTCAAGCTATCTCTTAAAAATAAGCAAACAAAAAACAATTTTTAACAGCTTTCTGTAAATTCTCTAGCCACTATGAACTAGAAATGAAGGCAGTATATAATGAGTGAATGTGTGGATTTGTATCAAGTTTTGGAACAGACTAGTACTTTCTTGCTAGCATTGAGCTGAGAGTTGAGAACTTTGGGATTTCTTTGAACGTGGCATGAGAGAAAATGAGGACATGTTGAGTTTGCTTCAGCATGTGGACTTAACTCCCTTGTATTTGGTGTGCTAATGGAACTGTTTGCACCACTTGAGTCATTGCTTTGGGGATGTTTTTTCCCCTTTTGTTGCTGCAGTGCTCCACGTGAAATGAGAATTTTGCTTGTGCTGACAGTGGTATCGTCAGCCAGGGATGTATCATAATTCTGGAACTTGCAATTACTTGTTGCAAATCTATCTGTTCAGGGTTTCTGTAGTTAAATGTTTGGATTTCTTTTTCTTACTAATCTACGTGAAGTATCCGGATGTTGAAAGAGCATCTAGGATCTTCTGAATGCCTTGTGCTGTCCTTTAGAAGCTTGTCTCAGTTTTTTTAACGAGGTGTTAAATGTGTGTGGAGAGAGGTGTGCTTATATAGAGTGAATTGCCATTGCTATGAAACCTAAATTTTTGTTTCTTTTAAGAGCTGTGTATTCACAGATTTAAATCCCTTTCCAGCTCCATTTACCTCTCAATTCCCCTTTACCTGGAAGTGAGTTGACTAAGGAGCCCTTTCGATGGGATCAGAGGTTATTTGCTTTGGTTCTTCGTTTGCCTGGTATTACAGCACCAGAATCAGAACAGATGACAGGGGTGCCTGTGGATGACTCTGCTATCACACCTATGTGTGAAGTCACAGGAGGTGAGTGCCCTTGTTTCGTTTGACAAGTCCTTACTTTCCAAAGTGTAAATTAATTCAGTTTAGTTCAATTAATTGTGTGATTCCATGTCATGGAATAAGGATTTCTAAGTTCTTGCAGTACTTGTAAAAACTCTCAAGACTGTTAAAATGAAACTCAAGAGTCTTCTAGCATTAAAGCTACAGACAATTAAATGTAGCCTGTCTTGGAAGAGTCAATCTACTTTCTTCAGAAATGTTTTGTGAGAGAACTTACTTTTTTTCTACTACACCTTGTTAATGCAATTAGAAATGGTAATAATTGGGTCCATTCTGCAGTACAGTTTTGGTTAATGCCTGTTCTGCTATGGTCTAAAAAAGCCAAAGTGAAGGAAGTGGGTTGTTCTAGGTTTTTTCCCTCCAGAGCACACAGAATGCCTTTCAGAATGCATAATAATTCTGCAGAATGTATACTTTTGTCATTTACAGATCATATTGTTAATATTAGCAATTATATTCCAGATCAAATTCAGGCATTGAGTTTATTATATTTTAAAAGTATTCTTCTAATGCATCAGTGAGTATGTGATAGAGAGGAAATAAAGGGCTTTAAAAAGTGTTCCAAAAGGATTTGATTCCACTGCTTTCTGACTGTATGTAGGCTGTACTAGCAAGTGCTTTGACTGAAATTTGTGGACAGTTTAAGTGTTGATGTCTGTCACAAGGGGGAGCCCATTTTCCATGAATGCAACCAAGAATTTGAATTAGTCATTAAGGGTCTAAAATACAAACTTTTCCAATGAGGCACTTGTCAGTGCTTCACTAGGCTGCCTTGCTGCTTAAGAAAAAAAGAGGAAGTGTTCAGGAGAAGCTTTAAATCAGTGCTCCATACATAAATCAAAAGGTGGTTGAACAGTTTTCAATGATCCAATTTAACATAAGGGCAGAAACACTGAAGAGCTGTAACTGTGACTGTTTTGTTCTAGGTCGATCATATTGTGTGTGCTCTCCAAGAATGCTGAATCAATGTCTTGAGTCATTGGTGCAAAAAGTGCAAAGTGGAGTGGTAATAAATTTTGAAAAAGCTGGACCAGATCCCTCACCACTTGATGGTACTTGAAATTTTTTACACAGTGGTGTCAGATAACAGGGATGACTGTCATCAGTGTAACTTTGTGAGATTAATATAGTGGTTGTCAAGTCAAAAGGGAAACTATTGCAATTTGCAACACTTAACTACAAAACGAACCTACCTGTGAAGTGTGAAACTTTGTAGTGTCTCAAAATACTGACTGTAGCTGACAGATATTCTGCATTTGGTCAAACCACTCAGGTAGTATTCAATGTGTTTCTTCATGTCAGGCATAGTTAAAGGGTTTTATATGTTTCAAGCAGTTTTCAAACAGCTAGAAATGTAAATAACACTATATGGAAATACCTGGGCTTATCCTTTTTTCTTCAGTGTATTGAAGTGGCTGTATTAAGAGTTCAAATAGCAAATACACCTGTGTAGCATTAATTTCTCATTCTAAATGGCTTAGCTACATCCCTCTTTGGATGTTACTGAGAAGTTTGTGAGATTGTTTTAAATTTTAATTTTACTTTTAAGTTTTACTTTGGTGCAATAAAAATTCCTGCAGTATTAGTCATCTATAATGACTTCTTTAATGCTTGGATTTGAAGGTTCTGTTAATAACAATGGAGGAAAAAGACACATTATAATGAAGGGCTCCAGATAATTGCCTTTCTGGGCTCTCATCCTGTAAACATTCAATGCTTATCTAGTTTCTCAGTTTGTGTTTTTACAGACATGCTTACTGACAACTGTCTGCTATTCTTAGAAATAATATTAACTGCAGGAAGGGATTCCCTGGGTTTATAAATCTTTAACTCTTCACAGAAGTTACTTAATACTGTTATTGAGTTTTAACACTATTTTGACGCAAAGCCTTTTTCTTCTGTAGATGGGCAGGTGGAGATATCCAGACCCTTTGGACCCCAACCTTGGCACAGCTGTCACAAACTTATCTATGTCAGACCAAACCCTAAAACTGGGGTTCCTATAGGTCATTGGCCTGTTCCTGAATCCTTTTGGCCAGATCAAAATTCTCCAACACTGGTATGTACTGAAGATAAAGGGATTGTGCATGCAGGAATATTCCAGTATTTCCTATTCTAATTTTTTTTTTTCAAATCTTGATGTGCGTATTGCATTGTAGCAAATGTGGAAGCAGTGTGACCCAAGGAGTGATGCATACAAGCCTATAAACTACTGATGAGCAAATAACATGGGGTTTTATTTTTTGTAAATTTGAAGCATTAGGAAACTGCCTGTAACAGATGTTTGACCCAGAACATGCATGTGTTTGTTTGAACCCTGTTAAATATCACATGGTGGCACTTGGTAAAAGCCATTCAAATTCTATTGCCTTATAGAGGTTATTAATGAAAGATAATATGATCTTGACAACTTGAATCCCTGTGGTAGTTCTACTTTCATTTTAGCAAGTGAATATAATTTCATCTACTGTTGTGCAGTGTAGCCACACCTTCAATTTATCCAAACTGAGAAAATATAAGCTTT
>JAYDZK010000001.1:51885584-51904516 GCA_034509185.1 Euphonia xanthogaster
GACGCTCTTCCGATCTAGCTGAAAATTTGTTTTAAAAACTCTGCTAAAAACTTACTGTAGGAGTGATTAAAACATTGCTATACCTATCAGCGTTCATGAAAGTCATGTTTTTTATATCAATACTAGAATTAACTTGATAGGTGTTAGTGATATCTGAAGGTGCAATATCATGTATTTTTATATATTCGTTCTCATTAAATAAGATGTTCTTGCTCCAGCTGATAGGAGATACAGCTTAAAAGTTTACAAACATTCAATGTTGCATTTCACTCAAATCTGTTACAGTGGATATCTGTGTAGGCATCTTTTAAATAACTGATGTTTCTGTTCTCTTGACATTTAAGAATATGAAAGAATCTTCTTTTTGCTGAAGCATGTGCAAGGAAGCTTACAAACCCGGCTGATATTTTTGCAGAATGTTATAAAAGAAGCTTCAAGGTAGGTAACAGGATTGTATTATTCTTATGAAACTGCACCATGTTGTGCCATGTATAATTGCTGGACAATCACACAGTTGTTTGAAACAGTGCTTTGCACTGCAAGTAAATAATTCCCCATGAATGAGCAGAAATGCATAAGCTTCTTGAGGTGTTGTTTGTTAAAGCTTACCTTTTTCCCTTGGATTTTGGCTTAAAGATGCTAGCAACTGTAATTGCCAAATCCCTGTAAGTGTAGATGGACAATGGTATAGAAAGAGAAGGTAACTTTAAAAAAATAATTCCAATTAAAAAAGTTCAGATGAGTGTACTGATAATTTGAAAATGTAATGGAGCTGCCAGTTACTGGGAATTAGCCTTTCAGAAACAGCATCAGCTCAAAATCTTGTCCTAAAAATAGTTTTTAAATTCAGGTATGCTCATAAAGATATGTCTCTACTCTTCAGCATACTTCATTCAGAGATAGCATAGTCCTGTCTGAGACTTTGGAAATGGAGGTGGCTTTTCTCTGAAGAAGAGTGACTTGATAAGGATTTAAACCCTGTGTTTTTCATCCAGGTAGAAACTGTTCCTTACAGTATCTTTAGACTATCCATACTTAGCCTTCTATGTGCTTACTGAGAGGAGAAAAGGAGAAATGTATTAGAACCAATAGTGTTTGAGTTGCAGGGAATGAGTAATTCCAGGATCTTACAGGGATCATAAATATAACCCGAACTTTGAGGCTTACTTCGGAAACCTCAAAGAATAGCTGCTTCTTATTCTCTAATATGTTTTGTAGTAGTCAGCTCTTTTCCTGTGGCATTAAGCAAATTTTATGATTGAAAACAAAATATTATTAGGAGAAAACCATGCCTCTCAAGGTATGCTGGATGTTGGACATCCATACAGATCCTCTCCCCTTCTATTGCCAGCTCAGTGGGGCATGTAAATTTATGTAGATCGTGCTCTTCCTCTTGCAACCATTGCTGTGTTGTGCTTTTGTTTGATTGTTATGTTGCCTGTCAGAGTTGTTCTGTATATTGCAAATTATACATTCTTCCTCACTGTCACCGCACACTATAACAATACTGTTGCTCTTGGAGTTTGTGGCAGCCCTTAGTGGGATTGGAGTTTTTGTGCTGTAAAATTAGGCTTTTAAGATCACCTGTAACTCCCATTTCTCTTGCACAGTCTCTTTATTCCAGCTCTCTTTAGTTGACAATTCTACAAAATTTGCCAGTGGTTGAGTGTTGCTCTTGGATGCATCAGGGATTGTGGGGAGGCTTGTGATCTGGAAATTAGGGCAGATACCATGTCTCTGTGAGCCAAGGGCATGGACTAGGATGCCTGAGTGGAACTAGAGGCTTCTGCTGGGGTTTAGTGAAGTCACAGGACTGAACTTGGGATATAGTTCAAAATATTTTTATTGCTGCTTGTCTTTGAACACACATATGGCTACCAAAGCATTGGTCAGAAGAAGCTTCTCAGAGGTGCAGAAATGTTGCAAGGGGGAGGGGTTAGCTGGAAACAGCTAGGAGTTGTACTTCCTGAGGTAGGGGTGTAAGCAGAGGTGACAGAATGGCCTACTGATCAAATTTATACCACTGATATGGAATAGAGCTGCAGAGACTCCAGAGGTATGGAGTTTGGATGCCTGTGTTTTCCTTTAATTTCTTCTCAAGGTTTTAATTTGTGTTGTCAGGAAATCTGCTTTGCACTGTGTAATGGCTGTTCCTCCACCTGTACTGACTTGGTTAACTTGGATGAATGTGTCATGAAGGCATGCAAATAACCCCTAAAAGCTGTTTGCCAGCTTTAGGATTGTAGTTCTTTTGATGTATATTTTATTTCTGTGCTTCAGAACTTCACTTCTGGAAGCAACAAACTCCTGTTTTTTTCTGGATTTCTGAGAGCTGAGTGATGTTCAGCTATAATAAACTCTTGTAAATGCAGTTTTGTATTCAGCAAATGGAAAAGCAAGTTAGTGGTTTACCAGAATGTTAGGGGACAGTGTATGTATACAAATGAGGTGTGTGTATACCTCATCATGCACTGCTCCTGAAGTAATAACTGATGTTTCCAGAGTTCAGTAAAAGTTTTGTCAGTGATGTTTCATGTATTACTCTGTGCATCCATTGTAATGCTTTCTTTTAAATCCAGGTTTAAAAAACGGATGCTGATAGAACAGCTTGAGAATTTTCTGGAAGAAATCCATCGCAGATCCAATCAGGTCAACCATATCAAGAGTAGCTAAGAAACTGTGCATGAGAGAGCCACAGCAGGGCACTGCTGTTCTTACTGCATTCATTTTTGATATGCACTCTTATCTCAAGTTCCTGTACCTGAAAGAATGAGAAGCTGCTCAATAAAATGATGAGAAGTATCAATCATCCTTTTTTTTTCTTCACTTGTTATTTTTGTAATGTGAAAAATACTACAAAAACGTTTTTATTTAACTAAATTGAGAACTTCTTGCTTGTCATGGACATAAGTGTCACTTGCCCTCAGGTTCTATTTTTCTTAATCTAACCTTCAAAACTATCACCTCTTAAGGTTGAACTTTGCCAAAAAGTTGCTTTGTAATTTTCAAAAAAAAAAAAAAGCACATACATTAAACAAGGTAATGTTTTGTATATACAGTTATTTTGGATATATTATTGTAAGTTGTATAAATGTATTTTGAAAAATATTTAAAAAAAGCACTTTTGTTATTCCATCAATAAAATCTCTATTTTAATCTTTGTGTAGGTTTGATTACCGTTACTATTGAAATTATTTGTTTTGCCTTCCCTCTCCAGAGCTTCTGTGTTCTGGTATCAGTGTTAAAGAATGAAGAATGGTTTTGTATCCCTGGATATTCTGCTCTTAATCAGAATGAGTGAAAGAGAGCTAATGCTGAAGTGCAGCTACAGTAGGATATCTTGTGTGCTTTGCACTTTTGGTGGCCAGCATAACAAAGTGATGTTTTGTAAGCACATCTGTAGCCATGACAAACCCTGTGGTTTTATTGAGGGATACAGTGCAGTAAAGCAGGGGTCAGCAGCCTCTGAGGAAGGCTGCACCAAGGCTTTCTGTGTCAGAAGATTTTACGGGTTTACCAGTGTGGGAACTGCCACTGCGTGCTGCTGCCTGGACACAAAATATCATTGATTGCTTTACTGGCCACATCTTTCAACTGTGCTGGATGCTCTGGGTTATCTGTAAGGCTTTGTTTGATTCAGTGGGAACTGAATAAGACAGTACTCTCTGATGCTTTTCTTGAGAGTCAGTGGTTTCCTGTCTCCACCCAAAATCTTTATGGCCTTGTGCCATGAGTTGCTGAACACTTGCCATATCCCAACTTTTGTCAGGATGCTGAAAACCACCCCCCATTTTTCATGATGCCAGTAGTCACATTCAGTGTTCTTCTGGAATGTCTGTTCTATGTTGTGTACACTTCAAAAGGCAGTAGAGGTAGTGCTGCTGCCTTTTTTGGCAGTATTTGTTTGGTCACTGAGTATTTCTGCTTCTTACCTGCTCTGTCTGGAACAGGCTGCCCTGGCACATGGTAGAATTGTCATCCCTGGAAGTGTTCAAGAAGTGTGTAGGTGTGGTGTTTAGGGACTTGGTTTAGTGAGGGACATGGCAGTGCTGGGTTAATGGTTAATGGACTCTGATCTAAGAGGTATTTTCCAGCCATAATGATTTCTTGATTCTCTGTCAGTTTTGAAACAGCATTTCAACTTGATTTTCTTTTCACAGCATTTCGCTGCTTGCTTGTTACCTTCTATATCAGCTGGGCTATAACTGAGGTCAGACTGAATTTCAGTTTTATTCTTAAGCTTTGGACTTCAGGACAGGGGAGTGAAATTGTACTTGAAAAATGGCATCACAAAGCTTTCTTGTGAGTTATTTTCATTCAAATCACCTACATACTCAGAAACAGTCAAGCTGACTTTAGCCATGATAAAGTTGAAGAGAAGCTGTTGGCTCATATTGTTAAACATTTAGGAGGGTAAACCCGTTCCATTTTTTTGCAAATATTTATTTGAGTACTGTCTTTGCTGTAGTTGTGGTGCTGATGATTCCTAGACAGCTTTAAGTTTCAACAGTGTCTACAATGTAATAAGGTAGTGATGATTCTTGGAAAAGTGATATGCTTAAAATTATGTTTAATAAATACATACAATGTAGCCTTTAATTTCATTGGAGGAAAGCTCATCCCAGGAGGAGCAGAAGTCAGTATATGCATTTAGTGCTTATGATGGATTTGTAACTCTTCCTATAAAAAGTACTGAACCTGTAAATGAAAACAATATTAACATTATTTCAGTCTGGGGCCACATTTTCTAGGTGCAGTACAGTTTAAATACATAAGTTAGGCATGGAGCTAGCAGATCATAGACTTGTTCACTACTTGTATGGAAAAACTGACTGCACTTGCATGCTTGTCTCAAAATCTAAATGTTTCTATATTAAAAACACCTTTCCAAATAATTGGTAGCCCAAACCAGGAACCTGACAAAATCTGAAACTTACACTGAGCAAAACCGAACCTAGTTTCTTTGTTCATTGCTTTGTGTTCATATTGTAGTTACAGAAGAAAATGAAATGACTGCCTCAAATTGACTGGATTTGTTTGGTTATTTGTAATGTTACCTTGCCTGTCCTTCAAAGGGAATGTGCTTAAACCTGAAATTCAGATTAAAAAACTCTAAAATTTTTCAATTATTTTGAGCAGAGCTATTTTAAGTATTGGAAAACATATTTCTGCTCTTACTAGAAAATTGATGCAATGAATACTTTTGGTCTTTATAAAGGTTCATTAAGAACTTTATGGGCATAGAAGTTTTAAGTACTTTTAGGCAGGTGGATGAAAAATAGATCTTGTTTACCTGTTCTAGTTTTTCGTACCTCAAAAACTTGAATCACTAAGTCTGAGCAAAAGAAATAACTGAATGTTTTCACTTTTTGCATTAAAAAGCTTGAATTACAGAAATATATTTTTGATTTTGAGTTGATTGGAACATATGTAATTTATGCTTCACATAAAAATCCTGCTTTACAATCAGATTTCCTTCCTTTTTTTACAATTTATATATATATATTGTAAACTGACTATTTTATTCAGCGAAGTTAGTTTGTTCTTAATCCTGAAGAGTCTGTGGCTCATGTTTCATAGGTGAGCTTATTAATGCCTTTTTATTTTAAAATTCTGCATTTGCCAAGTAAAATACTTTTATTCATTGACTGGTAATGATTGCCAAAGCATATTTAAAACAAAATTCCAACCAAGGTGGTAATTTTCTCTTTGGGTGCTTGCACTGTGGTGAAAATTCATTATATGGGTTTTTAAAACAAAGTGTTACATACACAGGTATTCACTGACTAAGAGAACAGTGTGTGTTGCTTGGAAGCAGATAAGGGAAATGATTTCTCTCTTTGTGCTAGGCCCTAATGTTTTACTGAACCCTATAAATGTCTGTGTGTTCCTTGAAAATCTAAATGGCTGTGACCCCAGTTATGAGAGAAATGTGGTGGTTTGAACAATTTGTAGGAAAATACTTCAGGTGCAAAATTACTGCATTGTTTTAGGAATGATAAGAGTTGTTGGATATTGGCCTGATGCTTCAGAGTAGCAAATACCTGCTAAATGTTGAATAACGCAATTCTTTATTATTGCCAACAAGTTAGAAGGTGTTTTATTTTGGCAGACATTCTGGAGTAACTTAATGTGATTGGACGACTGAAATGAGACATCATCTACTACTGAAGCTAAAGGAGCACTGTGATGCTTCACTCTAAGACATGCTCTGCAGTTCTGTTTGGGTTTTTGGGTGGTTTTTGTTTGGTAGCTAGGGGAGATCATTTGCAAGAAAAGAGTTAACAGTTGTAAAGAAGCATTTTTTGGCAGAAGTCTGTTTGCGATCAGTATAGGCATGGATAAGTTTCCTTTATAGGGAAAGGTTTCTATTTTAACTACTTCAGATGTTAGCCCAGCTGGTCCAGCCCATTTGTAATTTGAATTGCTCTGTAGAGATCAGTTTCTGATGCTGGAATGTTCAGCATCTGTGAGATCTCTCTGATGCCTGTGATTTTGATAGAAATTTTTTGAGCACATGCTGCATGTCCAAAGAAGAGGCTAATCTGGCCTCCTAGACTTCTATGACTATTATGCATTCTTTTTAAGGAAATTAAAATCTATGCTTTAAATCCCCAATCCCCACTGTTTCTGTGGTTGTTTGAAGATTCCTGGACTGAGGAATGGCATGCTATTTGTATTGATTTCAGTGCTACCTGTGTGGGATTCTGCTCCTGGAAGGCAGAGCATGCATACCTGTATTAGCTTGTCTCAGGAAAAATGTGAAAGGTCGGTCTGCTTTGAAAATAGGTGTTCGAGATCTTTTCAGTAAGACCATTGCTGTAATGCAACAAAGAAAACATCAGTAAAATGTATCTTTTTTTCTTTCCATCTTCCATACAGTATCCTCAAGCTCTAGTTAGTACCTTGACTTTTGAGTTGCACCTCTGCTTTAAGACTAAAACAACAATTTTATCCAACAATGAGATCAGTCTGGCAAAATAAACAAGTCAGGAGTTGTAAGACTATGTGCAGGTGATTTGTGCATATTTCAGTGCTGGAGGACGTCTGCCTGGCATTGGATCTCAAAGGTAATTTTTGTTGTCATCACATCCCCAACTCTGCTGAAGTCATACCCATTGTCTCACCTGTTAGCCAGTTCCTAGCTATGCTGTTCTGGTGAAAAAGATAAGCAAGGCACAAATGTAGTTCTGTATCCAATTGGGGGACAAGCAGCAGTGAAATACCTACATCATCATGGAATTTCTTTTGTCAGAGCTCTCAACAAAATCTCAAGTGTCCTCAACTCAGTTAATGACTGTCTTTCCTCTCTGGTTGTGGCTTAATTATTAGATTAAATAAAGAGTTTTTAAGACTTATGATGGCACAGCTATTATTAAAACACATATTGTTTAAATAAGTTCTTCCTTTTAGCTATATCATATTAAAAATACATTGTAAAAAACCCCACCACTAAACCCACCAGATCTGGATTATTTTTGAATAGTTAAAACTATTGAATTAGTTTGAAAATTCAAGTAAGACACAATAAAACTAGTTTGAGAAGGCACTGTTTTGGTGATTGTAAAAAAACCAAAAAAGTGCCTAGCTTCAAGTCATCACATGACTAGATCCAAAGCTTTTAAAGTAAACAATAAATGTAATTGCAGTTTTTATAATCTGTTTGTCAGCTTGGTCTGACTGGAGTTAAGGGATGTTTTGCCATTGGTTTCAAGGGGATAAAGGTCTTTTCCTCTTAGTCTTTGGTGTGTAATTGGAGTCACCTAAAAGCTTTGCTTTTGTATGGGCCTTACCACAAAGTTTTTGAAAATATTACTGCTCTGATAGAGATTAAAGCTGTTACAAAACTTAAAGCTGTACAGCTCTGCAGAAAGGTTAACTTAGTTATGCCAGATGTGCTCTGTACGCCCCTGTATGTACACGTGTGTCTTATTCAGGGTTGTTTCTAGAGGAATATTGAATACATCAATTCAGGTGTGCTCAGGTTCTTTTTGGCATTGCAACTGTGGGATGTTGGAGTGAGGGCATGTGCAACAGGTTGGGCACCACAGTGAGAGGCACTGCCATGCTCTCTACATGCCTCTTCAATTCCTTCCCGGGAGCAAGGAGAAGTGATAGAGTGCCCTGGTCCCCAGCCAAGGATGCACCAGCATTTGTGATGTGGAGCACATTTGTCCTTGGTACAGCCCAGGGAAGCAGGAAGGTGAGATGTGGTTAATGGTGAATGAGTCATGTACTGACTGGGTAGTCCATAGCTGAGGTTTTGCTCTGAGTCTCCCACTCACTCAGTCCCATCTGCTCATGTGGAAGTGATCTGTTAGCAGGGCTATTGCACAAGAAGGTCACACTTCAGAGTATGTAAGAATCAAGCTCATCTGCATAAAGTTTGCCCATCATTACCACTAATGCTATCAAAGAGATCATCCTCAAATCCCATAACACTTCAGGAGCTGTAGATAAAATATTATTAACCTTTTTTTCATTTTTTGTTCTTACAGTCTGAGCAAATAGATATTTAACCAGCAGAAAAATAAGTGCTATATTTTCTCAAATTGAATTTTCCCTGGACTGGCAAAGTTGTTTTTTTCATTTGAGCCATTACACCTTAGTCGGACATCAAAAATTCAAGTTTCTTATGAAAAATTACAAAGATAAAATGGAAATGTGTTAAATACAAAAGTTTGTTAGGCATACATGTAAATTCTACCATGCTTGTTTGTTATGTTTTAAATAAAAGACTAGTAGTTGGTTTTATAGTGGAAAGCTCCAGAAGCAAGAAGTTTGTCTGAATATTTGATTTACCTGTAGCTCCTGATGCCTTTGTACCATCTTCTGTTACTTCAATCTCTGCTTTGTGAATAGCTTCTGAAATATAAAGATGATCTTGCTCTGCAAAACCCCCAAAATTAATGTTATTTTCTGTATTTCATTACGAACATATTTTTTAAAAATAATCAGAATCCTTTTGCCTTTTTTTTTTGTGCAGAATCTAAGAGTCATAACTGTTATGTATTTCAGCCTTTGACTATTCTCCCACTGTATGGTTAGAGTGGATTGAATGCTAAATGGGAGTTACTAGTTTGAGGGGTCTCCACTTTGTGGTGGAAGGCAAGGTTACATAGTGAAAATAGAAACTTTAACAGAATGAGGGCAATGAAATAACTGAAGAACTGTTGGAAGGGAAAATGTAGAAAAAAATGTTCTTGAGGAAGAAACAATGGAACTGTGACATAAAATGAATCTTGGGAAAGAATTAACTTCAGAAAGACACTGAAGAGAGTGTTATAAGTCTGCTTTTCTCCAGCTGCCTGTACAAGGCAGAAAGCAGAAAAGGCTGAGAAGTTTTTTCTTGTCTGAATTCAAGGATCAAGTCCAACATGAAGGTCAAATCAAAGAAATGCTAAAAGAGAATTTTATCTATTTCTATCTTAATTTTGTCTAGTCAGAAAAATGGGAGGGAATCAAGCAGGACAAAACTAGGGAGAGGAAGAATTTTAAAAAGTAGGTAAGTCTTACACATTGTGAGGGGAAAAAATACGAGCTTTCAGGTCTAAAAAAGCTATTTCAGGTCTGAAATGAGGTAACATTTGTTTGCTAAATGTGATCTGAGAGTAAATATTTTGAAGCTTATCCTTCTGCTTCATACAGAAGGGGAAATGAAAACTTACCTATGAAAATGTAACTATTTTTTTTTCCTCAGCTGTCAGTTAAGTAAAAGATATGTTTTCCTTGTGAACTCTGCCTTACATAACTCTTGGACCACATAGAAGCCTACTGCTATGGCATGGTGGTGTAAGACTAGAGCTAAGAAGGGTCTCAACATATCCCTGTTCCATAACCCTGCCAGGGCAGAATCAAATACTTCTACAAGCCTTATCTTTTATGCCAAAAGCCAAAGGGAAGCTGCTAAATTATATTGTTTATGGAATTAATTCCCCCAAAGTATTTATCTTATTTAAATAGATATTAACTGTCTAAAATACATCCTTGTATAGTTTATCAGTATATTAACGTTTGTTTGCAATAAGCAAAGCAGCAGTGAGCAGTAACAAATTATTTTCATGTTCATCTCTGTGCAGTCTGGGATCTATATTGCAATGGAACATTGCTATGTTCAATTTTAAGAGCAGCATAAAAAAATCCATGAGTAATGTGCCTTTTGAGGTTCATCCCAGGAAAGCAACTGTCCTGTAAAAGCAGGTTTGTCTGAATTGGAGCAATTTCATTTATTCACTCACAAGCATAAGAATGTGAGCTGCTTGCTGGGCAGCTACCACTCCCAAGTCTACTGTGAGCAGAAATTACTAAGTTGAAATATTTTGTTGCTGGAAGGAGTCAAAAGAAAAAGAATAAATAATGTGGATTCTTTTTTTCATTTAATATTAAATGGGGACAAATTTTTCCAAGGAGCAGAAGAATTTCAGTGTTCCAAACCCAAGAATTTAATCATACAACAATATTTTAGCTAAGGGAAAGTATAAATTTTATTACTGATTACTGGATTAGCAAGACAATATAGCCTGGACATAAACCAGTATTGTTTGCAGTGTCAGGAGTTGGACTAAACACTTGTTGGATCAGCATCCCTCACTGTTACATTCCTGTTTGTGTTTTCAAATAGTTATTTAAGTTTTACTAAAGCATCCTAAATTTCTGAATAAATAACCATTTTCCCAGGCCTACACTGTCTTGATACTTTTTTCTTGTCTATAAGATTAAAACTAAGTTAAGACCAAAACCAAACCTGTCCTTTTCAGGTTCCTCTTTCCTACAAAACAGCTCAAAATACAGTTGCAGTTGAGTGTGAATTGTGCTTTAGAGTTTCACAGATAAAGAAGTACGATCAATTCAGAAGACCCAGGTCTAACAAATCATTCAAATGTAAGAATCTACAACTATTGGGTTAAGGATCATTTTGTATTCAGTCAAGCCTCTTACCTGAAATGCCTTTAAAATTAGCAGTGATGGGATCAAATGCATCTCTAATTCCCAAGGCAGAAAGAACTGGTTTTAGATCAAAAAGGCTTTGAATACTGAACCTGAAATTAATATTATAGACTTTATTTAAATGCAGGATTTGTAGAGTTTTGTAGAATTAAAAGGCATTAACAGATACAATTTATTTCAAGCCTTTGCATTTCATCCATCTCTTCCTGTAGGAGCCTAGTGCATTGTCTGATTATGTATTTGCAGAAAAGTAGCTCACCTTCACCTGAAGCCATTAGCAGAAGGAATCCCTCTGTTGCAATCAGATTGCTACTGAATCTTCTTGGCATGTGAATTTTGCATTTTCATGAAGTGTTCTCTTTTTAATATTATTTTTGGCTATAGCAAATGGCCCTTTGAAATATTTCCCAAAAATTAGCTTGAAGAAAACAAATAATAATGCACACACTGGTTTTCAGTGCTCTGTTAATGTGATGAGTATGTTGTAGGATGTGTGTAATGAAGCCCTTCCATGCTAATCCATACAATAGATACAGCCACATTTAGCCTTCTGTGCCTAATTCCTCCTGCTGTGCAATTTCACTGGACTAGATGATAGAAAATACCTCCAGTGTAGGTGTTTGCTAAAATAACAACTGACTAAAGTGGAAAATGGATGAGTGAAACCTGCTTTCTGCATGGAAAGATGGTTATGGCTGCTGGAGGGGAGCCAAGCTCTTTGTCCCATGCCTTTTTAGTACTCTGGCAAGTTTAAGAAATACAAAATAGTGTGTTTTAGGAGGTTATGTGTTTGTTCTTCCTTAAATAAAGAGAAAAATGAGTGTGGGAAAGGTCTAGCAACATTTCTCTGGTTTAGATCTTAAAGAATTTATACCCCAAACAAATTGTAAGTAAAAGCTGTAGGATCAACTGAAATGCTTAGGTTTTTTAAAAACAGTGCAGAGTGTGACAGAAAGTCTTGTCATTCCTGGATCACCTCTTTGTGGTTTAAGAAAGGGTTAGAGCATCTCTGATCATGTGATGAATACTGAAACCAAAAGCATGTAATTTGACTTTGCTCACACACTGCTTGTGTCAGCACTGTCACATGGAATTCTGACAGCTGAAGTAGTGAATCCATTGTGTTAACATTGCTTACCTAGGCAGAAAAATGTCCATCTTTGTTCTCGTCAAGCTGTTGGCCCAGAGGGTTATGGTTTTGGCAGAAAGGTGAGACTCAATCTGGGACAAAGGTGTTCTTTTGTGGCTGGGAAGCACTAGGAACATGCTGAGTTTCTCCCCCAGGTAGGGTAACTCGACCACGCTGAAAGCCTCCAGAGCTGCAGTCTGGAACTGGCCTGTGGGTGGGCAAAGACAGATCTTATTTCATCATTCAAGTGGGAAGAAAACCCTGAACCCACAACCCATGCTGGGGTCAGCAGACAGTTCAGAGCAGCTGTGGTGGCATGTAAGGAGTGGTCTCCAGCTGTTGAGCTCCTGTAGCCAGCTCAGGTTGCTGTTAACTCACCTGAACAGAGCTGAGTGTGTCAGAGACACAGATATCTTGGCAGAGCAGTGCCAATTCCACTGATAGCACCTGAAGAACCACCTCAACAGAGCATGGCTATTTTATAACTGTTCCATATAACAGCTATCCTCCTTGCTCAGTTTGGGGACAAAAAACCCAAAACTACCAAGTCAATAACAGCAGCTATGATGACTCTTCCCACAATGTATGTTCCTTGAATAAACTAATACTTTTATCGTATTTTTCACTAAAATTTTAGTACAACAGATAGGAATTACAAAAAGAAAATGCAGAGTGTCCTAGCTGATTAATTGAATCCTACTTTGGCTCATGTTTCCATTTTTACTACTTTTAAAAATCAATTTTAATCTTATTTCAATAAAAAATAGTACTATTAAACAAGAGCTAGTATATGCTTATTTAAACATTAACTATTTTTATTTAAGCACCAAATTTTTAATTTTTTAAAAGTCTAGGCGCAGAGATTTATCACAGTCAGATGAAGGTCCTAAAAAGTAGTCTCAAAAGTAAGAGAGAGAAAAGCTGGAGAGCTTCCAAACTTGCAATTAGTTTTACAGCAATTTGTAACAGTCATTTAAGAGTACCATTTTCATCCCATATTCCCAAAAAACAATTAATCCAGGCATTCCTAATGGATTCTGTTATACAATAGAACAGATTTGTCTGTCACAATTTTGCTTCCTTATTTTTTCATCTGAGAATCCAGTAAGTAGCATTTCAGGAACACTCAGCAATAGTTAGCAGGCCAGGAGTTAAGTACAACTTAAGTACAAGGCACAAGTGAAAGTCCTACTGCCTTTACTGCTGGCCATCCAAAATATTGAATCTACACCTTCTTCACCCAGCTGTAGCTGTTGTATCTTCGACAGAAGGTGCTCACACTATTTGAGTCAGAGGTTGTAAATAACTGTATATGCGTAGCTCATGCTCATAATACCTAAATATTTGGCAATAAATACATAGCAATAGGATGTCTCAAATATTTTTTGTACAGTGTTTGTTAGTTTTGCAGATAGGGACTAGATAGCATTCATTAAGTGTTGATTGTTCTGCTAGATTAAATTTTAGGCTCTTAGCCCTCCTGCCTTGCAATCTGGAGAGAGAATTGCTCTGTTAAAACCAACTCCCAGCATGTGAATCATTTGCTGGGAAAAGATGTTCTGGTTTCTAATGGGCAGGCAAGGAAGATTTATATTTGCAGTGCACTAGGCATGAGTGGTATAATTTGTTGGCATGCTGATATTTTGAAGTCAGCACATTCTGCAAAAAGGTTATACAGTCCTTTTTTATTAATTAGAAAGAAAATCAAAGACTTTAGATTATTGAGTCAGAACATTTCATGTTCGTTGCTTGAAGTAATTTTGAGCATCCCATAAGGATTACACATATGCTAAAATGGAATTCAAACGACGTTAACAAATTGCTTGGAAAAATGAATATGTAGAATAGTTGTGGTGTTTAAGAAGTGTGTGTGAACAGTAATGTTGACATTTTCTTAGAGCAGTTTGCTTGTCCCCAGGCTGGTTTGTTCTGCGTGTTAATGTTAAAAGGATAAACAATGTAAATGCTGCAATTGATAACAGGCCACAGCTTGTCTTTCTCACTCTGTGTTTCGGATCCTGGTGGGACACAGCTGCTATCATTTAATAATGAAGGACAGTCATCTCAGTCTTCTCTTTAGTTGTACTGAGCTAGACTTTTGCATTAATTTTAAACTGATTTCTTAGAAATGTTTCGCGATTTTTTAGTGACAAAGATTGAATTGGCCCAATCAAATCTGACAACCAGCAAATTTTAAATGATCCCTTCTATTTTGGCTTTGCTCAAAAGTCTCTCCAGCTGCAAAGAGCTCCCACATTTCATCCTGGATGAAAGGTAATCCAAATATTTTGTCTTTCCTTTTCTGTGCAAAAATCTAGTGCTCTAGCTACCTGTTTAAGGATGATAGGATGGAGTACCTTATGTTTTGGCAAGTGGTCAAAAGAGCACAACAAATGATTTCACTTCAACTTTGCAAGGACTGGAGCAAATATATGGTCAGACAATGCAGCTCAGCTGTGGAACTCCTGGTAATTGGCTTTACCTGAGATCTCCACTTGTACAAGCAACAGCAGCATCCTGCCTTCTGTCATTTAATAATCTGGGGCCTTAATGATCACTCCAGAATATGAGAAGAACTTGGATGTGGAATTGCAAATGAGTCAGCAAAGATTTTTAATAGCTTGATGATTCAGTTTTTTCCCATGACTAGGGAGCAGGAGTACATTTGTAAGAAAAAGAAGGCAATCTAGGAAACTTTAGTCTGCCTTTGAGAAGTTTTAGGACACTCTGGTGAAAAGAATAATCAGGTCACAGAGAGAAACAGAAAGTGAAATAAATTGCAATATCATGTAGACTGGCAAACAAATCTATAAACTTTTTTGATTTCTTAACTAATTTGAAAAAAAGGCATAGATCCAGCCATCTAGTTTTAGCTAAAACATTGTTTCACTGTGCCACTATTTACAACTAGAAATGGTGGCACTTCGAACCAGAAAGGAAAGGCAGCAAGCAGCCACTTGAAGGGGAAACTACAATGAGCAAAGGTACCAGATGTTGAAAAGGGTCACTAGTAGCTTCCCAAAGTATTGTCAATGCTCAAGACTTTTATCAAAGACAAACAGTGAGATTGCCATGAAGACTGGAGTGGTGGAAGCAAAATGGTGGGTCAAAAACACATAAAGAATTTATATACCTCTGGAGGTTTCCCTCCCCCTGATATACCTAGGAAAAAAGTGCCAAAAGGAAAAAGGCCCAGGTGGGGCCAGCCCTGTGTAACCACCCTGAGCCAGTTCTGCAATACACTATGCAAGGTATTTTTATCAAGACATAGAGTCTGTGAAAGCATTTTATCAAGCATCTGTATGCCCTCCTTGAGAGTTTTGTGTGCATTTCTGGTCATTTATTTTCAAGAAAGATTAATTTATATTGGAAAAGTTCAAAAATAGAACTAGTAGAGAATTTGGAGCATTTGGTTTTTGAATAGTTTAAAAGAGCCTGGCATCTTCATCTTAGCTATTAGGAAATTGAGAGAAAACTTGGTGGCTTGCAATTACATTTGGGAGTAAATATCATAGCTGAAGAGAAGCTATTTAACTTCAAGGATAAATCAGTCAGGATGTTAAGAGATATAAATCTGTCTTGAAAAAATTTAGATTTGGGATTTGGACAGTTTTTACCCAAGTGCAGTTCTGAAATTTAAAGTAGGAGGGAAAAGAGCTTTTTATATTTTGGAAGAGATTGTGTAGCTAACTGGCATAATTCCTGATGGCAGAAAATTAAGCCTGCAGCACGAGTCCTTCTGTCAGCAACCCACATACATCAAGTCTTTGAAAGTAGCCTACACTGTATTCATATATTATACAAATAAAAGTTTGACCTATATTTATATGGTTTTAAGCCCATGCTGAGATCATCCACTGCTTTGGTATACATGACATAAGAATTTATTTTCTTTTTCTAGAATATGTCCCTCAAGCTCTGCAGTTTTTCCCTAAAGACTTGGAGACAGGCTGCACTACATCTGCAGGTCTGCAGTGTTGGTGCTCCTGGTTATGCTCTGCTCCCTCTGGTGCTCACACATTCAAGGGGCAGTGATTTGGCTGAGGGGCCAGGAAATTTCTTACCCAGCAAATCAAATTGGTAGGGGCTTGATGCAGTTTTAGTCTTAACTGCCCCTCTGTCATGGGGTCAGATGTAGTGTAGCCCCTTCCTAGCCAGCTTTATTTAACCAGCTCCGTGCTATCGTAAAGCACTTTGTACATTGCAGTACCCTCAGTCTCTCATCTATCTTTCTCCTGGCACGATGTATTGGTGCCTTTTGACTGTTTCCTACAGCTGACAAGTTTGTTATGGAGCACTGGGAGCTGTTGGTCTGTGAGGGATGGGACAGGGACAGTAGATATTTTAGGAACCATTTTGAACCCAGGACCTATTTTATGATTGCCTGAAATTATGAGGAGTCAATTTGGTCACCTGGGTGACCAAAATTTCATTTGATGGGACTTCTTCTGAGACACTCTCCAAGCTGGGAAAACAGCACAGCATGGTATCTGTGGAAATGAAATAAATCTGTTCCATATTGCACAGTAGATCAAATATGGATCAAGGACAGTTACCATAGTTAACTTCAGCTGTGTGGTGCATGGTAGGCACTTTCAGGGTCGAGCCCTCTGGCGTTGTAAAAGGCAACATCTGGGAATCCATGAAGGAAAACTTTTTTTGCCACGTGCTTCTGAAGTGCAGGGTGCTCACCAGGATGACCTGGCTGAGTGATGACCCAGTGCTCTCCGGTGTCATCCCATGCATATCCCCATCTGCAGGGAAAAGAGATAAGGGAGGGGGACACATGCAGTCCTACCTGCCCAGGTCCACGTGACTAAATAAAGCGAGCTGAGACCGCTCTCTCCCTAAGGCCAAGAGGCCCAACTCACAAGGCACTGCTCACCCTCTACCTTCCCCACCCCACTTACACATGCCCCTCTCTGGGGCTGCCTGTTGGTCCATGCACTCCCCAGAGCTGAGATTGCGCTGGCCAGTGCTTTTATTCCCCATTGTGACTTTTTAAACTCAGAGTCTGACTGCTGAGCTTACACCCCTGTGTGTCCCCTGTAGCACCATGAAAGCATTCAGTGCCATGAACATGATCCAAGGGGAATTTGGCTGTTCCTAATTAAAACTGAGAACACTGCAAATGATTGCCTTTTTAAAAATTAAGGGAACAAGGCAAAGTGGTTACCAGCTTGACACTGCTTATAGATTCAGGCCTATTCCAGCTCTTTGTTCGCATTACAGATGAGTGTTAACACAAGAATTAGGTTTCCTGACTTTCAGCCTTGGTTTGGGCAACATGGAGCGTGGCAAAAATCTTTAAGCTTGGTTAAATGCAATTTCTCCCATTACTCTTATTTTACATTTCATTTATGTGCAGCCATTCCTGTGGGTCCCTGTGGTACCTGCAAGGTCAGTGGTGATCCATTCCTGTGTGTGGGTTGTGTTGGGGTCGGTGAGGTTGGTTTGGAGCAGGCTGCTGTTGGCCCAGCGCGCGGCGCGCTCGGCGAAGTCGGGTGAGACCTGCACGCCCTCATCCACGAGGAGGGAACATCCCAGCTGGACCACTGTGCCTTGGCTGGAGTCAGTCTCTGCTTCATCCACTGTGTGCATGAAATCCTGCACGCTTTGATCTGCCAGGCAAGAGAGAGAACTGCCATTGTGCTGAGGCTAAGGACAGCGGGGGTTGCCCCAGGGCTCTGCAGCTCTCAGCATCAATGCTGACAGCGGTGTCCTCTGACTCTTAAAGCCCCATAACAACTGGAGCACCCCTGACTTTGTGGAGTATTCCTGTCTAGCACTGCTGCCATGGGCAGTGATGCATTGGGGGTTGGAAAGCTCTCTTGTGTCTGTAGAAATCACTCTAGTGCGGATGTGTCAAGTGGCCGATCTCGTGCCGGGCTCACAGATCTATGCAGACACAGTTCTTAACAGTTCATAAGGTAGCTGTTCTTTCTTGGTCACTCTCTGAGTTACCACCAGTGAGATCTAGTGCCTCTGGTCATGACTGGCTGAGCTGCCAATGCCACAACACTGCCATCTCCTTCTCCTGATGTTATCCACCTATCCCAGGAAAGGCATTTCTCTGACGGCCCCTCTGCCACCCTTGGCCCTTAGGTGTTTGATTTCTTGAAGGATTGTGCCCCAAACTGCCCCAGTATTGCTGATGAGCCCTGGCTAAACTGAGCTCATAAGTTGCTTCATGTGTTATAAGTGACTCCTTTATTGATACAGTCCACAACAGGGGGCTTTATTCTTTTTTTATGAAAACATGGTCTGAGGTTTAAAGTATTGCTCTTGTGTGTCTTGCATTAGTATGGAGCACTTGGTGATCTCTCTGGAAGACGTGAGAAGTCAAAGATGGTAAATTAGAAGCAGATATGAATGTGAGGAGTGGTATCCCAAGCTTGTGACTTCACCAAAATATTTAGCTAACCAAAGTCCGAATTCTTACTTTGACAACAGCTCAATATTGCTTTAATTAAACAGCAAGGAGAAATAATTTTAAAGCATGTCATTTTGTCTGTGCTATCTAGAGATATATCCCAATATACATTGATTTGTTAGTACTAGAATAAAGGTGAGCAAATTCAAACATTGAGAGACGTTTACAAGTGAATCTAAGAGCAGATTCTCTGTGAGCAGTGAATGAACCATTGATGTTTTCAATGTTTTCAGTCTGCTAAGGTTTTAACCATATCCTTCATAACTGGTTAGGCCAGACCACCATAAACATTAATGCAAACATCTACTGGAAGAAAGGAATTTTATCATATATGCATACATACACAATTTGCATTTATTCATCTTACAGGAAATTTCATCTAAGCATTTATTTTATTTATTTGATTTAGACCATTTGAGGAAG
>JAYDZK010000001.1:51921197-51968627 GCA_034509185.1 Euphonia xanthogaster
AAGGAAGGAAGGAAGGAAGGAAGGAAGGAAAGAAGGAAAGAAGGAAAGAAGGAAAGAAGGAAAGAAGGAAAGAAGGAGGGAAGGAGGGAAGGAGGGAAGGAAATCTGTGGGGGACTGGCAGCATGAATCCAAAAGAACTCATCTGCAAAGAAAGTGGTTGGAAAAGCAAACCAACCTGGAGCAAAGATTATCCTGGAAACCTGGAAAACACAGTGCTCTTGGGCCATCCTGGCAACCTGACAGGTTCAGCATCCCTATCCCGCAGGGCTGATGGCTTCCCTCCACATTCCCTATCTCATCCTCAAAAGTGGGATATTGCACAGCCCCACATGCCTGAAGCTAGTTCACCATCTGGGGCTAGAAAAGGGGAGGAGGGTCACAGATGGTTCCCATCTTTCTGCTTGTCTCCTGCCCCGTGGCTTGTCCCAGCACTACCCTGCCCTCCTGGCCAGCTGTCTGGCAGCAGCATTCCTGGCAGTGGTTGTATCTGCTGCTGCCTCAGGCAGCCCCAGAAGTCTTTGCTTCAAAACTTCTGCAGAGTCTTTACACACGTGGCAGGGTGGCAAGTGGCATCCTCATCCATCCTGTGGGAAAACTGCAGGGCAATCAGCTCTTGAAAGAGAGCAAGGCAGCAAAGTGGCAGGGAAAAGGACTTGAAGGGCAGAGGCTGCATTTCTGTGGCTTTACATGGCACAACAGGGGAACACTGGCATCTAGTCAAATTCCATAAGCAGGGGAACAGAGTAATTAGTTATCGCTTTGCTTTCTTGTGATAAACCCCCCCCCAAGAGTAGGAAAAAATGGGACTCATAACCATGTAATGGTAAGCCATGTGAAAAACTCTCTTGCTCCTAATCACAGCCCAGTTAAAAAAAAAAATCAAAAAACATGTCCATGCAGCAGTGCATGTGAGCTGCAAAAAATGGTTGTTAATTCATGGAAACAAGAGGAATTATAAAACTGGTATTATGTGTTGTGTTCTTAAAGAGTATCTGTTCCGGGCAGCCCTGTCCCCAGGTTCATTACACCTAAGGAGCAGGAGCTCTCCAGTAGCACTGCTGACCTCACAAGAAGCATTGTCTTGGCAGGACTTGGGTCATACTTAGCAGATTATCTCCGTACCAGGAGGGCTGAAATTTTCATCAAAGTAAATAGAGGAATTCGTGACAGGCAGCCGGCTTACCGTGCCGTGCTCAGGGGCTCCTTCCCAGCGGATGCTCGGCTCCATCCCAAGAGCAGCTCCGTGGGCTGTGGCCGCTTCCTCGCCCTTGGCACACGGCAGAGCCTTTCGGGTCACTGGGTTGTTCTCCTGCCCAGCTTGGCGCTGGAAGGGAGGGAGGACAGGCAGAGAGGCAGAGCAGCGGGCTGGGAGCGCAGCACGGGCACTGCGAGCAGCTCGGGCTGACGGGGCACGGAGCTGCGGGGCAGCAGGGCACGGAGCTGCGGGGCATGGAGGCTGCGGGTGTGCAGGGCACGGAGCTGCGGGGCACGGAGCTGCGGGGCAGCAGGGCACCGAGCCGGAGCCGGAGGGTCCCGGTGCCCCGCAGGCGGCACCGCCCGGGCTGGCAGCTCCGTGCCAGGACCACGAGATGGCACCAGGCACCTGTGCGGGCTGGTGGCTTCCCGGCATCGCTGCCATCCCGTCACACGGCACAGGCACTCCCGGCCCCGCAGCTGGGAACGGCGGCTTTCTCCTGCCGCCCGGTCAGCTTCGGCGATATCCATTTCCATTGCCGTTTCATTATGCGCCGTTAACTCGGCAGTTTTCGTTTAGGACGGGCAGATTGGACTAATGGCCTCCACCCACCGAGCTATTTTTCCATTTTATGCACCATATATTCAGGAGGAAAGGGATTGAAAATGACATCTCATTAAAACGGCAGCCACGCCTTAATGCAGGGGGCTGAGCCGCAGCAGGGGCAGGAGGCACCTGCACAGCTGTGAAGCCCTCTAAGGCTCCCCTTCCGCGGCCAAATTGAATTAATACTGCCCATATGTAAACTGCTAAAAAAAAAAAAAAAATAGCAGCAGTTTGAATACTGCTCTTGAGCTCCAAGGCCAGCCCAGCACTGTTTGAGTTGGGTCCACAGGCTTCAGAGATGCCCCACAGGTCACTAGACACACCTGGCTGGCCTGGCTGCCCTCCTGGACTGCCCCAGGACCAGGAGGACACAGCCAGCCCACTGTGCATGGGGGCTGTTACCTGAACTCAAGTGAGGACTGCACTGCAGACCAGCTGAGAGGTGTTTTTGACAGCATGACCCTGAGAGGCTGAGTTTCACGCTGTGGGATGTCCAAGGGAACATGGGATAACAGGAAGATGCAAAAATCATTGTGGGAGAGTGTTGGAGACAGAGAGGCCAAAGCTTGATGTAGCCTCTTTCAAAGTGGGAACAGTCCTAGGGGTGAAGGGCACCACCAGGAAGTGTCTTGGTGAGAGCTGTTTGATGTGGTCCAAAACAGAGACAGTAAGCAATCAAACAATCCAGTGTCTGAACCTGCTCCCTGTCCCACTTCCCTTTACTACTGAAGACATATTCCTCCATAGGATTTACGCCTTGGAAGGCTGCAGGGCTTTCGAAAGCAAGCAGAACAGCTATCTCCCAACCCATTGGTTCCTGAGCTCAGGGGGACACAATCCTTCCCAGCTACTGAGGCAACATGGCCCAGGAGCCTGCAGTGACTTCTGGAACAGAAAGTGTCCAGTGAAACTGTCTGGGTGAAGGCTGCAAATAAATGTGTCTCTCTTCTCATGCAGGGAATGAATTCAGTGCCACTCATTGTCCTGAGCTGCTGCGGAAACCCGAGGAATTAAGAGAGATTCAGCAAGAAATCTGATAAATTGAGGGAGGGTAAATCCATTGGTAGCACAATGTAGCAGTTGGTCACACAGTGATCTGAGCAGTTTTTGGCTCAGGAAGTCTGGACTCTGTGTAAATTTAGCAATTTGCACTATGCCGAATCCTGGAAGCTGGGAAAGAATGCCACAGGGAGGATTGCTCTGTACTCAAATGACACCTGGGCTCAGATTAGAGACAAGTCACTATCCAAACAAAGATAAGTTTGAGGATTTTTTTGGGGGAAGAGTCAACATGGTTTTATAAAAGGAAAATCACACCTCTTAAATCTATTTGGGGGTTCAGAAAGCATCAACAAAGAGGTGTAGAGCTAAGAACAGTTTTTCAAAGCCCTTCATCAAAGCCTTCACAAGAAATCCTGCTGTGATGGTTTAAAAGGTAAGGTTATGTGAATACAGGGCTGATTAAAAGGCAGGAAACAGAAGGTAGAAATAAATAGCCAGCTCTGGCAGTGGAAGGAGGTTGGCAGTGGAGTCATGCAGGGATTTGTACTCAAGCTTACATTGCTCAGCATGACTTAAACATGGAAAAAGGGGGGTTCTGTGAGATGGGAGTTTGTTGAGGTTATTAAACATCCAAGACAGTAAAGATGATGAACAACTGGGGAAGCTGCAGAAAAATCTCACAATAGACAGCAATTGGGCAATAAAAAGGCAGATTAAATTCAATGTAGCTTATTCTAAAATTAATTACATTTAAAAAATATCTAATTTTACATACCTTATAGTAGGGTCTCAACTGACTTTTTCTGCTTGGGAATTGGACTTTAGGGCTATGTAAATATCTATGGAAAAGGTAGCTCAGTGCTCAGCTGCAGACAAAGTAGCAAGTTCCATTACCAGGAGAAAAACAGGGAATAAAATGGAAAATGCCTTCAAGCTGTTCTGTACATTCGTACCGTACATCTAAATCTCCAAAAACTACATGTGTTTATGGACCCTCTAGTTCAAAAAAGCACACAACACAGAAAGGTAACAAAGGGGTAACAAGAAAAAACAAAAGCATGGAATGGTTTTCCTATTAAGAATGAGTTACTGGCTTAAGACTTCTCAACTTGATAGGAAAAGCAATAATCTGATTTCTGCGATAGTTAACACATGCACTGTGTGAAACTGCTTCCTAAGCCCTTTGTGAAGTGGAACTCTCTTCCCAACACCTGGGTAGCTCCATTCTGTTGGGCAGATGGGATGGCCAGTGCTAAAGCTCAGGCTGCTGAACCTGAAAATCACTCCTGTAAGACCTCAGCACTCTCAGGATGTAAAACCAGATGATTTAGGGATATGATGAGGCGGGTGGGTCCAGAGCTTTCATGGCTGGGTACAGGTTGTTCAGGAATGGAAGATGGTGTTGAGGTTTGTGCTCTAAGCAACTGAGTGGCACGAATTCATTCATGTTTGTGGGGGAGCAGAGGGTGAGAAACTCAAGAGCTCATGGGTCAGGAGAAGCTAACAAAAGGGATATTGTTGTGGGCATCTCCCACAGCCCAATCAATCAAGAAGGAAAGACAGATAGAACCATCCTCAAGAAACTCAGAAGTTATTCAGGACAGAATAGAAAATCTCCTGTCTTCTGTAAATGGAAAAATCTGCCAACTGGAAAAACCTCTGCCTTCAGTCACAAGGTCGTCTCTCACAAGCTGTTCTATTAGGCCTGCCCTGTGTCTGTAACTAGCAAAGTTCTGAGGAGAAAATTACTAATCACACTAGAAGACTGAGACAGGGATGCAGAAAGCTGCACATGCACAAGTCCATGGGGCTGGATGGGCTACCCACTGACAGTGCAACCAAAACTGGCCAATGTGATGGCCATGACTGATACACTGAAGGGCAGGGCTACCACTCACAGAGACCTTCACTGGCTGGAGAAAGGTGCCAGTGAGAACCTCACTGAGTTCAATAAAAGCAAATGCAAGCCCTGCACCTGACATGGACTAACCTGGTATGACCAGCACAGGAGGAAGCATCTCCTGGCCAGGGAGCAGCTCTGAAGAAAGAGACCTTGGGGTCCCAATAAACAGCAAGCTGAACATGGTTAAACAGGGCAACCCTGCAGTGATAAGGCCAACAGGATACTGGATGGCTGAAGCAAGGGAGCTGCCAGCAGGTTGACAGAAATTCTTCTTCCTGGCAGCTGAGCACTCATCATCCATATCCATACATCTGTGTAGAGTCTTGGGATTGTCAGTACAAGAGTGGTATCAACAAACCAGAGTGAGTTCAGAGGGTCAGGGAGTGAGAAGACCATGGCTGCAGGAGCAACTACAGTCTTCCAGCACCTAAAGTGGGCTTATAGAAAAGACAGAGCCTGGATTTCTCACAGGTGCTCAGTGAAACAAGTGGGAAAGATCACAATTTTTGACATGGGAAATTGTCACTGCAGATTAGGAAGCAATTCTTCACCATTACAGCTGGTAAGCACTGGCACATATTGCCCAGAGACACCGTGACATTGCCACCTTTAGATACTTTCAAGTATGACCCAGCAAGGTCCTGAACAACTTGATTTAACTCCAAAGCTCAAGGCTTCAGCAGCTTTGTGCCTGCTTTCAGTAGATGCCTTGGACTAGACAACCTCCAGAAGCCTCTTTCAACTCCTGATGTTTCTACAGCTCTGTATGTGCCATAAAAATATATATAAACCCCACAATGTTAAACCATAAAACCATAAAAACCAAACAAAGCCAAACCTACACAGCTTTGCATATACAATGCAATGCTGACATGCAGACGTGTCCCATGGGGGGAATAAAGAAATGCATAATAGGTAACACCACACACTGATGAAAATAAGAGGAAAGGATCATTATGAAGACCAATGTACACCAAACAAACCCAGATGGGATTTGAGCATGCAAGATTACCAATATGTGTCACAGCTTCTATTTTACCATTCAGCTTTACTAGAGAAAATGATTTACACCACAGTGAGAATCGAAAGATCCAGTCTGCAGAGGCAAAACTGAGTCCAACAAAAAATATTTTTGCTGTGTTTATTTTGTAATTATCCCACCAACACACACCGCCAAAAGCTGTAGAGCTTGTGGCACTGCAGTCATTTTGGAAGCCTAGTTAAAATACTCTGTAAGTCTGCAATACTTTATAAATGAACACGCAGAATGTTACGTACAACTGATATTTCATCTCCATTTTATTTCACAGAAGCAGTGCATTCTGGGGTGAGAAGGAGAAAAAGTTCAGAAAAAAACTGCAGTTCTCAAAATACACTGTTGATAATTCAACCAAATCGATAACTAATGCCATGAAACTTGTGCATATTCAAGTCTCTGAAGAGATGAGCCCCTTCTTAAATAATGGGAAGAGAATGAAGCCTACCTTCAGTGAAACATGCTTATACTCTGGCTTTCTTTTTATAGACAGAATGTTTTCTGTACACTATCACCTCTGTTTCTCCTGACAGTAGAACACTCATTTTTTTTTACAAGATTTGGTTACAAGCACCGTCAATGTAAACAATTAAAACTTTAATCTCTAGCTAGGTATCAGTAAACAGAACAGAGACAGAACCAGTGGGAACAGTACAAATGCAGAGTGTGTGGACACCCATTTGGCTCTCTTCCCATCAGGATTAATGTGGCAAAATCTGGAGATGAGATGCTCTAGGAGCTGCTGGTGAACAGCACACACAAACTTCATGACTGACACTTGAGCTGTCCTGTGCTTCCCTGTGGATCTCCAATACCAGTGCTTCCTGCTGCAGCAGGCGACAGGCCCCAGATGTGATGGACTCCTTCTAGAGGCATGCCTTAACAGAAAAATGGTTCCGAGCCTCCTCTTCATTAAAAACCCCAATCAGCTTTTTGTCAGGAGTGTTAGCATTATGCCAGAATCAGACAGCTACATCAGCTCAAAAGAGTTTTTTATTTCATGTCCAGATCAAATGCTTTCTGTATTATTAAAATATTGTGAAAATACCATGATTATGGACAGAAAATGATGACGCATAAATTTAAACCTGTGGATGCTGACTGTCCTAGGCATCACTGTTGGTATGGTGAAATGCAAGCTGATGGAAAAAGTGGCTAGTCTGGCTTCATAGTGTTTTATGTATATTTTGGCAGGTTACAAACAATAACATGGGAATACAACTTTAGATAAATCAGGTTCACATGTTCCACGGAGGGATTTGATCTAAAGGTCATGACAGTCAGAGGAAAGACTGCGTGGGGTCTGAAGGAGCATAGAGCAGGTAAACACACTGCACACCATGACAAATTCTTCATTAGTGCTATTTTTGGTCCCAGAAAGAGAACAGTTTACCCAAAACTGCAGTAAGCCTAAACACTTTTAGAGGGCAAGAGAAGGCTGATAATCCTCTGTGCTCTTTACTTTGAATAGATTTTCCTATTTATTCACTGTGTTTAGCACAAACGACAAAGTCTACCCATGGTAAATGCTATGACAGCGCCTCACAGAGATGAGACTTGGTCTGTTGCCTTTTTTCCTGCACGAATAAAACAACAGCAAAAGGAAAAAGCCTTGACTATCCCTCTGGCCTCTTCTGGACTCGGGCTGCAAGTTCCTCCCCTGAAAACCTATACTCATTTTCCTCTAGACTTTCTTCCAGAATAGTTTGTAAAAACCATGCACTTACCTAAATGGGCAAGGGGAACTGTTCCACTTTTTGTAGCTATTATTTACAGTATGTGTGTGCTTTTCCACCCTTTTTCCCCCTCCAGAGCAGAAATTCTTTTGATTAAAATTACCTGGCAATACAGCAAATATCTTTCTCTGAAAATGAGTTTTTATTCCACACACCACAACGCCATCATGGTAGGTCTTCAGCATTTACACCTGTATATAGGCTACATCCAGCATTATACATACACCTTTTAAAATGGTCATTTCCCCAATGGCTTGACCAGAGCTGTGATCAGTGACACGTGTCAGCCAAAAATATAACTTTTCAGAACATGCATAATAAAATTTGTTTATATTACTCAAATCCTGGTGAAGGTACTTAGCTGTCATATTAGCAGCTTTTCACTTACTTTTTTTTTTTTAAACACCAATTTAATTAGAGCAAAACAGGTTATCAAAAGTGCCTATTTTAAAAACATCTTCTGAAAGACAGAAAATTTGACTTGTTTTCCCTTTGGGGAGAGGTATTCAAGAAGAAACAAGTTTCATCCAGAAAGAAGTATGCTTGCACTGGAAATGCAAAGAAAAAGTTTCTGCATTGATTATTTCTAACAGAAAAATAACAACCCCTTAAAAAACAGGGAGCTGTCTTTTATTTGAGTCTAATGGTGTAGCAATATATAAAAATGCTGGGTTATCTTTCTTGGTTTGTATTCTAAAAAGGTAAGCTGTATTGCCTGAGTTAGGAATAGCAAACATGGTTTACTCAGGTTATCACTGTCTGTACAAGTGGTTCAGACAACAGCCCAGAGGGCTCCCTTCTAGCTGAACAGGATGGGCTTTCTGGGTGAGGGGGCTGAAAATGTTCTCTAAGGTTTCCCTTTTGGCACTTTCTGCATCCTGGTCTGTCAAATTAAAAGATACAGTGGAATTTCCTCTTCCCTAGGGAAGGAGTGACACTTCTTCTGAAGAAGTTTCTATAAAAACACTGGCAGCAAAAGGAGGGCTAAGGAGTCTCCATTCTTTGCTGGATGCACAGGGTAGCACAGTGTAAGGGATGAAGAAAATCCTGAGGTACCTAGTGCCTTTTTTGTCTCAGTATTTAACACCAAAGCCAGCTGCCCCCAGCATGCCCAGCAATGACAGCTGGAAGTTAGGGATGAGGAGCTGAGTGAAGTCCCCATAATCCGTGAGGAAAGGGTTAATGACCTTCTGTCACAGTTAGACACACATATATGTGTCCTGGTGTGATGCACCTGAGAGTATTGAGGGAGCTGGCAAAAGACCTCGCCAAACCCCTTTCAACCCTTTTCCAGGAGTTTTGGTTTACCGGAGAAGTCCCGGTTGACAGGAAATTGGCAAATGTGATGCCCATCACAAGAAGGGTTGGAAGGATGATCTGGGGAACTACAGGCCTATCAGCCTAACCTCGGCACTGGGGAAAGTCATGGAGCAGATCATCCTGAGTGCCATCACGTGGCATGTACAGGACAACCAAGAGCTCAGGCCCAGCCAGCATGGGTTTATGAAAAGCAGGTCCTGCTTGACCAGCCTGATCTCCTTCTATGACAATGGGATCCACTCAGTAGGTGAGGGAAAGGCTGTGGATGTTGTCTATCCAGACTTTAGGAAAGCATTTGAAACTATCTCCCACAGCACTGTCCTGGAGAAACTGGTTGCTTATGGCTTGGATGGGGGGACTCTTCACTGAATAAAACTGGCTGGATGGCCAGGCCCACAGATGGTGGGGAATGGAACTAAATCCAGTTGGTTGCTGGTGACAGCCCTGTTTCACATCTTCATTGATGATTTGGATGAGTGGATTGAGTGCATCCTCAGTAAGTTCACAGATGACACCAAGTTGGGTGGGAGTGTTGATCTGCTGGAGGGCAGAAAGGCTCTCCAGAGGGATTGTGACAGACTGGATTGATGGGCTGAGGAGAGTCTTGTGGAGTTCAGTAAGGTGATCCAAGTGCTGGGTCCTGCACTTGGTCAAAACAATCCCATGCATTGCAACAGGCTGGAGGAAGAGTGGCTGGAAAAGGACCTGGGGTTGCTGGTCAATAGGCAGCTGAACATGCTCCAGCATGTGTCCAGGTGGCCAAGAAGGCCAATGGCATCCTGGCCTATATCAGGAATAGTGTGGCCAGCAGGACCCCTGTACTTGGCACTGGTGAAAGCTGCTCCTTGAATCCCTGTCTCCTCAATTCAGGAAGGACATTGAGGGGCTGGAGCATGTCTAGAGAAGGGCAATGGAGCTGGTGAAGGGTTTGGAGCAAAAGTCTGATAAGGAACAGCTGAGGGAACTGGAATTGTTTAGTTTGGAGGATTACCTCACTGATCTTTACAACTACCAGAAAAGAGGTTGCAGTGAAGTGGGGGTTGTTCTCTTCTGCCATATCTTGACTGCAACAATGAGAGGAAAGCCTTAAATTGCACCAGGGGAGGGTTAGATTAGATATTAGGAAAAAAATATTCACTGAAAGGGTGGTCAGACCTTAGAATAAATTGTCCAGGGAGTTGGTGGGGTCAGTGTCTGGAAGTGTTTAAGAGGTGTCAGGATGTGGCACTTGGGGATATTGTTTAGGGGTCATTGTGGTAGTGCTAGATTGTCACTTGGAGTTAGATGATCTTGAAGACCTCTTCCAACCTTGATGTTTGTGTGATTCTGCCCCACCTCATGACTGCCAGCTCTCAAAGGTTGGAAGGAAAGTGTTTCCTCACAAGAAACTTCTTGACTGACCCTACTGGGGCTGTGCTGCTGGGACCTGCTGTGCTCAGAGCTGCCTTTGGAACCTGTGAAAGGGAAATAAGACCACCCCTTCTTTTCCCATCTTCCCTGAGTTAAGGGAATTTCTCAGAAAAATTAAAGCAGTTTGTTTTCCACAAATTAGTCTTCATTTTCTGCCAAATCAAAATGGAATACTATGTGCTTCTTCTGGCATTTCCTTCACCATCAGTCCAAGGGCTGGTCAGAAACATCCACCTTGTGTTACTGTGCAAAAGTCTCCATGCTGATCATATCCTCCAGTACAAAGACACAGGATGCAATCTCAGACTACTTTACTGTACCCAGTTTGGGAATGCCCATCTCAGAGGGTTCTGAGTATTTTCTTCACATATTTAACAAACTCCTGCATCACCTTCTCCTCAGCAAGGAACCGTCTGTAAGCTCAGGGTGGATGCACTGCTGTCATTCACAAGTAGAACACTTTTCCTCTGGAAGGTGTAAGATAGAGAAGCCTCAGATGTAAAATTCTTCTTCATTAACTGGTGAAGCTGGGCAAACACGATCATCCAGAGAACAGGGAGCTGCTCTCAAGGGCTGTTTGTGTTGCTCGGAGAGAGATGCTGACATGAAAGAGCTGGAAGACCATTCTGAAAGAGAAGGCAGTGAACCATCAGCTGACTCAAAAGTATTGCACATGGCTGATACAGGCCTTCCACTGGTGGCTGCCTGTTTAGCCCTACTGACCGTTTGTTTCTGTGATGGAAGAGAGTCTTCCAACTCACTGCAAAATCCATTCAGAGCAGAGTATGCAGAAACCACAGACAGGTCTGAGAAGGACAGCTTCATCCCTGTGTCCACATCAGTCTCTTGGGCATCCTCTAAGTCATCAATGTTAAGCTTAGGGCTGCATTTCCATGTTTTTAACCTGGTTGCAGGTGACCCAGTGTTAAAAAACTGAAATGGTTCACTGAAATGAAATGTCTCTGATGCTGAAGAGGAGTTCACTGTGGGCAAGCAGAACAGAGACTTGCTTCGTTGAAATGACCAAGAAATGCTGGAGGCACTCCTGGATCTGCGTGTGAAGTCTCCTAGATCACCGTGTCTCAAGTCCTCCTGGGAGAAACCAAGATAACAACCAAGGCCATTTGTGTGATGTACCTTTTTTTGACCCATTTCTTGTGACTGGTCAGAGACGGATCGCTGGCTCCGAGGAAGGAAGGCTGGCAGAGTGGTGAAGTGGGAATCTGCTGACACAGATGGATATGGTTGCTTGTTCTGCTTTGCAGACTTCCTACACCAACTGTGTGCTTGCTGCAGTCAGGAGAGGGAAAGAAGAAGATCACATTAATACAGAATTGGCAGTTTTACAGCCCTAAGTCTCCACTGCTGAGTTGTTACTGCAAATAATTATGAAGCAGACTTCAGTCATTATGCTTGCAGCAAATGTTTCACTGCAATAACAAAGACAAACCACCCTGCCAAAATCCCAAATATTTACATAAGGAGCCTCAAAGACAACAAGATTAAATGGTAGAGAAGCCTTGCCTTGTGGGCTGAATTACGCTAGCTTGAATTTCTCACTTCCTATTGACTTACTCCGATTCATTCATATTCTGTCTTCCAACATTACTACTTTAGTGGACAGCTTAAGAAAAAAATAAAGAAATGGAAGAAGTATATTATATAATTGTAATTTCTCATTTCTTTCTTACTTTTTTTTTGTTTTGACCTCCTTTAAAACATCACAAAGCCTTTAGGAAGTTCATTCTGTCTTCTCAATGGAAATTTACTAATTCTTTCAACTCTTTCACATTTTCTTTCTTACCTAGTCAGCTCTATTAACTAGCTCACAGTGACATTACAGACACATGTTCAGTTTGCTTGTAGACACCTAGACTGAAGACCCAAACTCATGGTTATGATCCAAATCTGGAGCTGAATCCCAGTCCCAGGGCAGGATTCAGTTGCTTACCCATCAGATACTCAAGCATTTAAACAGGGAAAGCAGCTGTGACAAATGATGAGCTAACATCCTTCTCGAGAAAGAGCTGGAGGGAGGTGGCTTTTCTGTGGAACTGATGTGTGGGTAACTGAACTGTGTTTGAGCAGTTGTAAGGTTTTTCACCTTTGCCCTTATTTCATTGAAGCTTTTAGAAATTAGCCTTTTAAAAAGTTTAATTTAAAGCCTTCTTAATGGAATTTCTTGTGTAATAAACAAAATGCTTGATCTCTGCTCCAAAAGAGACAGGAACTAATGGGACAATAATCTCAGCTATGGGACTTGTCAGTTGGAAACAGGGGAGGAGAAAGAACTGGGCCTCCTGATCTCTTTCTGTCATTAAAGCAATGAGGCTGTGCCAACATAGTATTGGGCAGTCTCAAGTGAGTTGAAAAAGCCCTGTGGACAACACTGTTATAGCCTCATCTGGAATACTGCATATGATTCCAATCACACCTATGTGAAAAGGAATAAATTTGAACTGAAAATGATGGAGCCAGAGGAAAAAAAAAATGAACTATCCATTAAAAAAAATAGAACCACAAACTAATAAAAGGTTTCTAACAACAACAGAAAGAGAAGAATCTTCTGGGGTGAGTAAAGGATAAAGACAGAGAGCCTGCACATTTCACCAAACAGATTATATGACAGGACAGAAAGAGCTGAGACCTGGCAACCAAGGAGGTTCTTTGTACCCAGCCTCTAAAAGAGCTCCATACATTGCTGCTTCTAACATCTTGCTAGTGCACATCACATTGTCTTAGTGACCCAGATCTGTCACAGCCATATTCTGGTTTTTATTGAAGTGATTTTATGGGCAATAAAAGGATTTTCACATCTGCAAAAAGTGCTTGGTTCTTTCATGATCTCTTACTAGAGATTATAGGACAGCCAAACCATAGAAGTAATTTAGATACTGTAGATGAGTAAATATACATATGCATACTATATATACATGTGTATATGTATATCTGTAATAAGGAGTGTTATTTCATAACCTATTTCTGTGTAATATAGTAAGGTGTTTCTCTTCATGTCATAAAGAATTATAAGAAGGAAGAAATTGAGGACAAAAGAGTCAAATGTAATGAGTCAGTTGTCAACAAAACATTAGCCAGAAATCACGTTAGACCTCTACAAATAACATTATTTTATTAGTGCAATATGTGAGCCAATTTGTTTAAAAATTACTCTGCAAGACAAAAAGCTTGTCCATGAAGAATATACTAGCTGTTTCTTAACTAAAGACATTTTTTGATAACCCAGAAATAATCTGACATGCTGAAAGTCCACAAACAGATCACTGTACTCTTTTGATGTGTTTGACCAAGAAAACACTCCTTATTATATTTTGTTAGCATTAAAAAAAGGTACTTTTTTTTTTTTTTCTCTGAAGTAACTCTGTTATGAGATACACTACATGAAGTCAACCATCATGCTCAATGAATCAATTCCCAAAATCATTTTGGGAACAGATCTATCCTTGCACTGCACAGAGTTCTTTACCTTGTGCAGGCCACACCACCTGCCTACCACACATATGTCAGGCAGGGCCCACAGACATCATAAATGAGATTTAGCTGTCTATTGATACAGCCAGTGGGGTCTGGAGAGCAATTCAGCTTTCCCTGAAAAAATTCTTGTGTGTGGTTGGTTAGCTGAATTGTTTTCTATGTCCTTGGGCCGTACTGCAGTGAGAACACACACTGTAGCTGATAACCTACTTTAGGTAAGACGTTAGTTTTAGGGTTTTGCTATTTTAAACCTTTTCTTCCTAGTTCTTTTAATGTTCCTGCAGACAGATAAAGGCACTTCATTTTACACAAATTATTTGCTGTTAATCTTGCTCCTGGGACAGAACTCATGGTCAAGCCCAGCTGGCCTGGCAGGAGGCAATGGTGGGTGGTGAGAAGAAGGGAGCAAGCACAGCCTGCCCCCAGAACGGCTGCCTGCAGGGCAGACCAAGCAACATCACTAATGCAGCTCATTTCTGAACAGCTGTTTATAGGAGGAACTGCTCACCTCGATCATTTTCTTTAGACAAGTTAAGATTTAAAAGACCTATTTTCCAATGCTGCTCTTCCTTATATGGGCAGAAATGGGAAATAATAGGGAGATATTATTTTAATACTTTAATCTTAAAGCAATGTAACTGAAGGCTTTCCTGGCTGTGAGAACACCAGAGAGTACAAGCAGCAGTGGTGTATTACAGTAGAAGAGTGTACCACGGGTAGCGTGTGAGAAGCTCCATCCCATGAAATACTAGTGAATAAAGATTACAGGCTAATCCGGTATTGTAGAGAACTGGATTATGTGGACTAATAAGACTTTTCTATATCTACATTCTCTAACTTGTCAGAGATCACAGAGGGGATTCAGTGATTTAGCCAGGATTAAAAGTCAGGCAAAACTAACTCCTTGTCCTGTGCCATGGCCAGTGACTGTGCTCCCCTGTGCCACCTTGGGATGGCACACCGAGTGCTGCATGCAGCCTGTGCGCTCATGTGACCACTCCTCTTCAGTTTCTGGAGGAGGTTTCTCTGCCTCCTTAATCCTGCCACTGGCTTTGAAAACAGCTGCATCTTTTCTGAGGTCTTTTCTTTTTCAAGTCCTCAATGTCAGCCTCACAGCTTGCTAACGCTCTCAGCATTGCCTGTTGCCTACATGCTGCCTGGCAGAGCCCTGCCTGGCACAGCCATGCTGCCTGCAACAGGCACAAGCACAGGGAGATGCCAGAGAGGGCATCAGTCATCTGAGAGGACAAAGACACAAGGCAAAGTGACACATTGATTTTAACCGAAATTCCAAAAGCAGGGAGGTAGATTTGTCCGACCTTGCCACAAAGATGTGCAGCAAAGCCGGCCACTGACTGAACTGATTAGCTCTCTAACAGAACAGATTTTTTCATCTGGCTCTAATCTGCTGCTCATTTGTAATCTCTGCACAAATCTTTGTGAAGCCTGGAGGGATTTAGAGTCTTTGTGTTTTACAATGGGCTGCAGAAGAATTTCATGATGAATATCCGGGAATGCCATAAACAACTTGGGGTGAACCTTTCAGAAATGCACTTTCAACTTGGGCTGCCGGGACCTAACAGAAAAGAAATCTGTGAGTGTTGCTGCAGTCTATTTTAAGTTATCTGCTTTTTAAGAAAGCAGATAGAGATCTCCTTAAGCATTATCTGCATTAAGAATTGCCAGCAAGGCTTTGCTGAGGTCAAGACCCAGCAAGCACAGCAATGACATCACAATCTCGAGCCCAGATTTTGCCTGCCTTGCTCAACAGGAGTGTGATGGTGTTTGTTTAATTGTATTAAAACCAGTGGAACTGATCCAGAGGAAAAAAAAATCAACACAAGAAAAAGTGGCAGAGATTAGTCCTCAGTATCATCATAATAAGTCTTACTTGAAAGGCAAATAGTCAGAAGCACAGCATTTCAAAAAGGCAAAATGCATGGATTTGATTAAAAATTGAACCTCTTTGAAAAGCATCTTGTAATGTGTTTACAAAAATAGAAAAGCTGAGTGCTTTGTAACACAAAATATATTCATTCTCAAGAATTTTTGCTGGGTGTATAGATTTGTAAGAGATCCTAGTATGCCATAGAATTTAACTGGATAAAGTACCTTAGGCTGAAGAAAAACAAGTAAAAATCTCTTATATGAGTTAGGGACTGATTCTCTATGCTCCTCCAAAACCCAGACATTAGCATTAAGGACAACCAAACACTTATGTCACAAAAAGAAAAGGAAAAAGTAGAACAAAAAAAAAATTGTAAAGCAGGAGACTAGTATTAGATTTGCAGATAATTTAAATGAGTTCATGGCACCTCCCTTGCCTGAGTCAATTTTTGCTCTGAAAGTGTGTCTTTTTCACCACTTTCAGAAGAAAATAAATATAATTTTTGTAAAGGTATGTTGTACACATTCTTGCCTCTCATAAGACATAGAACAGTTTGGGTTGGAAGAGACTTTAAAGATTGTATAGCTACAAACCCCCTGCTATGGGCTGAGACACCTTCCACTAGATCAGGTTGCTCAAAGCCCCATCCAGCCTGACCTTGAACACTGCCAGGGATTGGGCATTCACAACTTCTCTGGGCAACCTGTGCCAATGGATGCTTTTCTTGCCTTTCTTCTCTTTGTGCTCAATTCTGCTCTATCTGCACTATTATGTATAATAACTCAGCAAGCTTGAAGGTCTTTTTTGACCTCCATTTTCCTTCCTGCAGACTAGACTGTTTTCTACAAAAGTGCCCTTTCTTTACCTGTTTTTGTCTTTTTGCCTTCCCTGACCTTGCTTTAGCTGCCTTTATTTCTCTTCCCCACTTGTACATAACTCAATCCTCTTGTCCCAGCTCCTTGTGTCAGTTTTGGCCACTACCTCTGCTCCTGAAACACATGACACCACTTCTCAACTCAAGATTACACTTGCCCCATACAGATAAGAACATTGGCCGATTAATTCAGCAAATCAGCTAAAAAAAGAATCCCTCTACCTCCTCATAAGCTGTGATCTGTCAACATTTGCAGTTTTATTTCAAGGATGCCTTAAAAAGCAGCACTAGGCAGAAAATAGCCATCTCATAAACTGCACAGGGACTCTCTGGCATGTAAAACAGCAGCAGGTCCTATGCTTAAGTGCTGACTCTCTGCCTAGGTAAGATATTAATTTTTCTGGTGTCTACCTTCCTCCTGGGTATGTCTGCATGCTGCATCTCATGCAGAGTGGCTAGGAAATCCTGCCAAAATATTATTTTACTTTCCCTACTCTATCCAGAGATCCTATCATAATTTAAAGAAGCCATCTGTGCACTTTCTTTTCTCTGCTCACATCCTTGCTTCCCAAACATGCATGGCCAAGCCAGTCCAATCAGTTACCAACCTTTTCTGCTTCCCACACTGCATTGCCAGGAGTGCGAGTTGATTAGCACTTCATCTGTCTCTGTGTGGATTACGCCCAGAGGCAGCCAAGAATCTGGACAAGACCTATAAATCCAGCAGTATACTCGGCATTCCAGTACATGGTATATTCTTAGCTACATTATTTACATATTCTTCCCACTGCTCTGACAAAAGCTCCCCAGAGCTCCTGCTTCTGGGCTTAGCTCTGCTGAAGCAGTGTGGGTGTCTTCCCATAGGATGCAATTGTGTTCCTAAGCCTTGCTCCTGCTCCAGCCAACTCAACCCTGTACGTCAGCTGTTCTATAGCTGCACCCTTGGAGCAACTTGCCAATGTGTAAAAGCTACAGTGACAAAATAATTCTGAAGGGCTTCCTTGCAAAGGAAGGAATAGTTTCTTGGCATTAAACAGATTTATCTTACCCATGAATAACTTTGTTGTCTCTTGAACTGGCTTTATCTAATCCCCCTGATAATTGCATTTGCAAAATGGATTAAGAACATGGATCAATCTGGCTGGCAAGTATGCAAGTCCCTGTCAGGACAAGCAAGAGGTCACATTTCATTAGCTTAAACATGGAGGTATACCCGAACTTCAAACTTTAAACACTGCTTAAATTTAACAGGGACGTTAATCTACCATTTTTGGTAAAATTATAATTTTTAAAAGGTGCAGTATAAAGTAGACAAAACCATTCTGATGATTACTAACTATCAACTGATATGGAGACTGAAAAGTATGGAGAGGTCATTGTTTAAGTTTATATAACTGGGAAGAAATCAAAGTTATCATAAATGCTGTGGCATGGATAATATTGCTAATAGCAACTCTGAGAGAAGTCAAAGTGTAGTCTTGTTTCTTTCAGAGGTAGATATTATAATTGCTTTAACTTAGAATGAATTAAATTAATATAAGGAGTTCATGGATTACCAAATCCAGTGTTTCCTATAACCCATACTCTATAATTTCCTCTCCCTAACTGACAATCCTGCCTTAAATTCAGGTATTAACCTCCTTGCACCTGCTGGGTGGCTGTTATGTAGTTAGCTATGAATATGTACTAAAATTTATTTATTGGCAGGTTCTTGTTCCTGTATCAAAACAATCACTGAGTAAACAGAGCCCTTTCCTGCTCCTGCTGTTTATCATGTGGTCTGTCTTCAAGTCAGAGCCTCTTTCAGACTTACTTTGGTTGGGCTTAGGTGATCCTACTCTTCCAGTTCCCCTTTGCAGGACTGTCTCTTCATTCCTCTGCATGTGGTGAGAGCCCTTCCCTGTCCCTGCACCTTTCTGAGGTCACCTTTCTGGAGTCCAGAGCTAAAGACAGGTGTGGCCCTTGAGACCCTGTGCAACCTCCCATGCTTCCTCTGGCACAGCAACTCTGGTACCCACCAGAGGCTGCAATTTTCTTTTCATGGTCATGTTGCACTGGTGGCTGTAGGTATCTGAGTAACAGGAAATTTTCCCTTTGATTTAGCCTTAGAGCTCCACTTCTTATTGTACAGATGTGCTTAAAACCCATACACCAGGACGTAGCTTTCATTACTTTAAAGTGGTATAAGTTAGATCCAAAGTCTCTGTTTCCCTTCCACTTTGCATATACTAAACTTCTTTTGCTTCACCAAATTTCCAGAGTGATAAATTCCATTTCTGTAACTGCATTCTCATTTGCCATTTTGTCCTCCTGTTCAGAATGACCATCCTCACAGAAAAGAGAAATGAAAATCAATTGTATTTGCAGGCCATACTTAGGCAGGTTTCTGCTCTTCTGTTTTGGTTTATATGGTTAAAATCTTATTCTGATTTTCTTTGCTCAGCAAGTCTCACTTTACCTCTCTACTGCCTGACAGTTGTTACTTCTGAAAATTTGCTGGGTTTAAACCAAAAGCCCTATTTAGAAGCCCTATTTTTTTGTTTGTTTGTTTTTACCCTTCCCTTCAATTTGCTTGAAACCAGGTCCCATAAACCAAAGTTATACCACGCAGCAGAAACCTCCTGACAAAGAGCAGGGAAAAGAGGACATAGGTGAGTGTGGTTGCTGTGTATAAGTTTGGTGATGACATGTCAGATTCAGTTTGCAGCTTATTTCAGGCTAACACAGATATGCCTAAAGTGCAGTCAGTAACCCTGAAAAAATTGGTGACTGGCTTGCCAGATGGGAAAGGAAGCTGCCCTCCTCATCCCTTTACAAGTGTTATTCAGCTCTGGCATGGGATTTCTGTGATGGTGACACCTGCAAAGCAGCATCCAAAGGTTCCACTACTGCCTGGATGTGACTCACCAGAGCAGAGATGCTCTGTGTACCTGGAATTTCAGTCCCAGGAACTACAAACCCAGCGGCACTGTGCTACAGAGGGTTGCACACACCTCTCTGCAAGCTGGGAGGTCTGTACAGTACAAGGATGGCACCAACAATGTGTCTTCCACAGAAACAAGGTCAGACAATTGGACAAGCCACGTGGATGGAATTCACTCCAAAAGAATACCCTCTGAAATCTGAACAGCAGCCTTATAAAGGTGAAGGACTGTGCTCCTTGATTTGAATGTAAGCTGCAATAAAAACCTCTGCAGTGCAAGAATGCCCATTAACCTGGCTCTGGATTGCCACAGAAACCCCTCTGCAGGGCAGGCAGCTGTTAAGAGTTTGCTGCTTATCCTTTTATCTCCCTTGGATGTGGTGTAGTGAGGCAGAGCATGCTGATATACTGCCCAGATATGGTGCCTACAGATGTCCTAACAAACAAACTCTCAGGATTCAGTTATGAGCACTTGACATTAGTTCAAAAAGAGACTCAGTGGGAATGTCTCTCTTAGGCTGCTCTTCAGGACGCATTTATTTTCCTTCATCACCTCTCTCTTCATCCTGATAATCACTGTGCAAAAGAGAGATGCAGTTTTTCACCCAGTGATGCTAGGAAATAATGAGTACCATTAGGACTTCTGCTTGTCTCCCATAAAAGTCTCATAACTGAGGGCTATTTTAAACCTCCCTGTCAGTTCTGTGCCCATACCTCTTATAAAACTACACTCACCAGCCATGATTTCTCCACTCAGGCTCATAATTCCTTCTCTCCTCATTTTTTTAAACAGCTATCTCATCTCACATCACTCTTAGCATAAACTGAGGTTGACTGATATCTGGCTAACATAATTCACTGCTTCTGTGATCAGTTACACAACACAGCAAGGGGTTTCAAATTCTTTTTTCAGCAGTACTGTCCTGGCTATTGCTCCAAGGATAGAGCAAAAAAATCCAACCAGCCAAACAACAAAAGGGCAACTGTCAGTGCAGGGTAAGCTTTCCTGCACAAAACCAAGTAGTGTGCTTCTATTTCCCTGTCTACTGAGTTTACCTGCAAAAGGATCCTATTTCCATCGTGGTCTTCTGTCTGCCACCTGCCTTCGCTGATGGGGCTGCAAGGGTTGGGCAAGAGAGGCACAAGCTGCCCCACATCTTTCACTCTGAACTCCAGCACGGCTGACTCTGTCCTCACTGGAACTTGTCCCTTCGGGAGTTTTTTCAAAGAAAACTGAATGTCTATTTCCATGTTAGAATAGACAGGAAAAACACAGAAGTCTGCTTTTTTCTGACACACTGGTCTTTTCAGTATTAACTCGTACAATTTCAAAACGTCCACAAAGTTCTCATTCCTGCAGTATACGGTGAAGCGGATCATTTCTTTCCCGTAGTGCACTGGGCGAATGGCCCACAGAGGAGTCTCTGGAGCCAAAGTGTAAAAGTCTTGGCTGCATGGCATGTAAGGGAGGAACTTCCCATGCATTAGCTCCGTGTGGTGGTAGTGCCAAGGTGGCCGCTGAAAAGTCTCGTGGAGCTGCAAGATGGGTTCTTCTCCGTACTCCTCCTGCAGGAACAGAATGACAGCAAGGGCTGGCTGAGATACACCGGCCTTGAGCGGCTTCCTGCGCTTCCTGGGCACTCGTCTTTCTGAGACCCGGAACAGCTGGAGGTCTGGATGGATCCAGGCTAGAAGCTTATCAATGGCCTGCTGAAGAGTCTTGGATTCACCTGGGTCTGTGATAATATGTACACTAACAAGGAATGGGTCTTGTATGCCTTCCACAGAAAGTTCACCTGAAATATTAAAAAAAAAAAAGTCCTTTAAGATTTGCAACCAAGTTACAACACTTAGGAGACCCTTAAAGGAGAAACAGTCTACTCAGTCACAGTGGGCTTTTCTTTTTCTCCAGCTCTCTGTGTCTTACTTGTAGTAAAAAACAACAAAAAAAAGTACAGTGATATATCAACCAAAAAAATAATCAGAAGGCAGAGAAAAGTTTCATCAAGGATACTGTGAGAGCTGTTTCTCTGAGACAGCATCCAAAAGGTGCTAGTCAACATGCATTTGTTTGTTGGAAAAGGCCTGTTCCATACAGTTAAGAGGTAGGAAAGACAAAAATACTGGTGTAGAGTGGGGGTGTAAGGGACATTAATGATGTGCAGAATGATTAAGGGTGGAGAATGTTCATCCCACCTTACTTTCATTTTTGCCAACTGGCTCAGGGCATGGAAATCACACCATTGAGCTCTATCACCCTGACACTGGAGTTTTACACACAGTTAAATGTTTTATGTCCTGGAGGCAACTATTCTAGTAAGTAAGGCAACGTTTGTAGGGAAAGGTAATATCTTTTATTAGACCCACTGATACAGCTGGTAAAAAAAAAAAAACAGACAAGCCTTCAGGCATACAGGTCCTTTTTTAGGATAATATAGTACTTGTCCCTACAAATCCTGTGCTGTTTATATCTTCAGACTGTAATACTACTGCTTCAAGGTTTTCTTAAGATCAGGGAAGACTTGCAAAGGGAGGAGGAAAAAAAAAGTTACACTTACTCAGGGGAAAAAAGAAACTTCTAGTTAACCTTGGCAATGTTCAGAAGGGCTCTATCTCTTGTTTGTCCCTGGAACTTCTTTGAGAGCCCAGCAGAGCAATGGCTGGTTCGAGGGCTAGGGAGAAATTGTTACTTTGTTCTGCTGAAGTTACATGCCGATAAAGAGGCATCGTGATCCAAGGCACTTTAATAAATTAATCAAGTAACCTTGATATTTTTGCTGAAATGGTTCCCCTTGTGTGGTATTCTGAAACCACCTCCATGAGACCCTGAGCTTGGGCACAAAGCCTAAATGTGAGAAGCCTTAGAAAGGCTTCCCAGGCTTTTCACTGTGCAGACCACATTTAATAAGGGGATTGTCTCAAAGGCTATTCCCCCTCCTATTAGCAATCAGTACAAACCTCTCCCTCCTCCCTCCTGGCATCAGAACAACATTCTTGCGATACTTCACCAATTGCTTTAATGGCAAAGCAGCTTTGTGAGAGTAGTGTATTTTAGTTGTCTTTCAATATAGAATAGCTGCAAGACCCAGAGAAAATTTAGATGCAACTGCATAGCTTTGCAGACAGAGATGACTGGTAAACACGACGTCGGCCTCAATTTAGAACTGCAGAAAGATATGGCATGCAGAGCAAATAGCAAGCGTGCATCTTGCCTAGGGGAGGTAAAGAAAAACCAAGTATGTAATCAAAAATACAATTACAGCAGAGTTCTCATATCTCTGCATGAAATGGGTGATGTGGAGTGACTTTGTCAGATGGCTAATGGAAGAAAAAAAAATGGAAGCAAAAAGAAAAACGGGGTCAGTATGTGGCAAGAGGCTTTGCTGTGGCAATCATTACTGGTAGGTAATTCTTTGGGATACCCCCTGTGTAGTCACAGCGCGGGAGAAAGACAAAAGGGCTGTGAGGGGAGGTCCTCTCATGGTCCTCTGCATCGGACAGCAGAACAGGAAAGAAAACAAATTGCAGAGGACAGTGATCTAACAAAACCTGAAACCTGATGACTACACAGTCATTCATTTTCTAAGGCTGGAATAGAAGATGTTCAGCTTTTTTCTCTCTCTGATTCCTTTGTTACACAAATGCTATCAAAGCCTGCAACAAGTGACAGCCTTGATATTTATGCATATAAATGACTGCAGCTCTGAAAGAAGCCTGGGCACAACAATGTGAAGCACAGAGCCATCATTTCTGTCAGCTTCTTGCTCTGCATTAAAAAAAAAAAAATCCCTGAGCACTGCTTTTCTACCCTCCTGTTGCTCAGCATGGTGCACAGACACTGAATGGCTGAAGCATTTTTCAGAAGTGGAGCCTTGTGGGAGCCAGTGGCAGCATTAGTATTCTGCAGCCATCGCTGCCTGTGTCCATCAGCACCAGATGCTCACAGAGCCAGCCTCAGAGGCACAGCACAAAGCCATCCTTGGGAGCCAGAGTTATACAGAGCAGAGCAAATCATCTCTTCTTTTTGAGCTAGCAGCAACTATGTGAGTGCAACAGATCACTGCAGAAAGAGCTTCAGTCCTATTTTATGTTAGCACAGATGCTTTAACATGCTTCATTGTGTGGCTTCTGTGCTTCTAAAATGGCAGCCCTTTCTGTTTGGGTAAGAAAAAGAGAAACTTAAGCAGAAATATGAGGCAAGAAGAAACATTCCCTGAAATGACAACAAGTTGCAAATTGTTTCTATGTTGCTAACAAGTCTTTTTCCTTCATCTGACAAAAAAGGAGAAGAAACAACACCATTTCTCATGACACAGTTCAATTTGCCCCGGGGCAAATTGTTACAGAAGCCAATGAAAGCTCTGCATATGTATTAGCCTTCCTGTGTTACTAGTTAATCCCACAGAAAATATCAAAATGCTGAGGCGTCTATTTGAATATAAGCTTCACAGTTCTCACAGCTATTACATTTTTCTCTTCCTATGACAGAAGGGGATTAGGTCTCTTTGAGTTGGCAAAGCACTAACTTTGCTAAGAGGTAATTACTACCAGGATTGAAAGAGTACTTTACAATTCTAAACTTTTTACTCCTCTGCTAGGTACTATCAACCACCCATGAGAGGTTAAAGCAGTCAGTCTGCCCAAATGCTGTGGAGCTGTCACACTTGACCTCCTAAGGCTGGGGATGGAAGGTGGCCCTGATATTTTATGATTGCACGGGTCCTTCTGTACATATTATTTTTATTTTGCTGCTGATGTGATATTGCTGAGCTGAGATAAAAGAAAGTCCTGCAAAGCAGAATGCTAGTCCAGCCCTGTGGCTCTTCCTGCCCAGAAACCAGGACATTTTCATCAGTAAGACAATCGGAAAGAAAGCAGTGGGTCCTGTGCCAACTACCTCATTTTGGTGACTTCTCTGAAACTGAAGCTGCTTGGGCTTGGAGACAAACAGGACAGGTGGATTTGACAGTGCTGGGTTAATGGTTGGACTTGATGATCTTAGAGGTCTTTTCAAACTTAAATAACTTTATGATTCTATGACCTAGTGACACAAATACCCATGGGTGAAGTGGAAAGCAATGGGTTCAGTGGCTGGGGGGGGAAGCCACCACCCCTGAGAGGTGCCATAAGGACTCAGGTATCTCTCTTGCTGGCTGGGAAGGCAGGGCTCCTGACCCAAGGCAGGCACAAGCGGGTGTAAGGTCAGGACAGCAACCCCAGAAGCTGGAAAGCAGCCAGACTCACCTGCAGATATGGAGAACTGGATCTAACACTCCTTCTCCCTACAGTATGTATGCATTTAACTTTAACCCACACAAGGGGCAAAACGCCCCTAGAGTTTTCTTCCACACCACCTGCATAGTCCTAGGTTAGAGAAGTCTCCCTTTTTCATTTGCTTTTTTGGCCCTAGTCTCTTAAACACCTTGCTCAAGTAAAACTCTGGCCATGACCGGCAGTCTGGTCCCTCTTTTACACCGTGACATACCCAGGTTGCATTCCCTCTGGAGGTGCCCTGAGCAAAAACCCATTCCTTCTCATGGCAGTGTTTCAACTACTGTTTTATTTCTGGAGAAGTCACCACCTTCAGCAGTCTTGATGAGATCTGATTTTCCAGGCTTCTCCAGTGAACTAAACTCATGCCATAGCAGAGCTTAGGAAGGATATAAATACCTGTCTCCCTGAAATGTCTCTCCTCACCTTGTGCTGGTGAAACAAAGGGTGAACCTAAAGACCTCTCAGACTCACCAGGAGTTATTTAACAAAGCGTTACCTACAGGGCCAAGGAAACCTGATAAGTTTCATAGGCTAGGACTGAATTTACAATAAAGCGAGATTTTAGGCAGACTGGTTCCTGGTCCTTTTGTGCACACTAAAGAGCATTTCCAAACTGTGGCAGATAATTTCTATTTTCTAGCCACATACATTTTCAATCTTCTATCCAGGAAACACAGAGGAAATATCCAACCTAAAAAAACTTGACAATATTTTTTTTTTTTTTGCTGACCAGCAATATTGCATTGAGAATCAGAACACTGGAGCACAAACTTCCATTTTTTCCACTGCAGCATGCTGCTTCATGAGAATCAACACCTGAACCTGTCTTATGCCATACAGACCAGATTCCTCTATTGCTACACCAGGCACTAACACTTTAAATTCCATTTGACAAAATTGCATGATGCAGTACCAGAGACGTAAATCGGGCAACAAGAGGGGTTCAGGGTGAATTTGCCAAGCTTCTGAACTGCAACTCCCATCAAGCAGTACTTCATTATCAAGAAATTACTGCTATTAGGAAGTAATGAAATAATTCAAAACCAAACATTACAAAACAGCATATTTTTTCACTGTTAATCAATCAAAATATTTCAACTGTGGGAATGTAAAATAACCCCAAACACTGTATAAATAATGTCAGAATAAAAAGGCACTACTATATTTCCAATTAAAATTTCCCAGGATTGCTGTTGCACAGAAAGTATCAGTACCTCCCTACTTCAATCGCATTGCAAAACACAAGGAAAGGTCAAAACTGTAGCATTTCTCAGTGAACAGGACCTTCACATTTTATCTGAGCCCAAGGCAAGAGTGATCCTTTTAGGTGTACTAATTGAAAGGCTCATGGGCAGACACAGTCAGAGGCTACTTTCATAAACAAAGAGCACTGCTTTATGGGCAGCTGCAACAGAAGCAGTAACTGGACACCTCTGGCAGCAGAACCCACCCCTAGGTCAGTCATGCTTTCATGAATTATGCAGCATCAATAATCTTTTGAACAAGCAGGATGTGACAGATTCACCAGCTCCTCCATTCTCTTTCCCTGCTGTTTAATAGCACCTGACAAATGCAGAGCTGCTGGATGATGTGTTTCTCAGCATGCCCTGCTTTGCGCACTGCCTCAAACTCAGGAAGGATGTCCAGAAGCAAGAAGAAAGGGGATATTCTGCATGGCACCGTGCCAAGAGGAGAAACCTCTTTCACACTCCCTTCAGAGCATCATTTTCCTGAGGAACTGCAGTTGACTGTTCTACAATGAATGTTCTACTCCTCCATCCATGCACAGACAATGCACAGAAGACCAGCACACAGACAAGCACAGCAAAATGGTCAATCTGCTCCTCCAGTAGCTGAAAAACAATTACAAAAAAACCCTGAGCAAAAAAAAAAAAGCTCAAAATTAGGCTCATTATCTCTCCGATGGAGAAGATAAAAACCTTCTCTGGTACATTAATACGAACAGTCTTACAAGGAGTTATTATTACCCTTAGAGTACAGCACTGCAGCCAATCCTGAGGGAATGAATCTTGTCGACAGCCGACACTTAGTGCCCACAGAGGCCCTGCATGATCAAGCAAAGGCAATAGCAGATCTAAACAAGTGGTACCTTTGCTGTTAGATGGTAAAACTCTTGCTGAAACTCCCCACTGTGCTCAAGCTCCAGTGAATTTTCATCCCTCCCTCCCTCACCAGTTATCTTCTCCTGACCTGCCTAGGGGTAACTTTTCGTGATCAATTTAAGCTGCTGTTGAAAGGAGCCATGTAACACCCTTCACCTCTCCAAGCACTCCTGCTGCCTTCCCTTCTGCTGGCCTGGGCGATTGCATAGCTACGTTTCTTAAGCTGATAATGAAACAATACCTGGCACTCCCTCTTCCATTTGCAGTCAGATGGTCTCTGGTGCCATCTAAGCCCTCTTCAGAGCCATGTGACCCTCATCTACTTCACGGGAATCACAACTTTTGTGGCACAAAGTCCTCCCATGGAAGGTTATGGACCTGATGGATGTCCCTCCAGCACATGGCTGGCTGTCCTGGGCTCCTTTTGTAGCCCAAGGCGAGAAGCAGAGTCAAACCTCAGATAAGGCCCATCACTCTCCACTGTACACACTTCCATCTTGGGTGCCTCACCTGCACGGGCCAACACGCATTATCTTATTCTAGTACATTATCTTGCTGTATTTGTCCACAAATGAGAAGTGGTTTGGTGGTAAGTGTTATGGAAGAAAAGCTCTTGAGCTACATGATTATCATGTCTTCCATGACATCCTCCAAAACTTCTTTGACTCCTTTAGTAAGGCTGCTGACTGTCCATACCAAGGCAAAGAGTCAGAGTCACTCCTTAGGTCACAGATACGTTCTCAGCCCCCCTTTCACTCATCTCTTCATTCACAGTGCTGCAGATTTCTCACCTATCCCCTCACTAGCTGGCAGATAAGGAACAGCTCATGCTTGGTATAAAAGGATGTGTGTGCTGCCTGTGGGCTGACTGTTCAGCTGCAGGTTAGGAAAAGGGGTGACTTGAGCTCCTGTTAGTACTTTTTCTCCCTCTTGTTCCAGTGCATTCCATTCAGTTCCAATGAAACCTGTGGGAAGTTAGTGTCTCTGTTAAGATAGATGGCACAAGTTCACATTATGTTTCCCTTCAGAAACAGGCTAAAAGAAAGGATGAGAATGCCATATTGTGTTTTTGGATGTGTAATCCCATGTCCCTGACACTTTTTGCTGGGTGTGTGTATTCCACCCAGGCTTTATGGAGTCTGGAGGCATGTCAAAGCAGAGGCTGTGCTTATTGTATATTAAGCACCCAATGAAAAAAAGGACTCCCAGCTCTGAGAAGACAGTGTATGGGATCTTCATGCAAACAAACTTAGGAACCTACAGTGGGTGCTTTCACACCATGGTTACAAGCAAGTAAACTGCTTGGCAATTCCTTGCAAACACCCTGTAAGACAATAATTTTTCTGCCAATGCTCTAGGCTTCTCCATGAGCTCTTTATTTTGGCTGCCTGGTGTTCTCCCTCAAAATATGCTGCTTGAACATTATGTTATATTGTTAGAAATAATCAGAATTTCAATTTAAAAACCCAACAGCCTCATCATCTACTTATCCTCTGGAGAGCACTGAAGTCTTCAATACTCTCCTCAACCACAGATAAGGATCATAGTTCTTGGCAAGAGCCCAGACACTGATATTTGGTATAAATACCAGATTCTGTAGAGAGCTGCAATGTGTAATTCAATTACAAGTTGTGTGTGTAATTCAATGACTATGTAAATAAATTACTACACAATAAAACTCCCATCAGCAACCACTAGTAAATCAAAAGCTGTAAAAAACTGCATCCAACACCATAATTTCCAAAGTCCTCTGATTATACGCAGTGTTTTCTTAAAATTCTGCTCCTGTGAAAAGCTGAGATTGTCAAAAATGTGTTTTTTATAAAAGGGCAGAAAGAACACTGCCTTAAAAAAAACCCCAAGAAACACTGCACACTTGAGTAGCTAGCAAATTCAGTCCAACAATGAGGTCCGTACCACACACAATGTACTTTAGTTAACTGAAAGTGTGATTTTATGATGGGCTTAAGACAATTTAAGACTTTACTGTTGGCACTCTTCCCCCTACTATTCCCAGCTAAGTGTTTCCAGTGCTTCCCATGTGTCAGATCTAGATGCAAGTTGAAAGAGCTTGCTGAACATACTGAAAAGAAACTCTCAGACCTCAGGAATAATAAGGATTGTGTCTTCTGGCGGCAGTCAGAAAACTAGCTTGGCTAAAAATGTTCAATTTCAGACAGACCTCTTTTAATCAGTCTGTGCTTTTGCACAAATCTTCCTGGTATCACAAAGATGTGGCAGGGAAAGCCAGCCAGAGAGGAGGCAGAAGTCACACCAAAACATCTACACTGAAGACACAACCAAAGACAATGTGGGATCAAACCTTGAGGCATGGCTGAGCATTGCCATGTTTGTGTCTCTGTAGACAATGAACAATATCAGCATTACAGCAAAGAACCCATTTGGACTTGGCAGGAGTGGAAAACTAGTTTGAATCTCATAATCCTTTCAGCTGACAGCAGTGTGTGGCTGAAAATAACTACCCCCTACCAGCTGATGGAAAAGGGAAGCAGGAATGGAAAGCATGCTTCATTGTCCATGCTCCATCCTGATCCCCTCTGATGGCAGCCAGGAGTCACCTGGTAAACATTTCATGAACATTTTATAAACCATAGATACAATTCCCCCCCCCCCCCCAAACTACAAATCAACAAATGTTGTACCAACAAAAACAAGGCAGACAGAGGGTATCTACTGCTCTAGAATGTGGCATGCACCAAATGCCCCAGTTTCCACTGAGTGTGCATAAACAAATGGTATTTATTTATTTTTAAAATAAAAAAGTTCAGATGAAAGAAAGTACCCCACAATAATGTGCTATGGCCATGAGGAAACTAACTGTTGGCATTGGCAATATTCAGTAGAAACTGCCTTAATAGCTCCAGCCTTCACAAGTGTTTTGTTATTTGACTCGGTGACTCAGATGGCTTTTCCTGTTCTACCCCAGCTAGTGCCTCTGAGTCAGGAGTTGCCTTGGGACAGATTTATTTTTTTAGCTTCCCTCTTTGGGCTTCAACAATTCAGACACACATAGCAACAATTTCCAGATAATTCTCATCACTGTACCAGCTGAATTTAAGAGTGCCAAGATCTTTCCTGCAACCCATTTCTCAGGGTTAAAACACCCACTAAATGGCTGCCTAGCTCCTTGTGGTTTTCTGGGACAGCAGCAGTAACACTTCCACAGAGGGAAATTTAACCCACATCACCAAATAATCCAATTTAACTTTCTCTGACATATTTCCTGTAAGATTTTACTACAACTGTATGCCACTCGATAGCTCAGTGTCTACCAAAGATTTCCTATGCTTCTGAAATATGCTTGGATTATTACAAATGAGGATGTATTTGGTTACATGGTTTTGATTATGACTATGTGGCCTTAAAAAAAGGAGCTAGAAATAAATCACATTGTCATCCATACACATTATTCTAGTCCACTAAACTAGTCCAGTTTTCATCTGCTCTATCTGTATGACAAGAAAAAAAACAAAACAAGTGACTGGATGTGGTCATAAAAGAGTATACAAAACAACTGCAAACAATGTTTTGATAACTCTGGTGCAGTAACTGTTTAGGGTACACTTGCATGTCCTTGATACAGAAATCCCAATCTAGCACCAAGCCAGTAGAAAGTAATTAAATCACAGAACACACAGCTTGGTGCACGTTAAATTATCCCAAAGAGTGAAATTGAATTTTACAAAATCCAGAGATAACACATGTTATAACACTATGTTTGTGGTCAACGCCACTTGGAATGGAAAAATCAAATCTAGGTTTGATTTCAAGCTATGCATTCTTCTGTGCATGTCCTTACACATGGCTGTGCCTCGTCTCTAGAGGTGCCTTCCAATCTCAACTCTCTGTGAATCAGCACTGTACTTTTCTATCCTGTATGTAAGCATTTGGTCCTTCAGCACAGTGGAATCTGATGACAAGCAGTTACATGAATGTTTTGCACTGCCAAAGACTGCTAGGTTGCACATACCAGTGACATTTTCCCTCTTCCCTCTGCCAGAGTGGGAATCAGCATTGCATTTTTACCCCTGGCATCATAACATGAGCCAGGCAATATATGCAGAAGATGTATCATATTTTCCACAGCTTTATTTTTCACAGGAGCTGACACTTCAGATTTCATTACTATATAAAACACCTGAATTTGCAACACTGACAGATGCTGCAGGCTAAGGCTTTACATGATTTGGGTCCAATTTCCTCCCGCATTTTTCCTCACACTTTAATTAGTCTTCGTTTTATAATAACACCTTCTGGAAATGCAGTATGATGCCGGCAAGCCTGTTGTAAATTGTTTTTATAATTGTATTTAATACGGTTTATTGCCAGTCATTGTAAAAGCATCTCTGCTCTCTATGGAAATAAGAAACAATACACTACAGTGTATCTTTGTATAGCAATAAAAGAATATAATTATATCCTTACACTCATTAAATTATGTTGTTTGGAGAAACAGACTTAGAAGATACCCAATCCAGCAGTGCCTGGGTCAGAATCAGCTAGAACTAACCTAATTTAAAGCAGGCAACGATATTATGAAATTCAAGATTTGTAACAGATTTTTCAAAGCCAAAATCAGACCCACTCCCCTTCCTGCTGCTGGTTAATTTTCATCACCTTTAATGGTTCATTGAAGACAGATTTTTGAAATGAAACACAAGTAACAGGAAGCCATTTCTCCCTGTGCTTTTGTTACAAGGCATCTTGTGGCTGAACACCAGGTGCCCATGAAAACCACACCATCACTCTCCTCTTCTGCTGGGCAGGGCAGAGAAAATTTAATAAAAGGATCATGAGTTAAGGACAGGGAGAGATCAATCATCACTTACTGTCATGAGCCAAACAGACTGGATTTTGGGAAATTAGTTGAACTTATTACCAATCAGAATCAGAATCAAAGTAGGATAATGAGAAGAAAAATAAATCTTAAAAACACCTTCCCCCACCCCTCCCTCCTTCCTGGGATTAAGTTTATTCCCAGTACTCCACCTCCTTCCCTGCAGTGGCTCACAGGGATGGGAAATGGGGGTTACAGTCACTTCATTGCATCGTTTCTGCTGCTGCTTACTTCTCAGGGAGAGGAATCCTTGCCCTGCTCCAGGGTGGGGTCCCTCCCATGGGAGAGAGTCCTCCATGAACTCCTCCAAAATGAGTCCTTCCCACGGGCTGCAGTTCTTCCCAAACTGCTCCAGCATGGGTTCCTCCTGTGGAGTGCAGGCTTCCAGGAACGGGCCCCCCCCATTGGGTCACAAGCCCTGCCAGCAAACCTGCTCCAGCAAGGGCTCCTCTCTTCAAGGCTCTGCAGGTTCTGGCAGGAGCCTGCTCTGGTGAGGGCTTCCCATAGGGTCACAAGCCCAGGGGGCTGATGTAGATGACACTGACAAAATGTTGACCAAATCCCCAAACAATGATCTGAATTTATACCAGTGTAGGAACAGAATATCAAACAGAGCATTTATTAAAAAGAAACGTGCAGTTACCCACATATTTTATATCTGCCAAAACAAACCTTCTTGAGTTCAATTTCTAGAACCAGAAAGTGGGTGAAATTCCATGGGCTAGGAACATGGGTATGTGCAACATGGAAATAAAAATTTTAATACCCCAGCTCTCAGGTTTACCACAAAAGAATATGAACACCCTACAAGGACTTGATTATTTCCTAGCTGCTGAAGGAAAGGCAAGGGATCAGGGGAAGGTGAATTACCAGCTTTCCAACTGGAAAGCAGATGAGTGACAAGTTCTTTACCTCACTGGGAAGCACAACCTGAACTACTGCATACTACTGGGTTCTACAATTTCAAATGCTCTAAACTCTTCCAAAAACTTGCATCTTATCCTATAGGGCCATTGTTATATTTCATTTACCAACTTAGCTGGACCAGCACAAATGTCTATCCAGGCAGTTACCTGACTGTCAGGCTAAAAATGGTTAAAGAAAAGAAAAAATCATTCATTTCCACAATTATTTCTAAGACAACCTACTTATATTGGCTCCAAGGCTGACTAGTTGTGGAATACTTCAAATCATAGAATCATTAAGTTTGGAAAATACCTCTAAGATCATTGAATCCAATCATTAACACAGTACTGCCCTGTTCACCACTAAACCACATCCTCAAGTGCCACATCCACACAGTTCCAGGGATGGTGACCCCACCACTTCCCTGGGCAGCCTGTTCCAATGCCTGACCACATTTTCAGTGAAGAAATTTTTCCTAATATCTAATATAAACTGCCCCCAGTGCAATTTGAGGCCATTTTCTCTCATCCTTTGTGAATGTTACAAATGACAAAAGTCATGTTTCAAAACGTCCATTTCTGGTTTGGGTCTTTCTGGAGAGCCATTTTCATCAATGCAAAAATTAAGCAGAAGAGGCAATAAGCACCCCCATCAAAATTCCTCCTCCCTAGTTGAAAATCATCTCTGAAACACATAGCTCAAACCAATCTGAAGATAATTAAAATTATGATGTATGGAGACTATTGTTTATTGCTAACCAACACTAATTAACTATTTCTTTGTGATTCTGACTGTCTGTATCCATATGCCACCTATGGTCTTTATATTTTGGCATTATGTACCTCAGGTAAAGGTCCCTCCTGTGGGTGTAAAGTGCCTAGCACAATTCTCTCTCATATAGAATAAGGGATCCCTAACGGAAACTGAACACCATAATTGAAAAGGTAATTGAAAATACGAGGAAAACGAAGGTTAATACATTTCCTAGATTAATGAAGAACACACTAGTAGGCAAAATATCCCAATAAGACAAAGCACTCTTCCTCCTAAAGAACAAAAGGAAAAGTAACTACATACACCAGCATTCAGGTAAAAAAAAAGAAAAGGCATTCCTCTTCATTGAAATCATACTGCTGAACCTTTGAAAGCTGCAATACCTCCAGATGCATCATTCTGCAGGCAGGTTTGCGTGACCTTTTTGTTCAACTCAGTAAGACAAGGCAAAGTGGCACAGTCACCCTGACAACAGCCACAGTGCAGCAGGCACCCGCTGCCTTTTCTTGCCGAAATACACACGCTCTGCAAACTTTGGTGCTCTTCCCCAAATTACCTGCTGTACAAAACCACAAATGTTAGATGAATGCTGCCAGCAAAAAGCATTTTTAGTTGTCTGAAGCTGGGACACAAGGACAAAGAAGAAAAGAAGTGAGAGGCTGCCTAAAACCCAAGGTCCAACCAATGTGCCAGGCAGGGCTTTGAACTGCTGAAGCAGTACACTGACCACAGTAGCTGCTGCCTTGTGCTCAGCGGAAAAAAGTACTAGAAATAGGCACAGAATGATCCTGCCACTGCCATTTAGCAGCCAATGAGGTTTTACTTCCGACCTGGGGGGTCTGGAATTCCTGTACAACTTTGCATTGGTGCAAAGTCCTGCATTCTGCTCAGCTGCTGGGATAGAAGCTGTAGCTGATCCACCTGATAAGTCTTTGTTAACCATTTCTTGGCATGTTTGTGGAAAACCTGGGGTTCAGTGGAGTTAATCCAGAAAGTGAAAAGATTATTCATTTGTTAAACACTGAAATTGGAGCCTTGCTGGTACTACCAAATAGGACCCCTGTAAAACCAAATTAACCTGAAATCCTTCTGGCTTATATAAACTCCATTAGAACTTCAGGAGCTTCAGGTGAAGCAGCTGCAGGTAATGGAGATTCTTTCCTTCATAATTTACAACAGCTTACTTTGTGCTACACTGGGGCCTAACAGCATCATTGACTAGACTGCTTTCTGTACTGTAAATGATACCACTTATTGAATCTTTTCCCCAAAGAAATTAAAAGGTTCACATCACCTTTTATTTCCAATCGCTCTTCTCCAACAATCGTTCTTTAAAATGCATTACATACCCACTACCAGCCTCTGACATGAAAGTATTTCTATTTTACCAAAATTCTTTTAAGTAACTGCTTCTGTTACTGTTGCACTGTCTGACCAAACCAACCACACAAACCCCTCAAAAGGCAAAGCTAAATACTGCTACTTGTGAAGCTGTATCACTGTAATTTGCCTTGGAAGCAGAAAAGAGAAAGAAGGAGACTTTTCTGTCTCCTGAACTTGTGTGTCTTTGCTGGAATGATAATACCTCCTTGTACTGACAAATTACTGGTGTTGAAACACAACTGCAATGGCCACATCCACAGCACAGGAGTGGCCAGCAAGACACTGAGCTGACCATAGACAACATGACACATTGTAGCTGCCACGTAACAACACATTCATTCCCCTCAAAAAACCTCATTTAATAAAACCCAAGGCTTACACATGTAATTTGCTACCTTTATTTGTAAAATGTGCAGCAGCCATGCAAAGTTTTTAAGGGATTCAAATCAAGTTCTAAAATGAGAAATACTCTACTTGCACCTTGTCTTTTGAACTAATCTGCTTCCATTAATCAAGTAAGTATGAGTCACCACCCAAAAAGTGGAGGAAGCTGGCAGCGTATTCCCCAAGCCATCATCTGAAACTGTGAGCTGAGAGGGTGGCGTGCCACACATCTGGTGTAATCAGGCAAATCCAATATGCTTTCACTAGCACAGAGAAGCTGATTGCCTGGATTTTGCCTTCCAATCATTTAAAAAACTGTGCCTGACGGTGAGAATCCAGAAATCTATTTAAACAATAGAATTTAGGAAAAAGCTGCACTAAATTCTCTCTTTCTCAGACACACACACACTGAGCAGATGGAGGAAACACAGCAAGTTCCTTGCTAGCCACATCAGCTCAGGAGTCAGACATTACGAATGCTGTCTCATCCAGCCCTTGTTGAAATCAATTAAAGCCCTTCAGTGAAGACCACGGGAGGTGGAAAATAACCCTCTGCACACTTCAGCCAGAATGTGTGAATGAGAAAAAAAACCTGACAGCTTTCTTCCTCTGATTTTCATGGTGCTTAAAGATCCAGATTATAAAACACATCTTGTCATCTTGGAATTTTTGATGTGCTTGCTTGGCATAAATAAAGCTCACGTCTATGTGTGAATCAGGATGACAGACATCACTTTGCACTTGGACAAGGAGAGATACCAGCAGGCATGCATGAATAAGCATTACTGCATTTCAAAGTGCTGTGGATGCAGTGTGTTCTACAACCAAGGAAGTAGATGGAGGGAAAAAGTGTTCCTTGTTGCTTAAAAAAAAAATCATCATTTTGCAGTGGTGAAAAATAAAGAAAAAAATAATCCAGACACAGGAATTTGTCTTTTATCAGTTGGATAACCTGAAAATCAACTGGCATTGTAAATATCTAGAAAGACTGTGGCACTTACTAGAGCATCTACCATCTCTGAAATAAAAAACCGACTTCACTGGAGTTGCTCTGAAGTGCTTTGTTGGCATCAGCTTACAATAAACATTCAATTATTCCTGCGTTGCCAGCTCCAATGACATTCATCACTGCAAACTCCTTTGGCCTGAGGGCCCATTCACACTGGCCCACGCTCTGTCTATAGATTTTGTTCTCATTTTGCCTTGCATCCTTGCGAGCGCCAATATTTAGGTCTTTACACATGGTTTGTATTTGGTCATAAATATTCAAAGAGTTTAATTTTCTATACTGTTTCTAGACATAGATCCAAGGAGAGAAGGAATGGAGGCTTTACTGTGTCAAAGTGAACTCTGTCAATAACACCAGGTTAATGTTAATAAATATTAGCAAGCAGAACAAAAGAAAATATAATAATCCACTTTAAAAAAGAATCTCAAAGTTATACTCACTGCTGGTAGAGGACATACGGCTGTACTCAGACCTGCAAGACAAAGATTTCAATTAGAATGTATTAAATCTAAAAGAGAAAATGAAAAAATTACCCAAGCTAACACACAGTGCTTCTTGAAAAAGTTTAATGCCCATTTAGCACTATTTTGTACTAAGGGAATAACTGGAACAGGTTTTGAACACTGCTTCAGGAAAACTGGCATCACATGTGAATTTTGAAAATATGTAAGTAGAGTGAGTAAATATGTAAGTAGAATGATTAACTATGCTTTTATCTAGGTTATTCATGCTACCTATTTCTAGGTGTGAAAATAACAGCTCAGAAGGGTCTCCATAAGGAAGAAATAGTCTGCTTCAGAAACAGGTGGGGAGTAGAAGTCTACTAGACTTTGACTCAGCTCCTCTCCTCCCTCACTTTACGTCCTCTAAATGCTGCTTTGCAGTTTATGTTTTTGGAGTTCTTTTAAAAAGAACTCGATTTGATGATCAGAATTTTTATAGTTCTACAGTCACAACTTTTAGAGAAGGAATAAAAAGAATGCCAAAATATAAACATTTAGATGACTACGCTTTTTGCTTTAGTAGGCCGTTTTCCTCTTGAAGACATCTCAAGAAAACTATACAGCCATTGGTTCTAGTTCAGGGCATACTGGATTATCTGTGAGAAAGTCAGAGCAGTTGAGTGTTTTGAGCAGCAGTGCAATTAATTTTTTGGCCGCAAATAACCCCAAACTCCTGAAAACACCATTCTGAGCTGATTAAAACATAGCCCATTTACGTCCTGAAGATTCAGAAATAATAAGGTAAAACAAACATGCTATCACTTAATATTTAAGGAAAAAAAATTTTCCACTGCTGAGGACCTACCTATGACCTTTTGAGTGTTTGGGTTTGGAGTTCACAGCTACACAGCCTCTACCCCCACACTTACTGGGTCCCCAAAACAGACCCCATGCACCAGAGCACCCTGCCACCATATGGCACGTGTGCCCTGCAGTGCCCTGAACGGGCAAAGGGCTCAGGGAGCCCTGACACAGTTCTTGGATGCAAACCTAAATGCTTGTTTTATGTAATAGCTGCAGCAAGTTTGCAACATTGCTTTAAATTAAAGAAATCACACGAGCCTTGACACCCAAGAGATGTGTGTGGAAGTAGATACCATCTAAGCCTATTCTCAGGATACCCTCATACTCTAGGCTCTCAGGCAACCAAGGGAATAAAGGACATCAGTCCCACATATCTATAGTATCTGCTTTTGATTTTAATACAGACATATCTCTGCAGAAGAAAAAAAGGAATTACAGTCACCCCCATATTTCACAGCTGTGCACTCAGTACTCTGCAGATCAGATGCAGGGTATACTGATTACGTGAGAAGACGATGAGAAACTACCCCCAACTCTTGCCAGTCCTGCTGGACTAGTGAAAGACTACACAACCTGAATTTTTCACAAAACTTATGAGAAAGGATTCACCAATACCATCAAGTACCATGAGGTTTTCATAGTTTTTGGAGAGATCTGGGCAACGCTGGGGAAAGAGTTGCTGGAGGGGGCTTGCAGCTCTCCCTCACTCACTCTTTGCTAATCCTGTACCCCCAGCCACTTTGTTAAGGCCAAGGAGCAAGGAAACATCTCTGTCTCACTGGCAGAGACCACAGGTCTAGGTCATTAGCAGCCACCCTCAGGCACCCCACAGAGAGCTGCTCCACAGCACCTCCTCCATGAATCAAGTGCTACCCCTCAAACAATCACCCCCAGGACCCCAATGTAGCTGGGAAGGGCAGAGGCAGTAATGGCATTGTTGTCCAAAATGTGGGCTCACTGCCCCATGTGCTGCACCAATTTACATACCAAGATGAGGTATTCCCATTTCTTTTGTCTAGTTTGGGCAAAGCAGGGAGCTGGCCCACGACAGGCTGGGTCCCCAGTCATCAAAGCTTCACACCATTTGTATTTTAGCAAGCAAAGAAATCAGGGTTCATTGGCTGCCAGTCACACAGCTCTGTTACTGATCAGTGTTCCACCTTTGCTTGGCTACATGATTCACTTGCCATGCCAATGACCAGCCTGCCTCCAGTCACTGGGCTTACTGAGTCAGTGGGCTGGAAGTCAATGCTCACCACTTCCCCCGGTGAAATTGTTTTCTACCTAGTTAGAACTGACTTCAGCACAGTTGCTGAAATTAGTTGGCTTTATTTGTTTCTTCCTTATCTTGTGAGCTCTGCCAAATGTCCTTGTGGCCCGTGAATTCTGTGTTCTTTGCTTTGTGCCCACTATCAGCAGCACATCCCTCTCCCCAAGCTTGGCTAACCTCCCCCTAGACCTGAGACCACTGAAGCACATCAAGCCCTAAAATTTACCAGGGCAATTCTACTGACTGATAAATTCTAATTTATCTATCTAAAGCCTGGACATCAACATGAACAGAGAAGGAGACCTTCTTGTTGCTACTGCTGGGCAATGTACACACTGCTGGTCTGGCTCTGGGCAGGGACCAGGGGGAAGTGATGCCAGGGGCTGGCTAAGGTGCTATGCAGGCCATAAAACCACACAGTATTTTCAGCAGCAAGTCACATCAGTGTCACTTGGCACCATGTATATTTGAAAGGGTGTGAAAACTGTGTAACACGTCGTTCTTCATAAGCCTAGAGGCAAGCAATATACATCCAGCTGCCTCCAAGCAGCCCAAGCAAGAATTCATTTAGTCTGCACTTCTGTTTGAACACAGCCTGGGGCTGTCCTTCAATGTATCTGTGTTCAGCAGTTGGCAGCTAATTCAAAATGAATCTGCACTGCTTGTATTTCGGATGGAAGCGAGACAATATTTTGCCTTTTGCTTACTGGAAGTTGGAACACTATTCTATTACTTCACACTGTTATTTTATTATCCCAAAGTGCTGCAGGCACATTATAGGACATGGAGAACTAATGAGTCCTGAACTTAGGGAGTAGCAGTCTATGTACATGCAGGACTTGAAAAATGAAACAAGAGGAAAAATAAAAAGATGGGGGGTAAGAAAGGAGGAGACCACAGCGTGCTTGGAGACAAATTGAAGAGACACATTTTAGTAGGCTTTAGAATTGTATTGCAGGAGCTTTTTTGTAGTTCTAATACGGTTCAAACTAATACTTAATTCATGTTTGTTGCATAACTGACACCCACAAATTAAAAAAGAAAAAAACCAGTAATTAGGCTCAAAGGCTTATGTCAACCTCAGATACCAAAATGAGGGCAGTACCCTCCCTAAGCTCCTGCTATTGTCAATGAAAAGAGAGGTCCGAAGTATCTCTCCCTAGCTGTTGCCTAGACAAGAAGCCTACAGAAACCACATTTCTAATGTAGAAAACCCACATTTCTAAGGTAGAACCCTAGACCCTAAAACCAAATGGGATGAATATGAGTCTCTCTGTATGCTCTCAGGGACAACCCAAATCACCTTTTGTTTTCCCTCCAGCTTATTTCTTTGCCTTGAATCTAGTCCTTGAGAACAAAAAAATCCAGCGCTAGCAAAATCATTACTGTTCTCAAAATATTAGAAGAAACCATTCACATTCACGCCATCCATTGGTAAGTGGCTTATAAACTAAATTTTTTTTCTTTACAGTCATCTATTTAGGACAATAAATTCTGAAGTTAGTATAAGTCTTTTAAGCTTTTTAGACCAACACACACAACATTCCCTTTGATAAAATCATGCATTAGAAAAATCAAGTACTGAAATAAACATCTCCTGGGGCATACAGGCTCTGTGGACATCAAGTAACTGCGTTCCTTTCTGCTCTTTTCATTCCTGTTTTAAACACTCTGAGTATTGGCTTCTGTCATTTCCCTCAGAAGAGGATTTTCCCAATAGGATAACTAAAGAGTAAAGCATTAATGTGCTTTAATGGTGACACCTGGGACCACACTGGGGCTCAGAGGTTCCAGGTCTATTACGTGGTCTTGCAGCAAGCTATTTCCTCTGATAGATGTTAGATCATAGATAAAAGGAAAAAAACATCCATGACAGAAAGTGAACAAATAGAGGACTGTTCCCTTTATAGGCATATAACGAGAAGAAAAATTATCAAACAGGGTATTGAAACAGTGTGAGGTACTCAAAAGGAAGGCTTATAGCTCAATCAAAAGACACATCAGTCTGCAAAGAATGTGTGCTCAATGGTCAGCCCACCAGCAAAGAGGAGCTGTGAAGACATCAAGAGACATTAAAATAGGGATGTAGAAGCTTGTGATAAAGGTGGGATCTCAGTTCCCATCACCACCACTGAAGGATCAGACTTGTGCATTATTTGACATGGTAAGAGCATCAGGAGCCCAAAAGATATTGAACAATCCTCTGAGATCTGTGTGCACCACTCACTGCTGATTAGTGATACAGAACCTCAAAATATCCAAGAGAGGGAAGCATTCCACTGAATACCAGCAAGAAGCTGCTAGTGCAACTTGCAGTTGCTGAATGTGGTACCTAAAAACACTGTAAGCCTGTTTCTTTGGGTAAGAACATGGCTCTCTCACAGCTGTGGCTCACTCAAGCAATGCAGCTCCTCCAGCATCACATGGTGCTTGGGTTCCTTGGGCACACTGATCAGCTGTGGCACAGCACCACATTAGCAGAGCTACAGCACTGACAGCTGCAGCCATAATCAAACAGTCCCAAGGGAACTGCCTGGGAGCCAGGCCAAGTGCCGTGAAACAGTCTGCACCTGTACCAGTAAAACCTCTCGCCTTCCAAAACATCCTGGCAAGTGGTCTGCTGGGAATGATCCCTGAACCATGGCAACGGGGCAAAACAAGTTCCTGGCCCATGGTAAAACATATCCAGGAAAGACATGGGAGACAGCTAGATGGCCCCATTCAAACTGACCCCGTCAAACCATTTTAATCATTCCACAATATGGACAACTCCGTCCTGCGCTCAGGGACACCCCTACGTGCTGTTTAATGCTCTGGTGTGGCTGGGACCAATGTCTCTGAGCTGTGCAACATCCCCAAAGGTGGCCTGCTGTGCAAAACAGACACATCTCAAGTAATTCTAACATAATACTACACTCCCGTGGTATGATATGCCTGTGGTCTCTATTGCAAGGGCTCCTTAATCCCACTGCCCAAAATGAAATAGTGGAAAGTTTACAATCTCTTCTGCTCTCTGCATCTTTGCTTGCCTAGGACCGATGGAATGGAACCTGCTGGATTCACATTTCCCACGCCTTCTCTACCTACACTTGTGGCACTTTCACTGTTTCATATTAAGTACTGTATTTAACAGCTTCTTTTCCTTCCCTCGCTTAGAAAATGCTCCACAGAGCACACAGGAGTATTTTAGAGCAGCTAAAGTCCCAGGCACGAATTAGAAGATTTGGCTTTATAGCTCTGTCTTGGGTTTCTTATTACCAAATTTCTACAGGTCAGATTACAATCTGCTTCACTAATATCAGTCCAGTACAAATAAGTTACCCTCATGGTACTTCTACTTGGGCAGTCAAGATGACTGAAATGGAATTACTCACAGCAACTTGTCCCTAAACTCCTTGCTCTGGATTTCTAGGAAAGTGACAAAGACAGATGACAGATTCCCACTGGGAAGCTCTAACCGCTATGCTCCAGAGCTCATTACCAACAGCAATGTCTGAGACCCCACTGAGAGACACCATTGTTGTATAAGGTTTGAAAAGTTGTTTGTCATCTTCCAAAAAGCACTTGATGAGGCAGGACCACTCTGTGCTTTAGTGAGCACACCTGGCTGCACAACCTGCTCACCACTCCCTCACAGAGCACTCCCAGAGGGACACATCATGTGGCATGTATCCATCCATCCCAGGCCAGGGGCTGAATTATCCTCCTGAGGTCCTGGTTCTCTTAATTAACAACAGGAGAAGCCTGATTTATACCAAACATCAAACCTTCACACAGCTACATTTAGCTGAGGTGAACCTAGCTGCTTGCTGGGACCTAAAAATTAATTACAGGTGTGGGCACAGAGTTCATGGCCTCCAGAATGTGATCTACAGTCTGTTTCATCCTTGCTGTCCATGCCTTGCTCCAGTGCCTGGCACTCCCAGGTCTGCCTGCCCCGATGTTCAACCAAACAGCTTCGCTTCACTGGGTAAATCTGGTTGGAAATGGTTCCTCAACCCCAGTTTGTGACAAACAGCTCAACTTCACATTATTCGAATGTCAAATCAGAGACAACTTGAGTATCTGGACAACATGATGTATCTGGACTGATGGGTTTATGCATGAAGTGAAAGTGTCAGCAAAAAATCTCACAGCAAAACAGCCCCCAAAACCCCAAACCAAAACAAAAGAAGCCCCAAGGTAGAAACAGGCCTTAAAATAGCTTTCAGCAGCAGTGGTTTGTGCTCCTGAGAGTTTCTCACAGATGGATGAAATACATGACAAGAGACTGACGTGTCAGTTTGAAGGACTGCCATACAAAGTCCTAAGTGTTGAATTCCTTAAAGCCAGAGACATGAGACATGAAAGCAACCTCTCACCCCAATAAAACATTCAACTACTCATTTGATAATTAAAATGATCCATTCTGGCTGACGACATACACGGATTACAGTGTTCTTGATATTTTACCTCTAAGTGGGGTACAACTTTATATATATATGTATATACACACATATATATAGGCTGCCTTACCTTCTATTAACAAGTGTATTTTCTGCTTTAGAACCTCACACCTTTTACTGAACTGTAACAATTAAAAAAAGGCTTTTTTGATCTGCTTAAGAGATAAGTTAACAGAGGTTCCAATAATTTGTGATTTGGCCAGGATCGCACATACAGCTGGGGAGAGGCATAAAGAAAACCAAAGAAAACCAACGAACAAGTACGGAACACTCCAAAAATGAACATAACCTCTGCAAAATTAATTTGAGGAATGAGAGACAGGACAAAATGTAAAGGAGGCAACAAGCACCATGAAAATTAATTGTAACGAAACAGCACTGGATTTTGCTAAATAGATGTTACAAATAGCTGCTGCATGGTACAGTGTCATGAACTTCAAACATCCCTTCTTTCTCTGTTTTGCAATGGATTTTTCTATGTCTTGTTGAACTGTTTTGTTACAGTTGCCTACTACCAAGAAATACTATACCATTCTTCCTAAGATTCATCAAATACTCAACAATTAACTACTGTTTAATCCAGTTTGCCTCATCAATATTTACATTTTAAACTTATACAAAAAACCACCCCACCTGGTACTTCAGCATTGTCTCCCCACTTTCTCTAAAAACATTAATAATTCATTTGAAATTCAAGCAGGTAAGTTGCAAATTCAAATAAAAGTTATAGCTTCTCAAAACTTTAAATAATTTTAAAGTGAGGAAAAAAATTACATGTCTAGGCAAACTTTGAGGCAATCAGTACCCTAATCATTAAACTGTGAACCTTTTAAGACATGGGCTCTTACAGGTGTCTAAGTGAAGTTCTGCTGGGACCTATCATGGATGTTGAAATGTTTAGAACATTGATGTTTAGAACTGAGAAACCGCCTGGTTTTCCACATTCACTTGGGATATTGGTCCTGAATGCAGGGAATTAAGCTGATGCTTTGGCCTGGATACCAGTGGCAGCCAATCTGTATCGTTGCCTCAAAATCAGGCATGCCTAACAACCTCCAAAGTTCTCATAGTTTGTCATCTTTGCTCTGCTGTTGAAAAACAGCGAAATAACAGCATTTGCATGGCTTGTAAAATGAAGAAAATGTTAAAATTAATATTTCTACAATTAATTTTAACTTATTTTTCTCACTTTTTTCTTTGCTATTCAGCTACAGTTCTGTAAACATATACATTTCTCCTCCCTTCAATCTTTCTTCCACTTATTTTTCCCCCTCTGTTTTCTTTCTAATAAAAGACCAAAGAAAGACTATTTTATTCTTCCTAAAATGTCAAGTTTTATAATATAAATCCACTACTGAAACTATTACCAGAGAAAGCTTTGTGTCCCATAGTTCTGGACTAAAAGTTTTCAGTAGCAGATGAAATAAGGTTCTTATACTAAAAACGCCCAAAATATGTTTCCTGAGAAGATACAACTTGTATAGGCAAAGTCTCTCAGATCAAGGATGGTCGAACTATTTCAAATCTCATTAATAAACAGCCAATATAAACTAATTGGCTTATATGTTCTATATCCTTTATTTAGGTACTTGACAACACCAGCTCAATCCATTCTTATTGGATTCAGGAACTCCAAATATGCTATTTCTGTTCAGCAGACTCTTTTCCAACCCTATTTACCAAGGCGAATGCAGTAAGAGGAACATATTTTCTAAAGGATTAGGAAAATGAAGGCTTTGAATTGTAATTGATCTTGCCTTTAGCAGAGAGTTTTGCCTGCTTTTGTGGCTGGCAGCCACAACAAAACCTTAAGCGACATATGCCCTGTGGAGTACTTGATGTGTTCAATTTGTTAGCTGCTCTAAGCAGCTTCAGCAGCCCAGGCTCCGTGTAAGAGCTCACACATCATTACGTACCATCACTGAGATGACAAGGGCGTGCAGCGCCTGGAGTTACTACAGTCACTATCCACTATTGTTCCCTGAGCGACAGAAAGCGACCACTCCATGCAAAACTGGTACTGAATCACTCTGACAGTTGTTCCTCCTTATTCTTTCAGAGGATGATTGCTGGAGCTCAGAATAGTTAATTAATTTTTTTTTTTTACCATTGAGTAATTGGTGAAAAAGGAATACTGTTCAATTTAGCAATAGCTGTGATGGGACTGAGACAAAGCAAATAGCAGATCTTCTGGTAACAGGGAAAAGCAAGTGCTGTGAACAGTTGGTTTGGTGAGAAAGCTGAAATATAAACATTGTGAAAGAGACATACGCAACATGTTTATCAGAATTAAATAGCTGCTAAACAAAACTAAAAATAATAATTGAAATGCAGAGACCCATTGCTTTTCAAAATAAACTCCAGTGCAAAGCGCTGCAGTTACTAACTGCCATATGTCATTTTTCAAATTCCGCAGAAAGACTCTTCCACCAACCTATACTTTCCAGTGTCATGCATGGGACAGAGACACTTCATAAAATCATCAGCTTTAGCACCTCATCAACACCAGACACAAGCAGCTGTCACACTGGTCCCTGAGGTCTAAAGGCTAATGTCACCAGCTGGGTCAAATCCTTCCAAGTGCCTGTCCCAAGGAAACCCAGGTTTTTCCATTCCAGATAAACACAGCAAATTAAGAGTGACTTGACCAATCAAGGGGTTTTTGAGCTTTGAACCAGGCATGAGTTCACTGATTACTTTGTCTTCCTTTTACCCATATCCCTAATGGGGACTAACCTATATCTGGAAAAGAAGCCTGGATTTTTTCCTTTGAACTTATGTCACATAAAAAATTTTAAAGCTTTTACTGTTAGGTGTGCCTACAATACAAAGTGATGGGAAAAGTTCTTAACTTCTCAGACTACAGAAGAGATAAAAGAATTATTTTAATTACTAGCTGGATGTATGAAAAAGATTACCATATGCCATTTTCACCTTTTAGATTTTTATTTGTAATATTGCTACTTCAGTTTTGGTGTGGTGCACCTGACACCACTGTGCAAAGAATTAGTTTTACAATTCTGCCAGAGTCAGATTAGAGGCCAAAGGAGATGCACCAGGCAAGGAGCTTGGAGAGAAACAGCTGGAGGAGCAAGGAATGAGGAGAAGGAATTCTCAGGAAAGAACAGCCTCACCAGGAGTATGCAACCTCCTTTTGCCCTTCTGGAGCCACAGGAGGAGCAAAGGCTCACTGCCATTCCTGACAAAATCCCATGGCAGCAGCATGTAGGACAGGCTTGAAAGCACTTCCCTTTCTCTCCCACAGAGATGGGCTGAAGGTGCGGGCTAAATGGGAGACCCCATGGATCATCCTTGCAGCTCCATTAACTTAGGAGAAGTCATCCAGTTAACAAACACAGCACACCTCTGGCAGCATGGTCATAAAATCAGGGGGAAAAAAAGTCTCCTTGACTGAGATGACACTCCCAGCAAAGTTTAAAGCAGTTCACAGGCTAGCATGGAGAGTATCACAACGAGAATCATGACAGCAGCAACCCACTTTCAGAGTGCCTGCAAATGAAACTTGCTTTTGTAAAAGGGTCTAAAGGGTCCTTCTGAGATGTCAGCTCTCTCTGCCTCATGCTGTCTGGATGCCACTGCCAGAAGGAGAGGATAGGTCCTGGACACGCTCCCAGACTATCCTCGGCTGCACTATCCCTGGGATACAGGATTGGTGCGGCACCAAGCCCTGACCAGCGCATCTGCAGCCCGCAGAGCCGAGCGCGGGCCGCGCCGCCGAGCCATCACCCCGTGCTTTGGAGCTCAAACTTAAAGCCCACAGCCACGACCCGACCGTGGCTTCCTCCCCGTGAGTAGCAGGAGGATGGTGGGGACGCCTTCACCGAAGGGGAACGCGAGCTCCCGGGCGCAGTCGGAGCAGGGTGATACCTCCCCGGGGGTCACGCCGGACCGAGTCCCAGAAAGGCAAGGGAAGGCAAAGCAAGGAGACTCGGCGCTGAGCGGGATGTTGCCGGAGGGAAGCTCTGCCCGGGACACGAAGCCGCCGCCCCAGCCCAGCCCCAGCCCCGCCGCTACCGGGACGCGCTCGGCGGCGGCCGCCGGCAACAAGTGCAGCCCCTGGGGCCGGCGGGAGCTGCGCCGGGGCCCGGGAGAGCCACCCGCACTCACCCGCCCGTCTCCGCTCCCGAGTCCGCGCACTCGTCCTCGCCGCCGGGCTGCTTCTCCATGGCTGCGGCGGGGCTGGGGGGCTCCGCGCCCGCCCTGCCGCCCGCTGGGAGCGGCGATGCTGCCTCTGCCGCCCGCCGAGTGCGGCAGCGAGAGCAGCGACAGCGAGAGAAGCGACAGCGAGAGC
>JAYDZK010000001.1:51968700-51983706 GCA_034509185.1 Euphonia xanthogaster
CGCCCGCCGCGCCCGCTCCGTGCAGCGCCCGGCGCCGGGACACCGCGGGCACGGGCTGCTGGCTCCCAAAGCACGTCAGCACCTTCACGGCGGCACTTCAGAGTTCCCTGGGCTAGAGGCGCAGCGCCCCATGTCCAGTGGAAGTTAAGAGAGATTGTTGGATGTATGGACGTTCTCGCTATCCATCCGGTCTTGGAACATCCGCTGTTACAGCCTTTTCTTTGAAGTCTTTCAGTGTGCTGAGCTTTCTCCAGCCTCCCCCTGTGCTGCCTGGCACTTGTTCGTTACATCGAATACAATAACTTTGAAATTACGCACAGAAACGGGCAAGGGGTGATTTCCAACCTCATGAGAGTTTCTGTAATGATGCAAAGGGAGGGTTAGAAGCATTTTGAATGCTGCCTGTGAAGAAATGCTGATGTAGGAAAGCTGAGTGGCAGTGTCTATAAAGTGAGAGGGAAGGGAAAAGTTGTGGATGCACTCCTGTTGTCTATTTATTTTGTATTTGGAAGTGAACACCAATCTCTTTTACCATCACTTACAGAAATACAAATATCCATCCATATAGGTGTGAACCAAGATCTCCCCCAGCCGAAAAAAAAAAAAAAGAAAAAAAGAAAAATAAAAAAGAAAAAAAGTCTTCCCTTAATCCATTGAGTCCATTCAGTCTGTGGCAGATTTTACAAGAGGAGGGGGCAGAACAGATTTGTTAGCTCAGCTCTCTAACCAGGGAGACCAGCTCTTTGTTTCTTCTGAATCAGGTTCAAAGGTTCAAGCACAAAACTGGGATAGGGTGCTCTGTGTTCCCCACAATGTAGATATTGTGGGACAATTAAATCTACCCCATAACTGGAGGCTTCTTCCTTTAATATTTTGTGGAAGATACTTTGATGAGTTGGAATTTTCTTTTGGAAAATCTCTAACAATCACCAGATTTCTGTCAGCTGCAGGCTCCTGGAGAAAGTGGTTGGAAGTTAAAAAAAAAAAGTTTTTATTTAAAAAGTTATTTTCTTATACCTTTTCTTATTTATGTCTTACAAGAAAGAAGAAAAACAGTGAAAGTCTTGACATTAAAGACATCAACTATAGAATATATAAAGAAAAATATAAATATACCAAAATATAAAAATATACCATATAAACCAACCTTCTGTTGGTCTAAGAAATGCCAAACTGGTTTAGTTTGCCACCAGTGCTTTTATATCCATCTCTCCATTGCATGGCACTACTATTCCTTATTTCAAGCCTGCCAGTGGTCTCTCAAGTTGTAGATGGCAGCACAAATTATTAGTGACACCTAACATTGTTTAACAGGCTGGGTGTAGTTCATACTACTGTTGTCTCAAATAATGCATGGTCTCAGTTGTCTAAAATAATCTGGGTGTAGGTAGGACACTTGTGAAATAAAAGGAAAGGAGAACATCTTGGGAAGAGCTGTCAAGGTGATGTTGTCTTGTTGTAGGAGCAACAAGTCAGTACCAAACCCCAAAGTGCTTATTATGAAACTGGAGAATTCCCACTGCTCCACCTTGGAGAGACACTGAACTCATGTGCTGTGCTGTGGCCTCTCAGCATCATAGAAGTTCAACCCACTGGGTGTCTTCAAAAATTTTTAGAGGAAACTTTCAGTTTCTACTATTCATCAAGAATTAGGAAAAAAAAAAGTAGTAAAGGAAAGTTGGTGTTTCGTCTGTTTTGACTATCTGTTTGCATGCGTGTCAATTGAAAGCAGATAAATGATTTCTCATATTATGCGGAGGATTTCACATTAACATTCCCATAAATATAAGGATTTAGGTATGGAATAAACCCCCTTAATAATCCCTCTTCCATTCTCCCCCCAGCAAGCTGTTAAAAGCTAGTTTGGACGAAATGCTGTTAATGGGGCTCATACAGAACAGTCCTGTGCAGGCACCTACACAGTAATTCAGAACATATGGAAACAACCTATTCTATGCTTTGTGACTGGTAAACTGCCATCCAAAACAATTTACTCACAAAATGAAATTCATACAATTTCTTTTAGGAATGGGACCAAAATGCTGTGCTTGTCTGCTTCCCAGCTTGCTAAAATCTGAATCACCACATTCAGGTAGGAGGCATTAATATTTTCAGTTATTCTGTATCATTAGAGGTTTCCCCCAAGGCTGGACAGAGGCAAAACTGAGACAACAATTCTTGATTCCCAGCTCAGGGCTCTGTTTTGGGTAAGTATTTTATTCTCCATCACTGCAATGGCCATGGGCAACCCTGGGCCTCCCAAAAGTGGTGTTGGTCGTCTCTGTTACCAGGATTGCACAGACCTGCTTGTCTCTCTGATTCTTGGCCTACACACGTGCATTTATTTAGCTAGTGCAACTGTGCTTAAAAGCAGGTCGCTTTTATTTGCTTTTAAGAGTGGTTTCAAAGTGAAATAAACTGACTCTAGCCACTGTTGAACTGATTTAAGATGTAACCAAACCTCCTTAAATATTTAGAAATAGGTTTAGTTAAATTGATACATTTCTGTATATAAAATTTTAGGTGGTCAGCTAATAGATCTTTTCCATTTCTGACTTTTATTATTCTAGTTAGTTTTGTTTAAACACTGGCATATGAGGGGACCTGGAATAGATTTTATGCTGCATTTAAGATTAATTTATTCCATCTGTCCCAGGGAGGGAAAAAAGAAACATTCAAAGGAAATATATAATTAAGATAGTAAGTAAAGCTACCGCAAACTGTAGGTTCTCTTATTTATATATTTGCCCCATTTAACTCTGTTTTATTCTGGTCTTTCACATAATTATGGTGAAAAGGAGACTTCTCTGTATTAAATTCCAAGCATTTAGAAGCTTTTAACGAATGAGGTGTTAACTCTTGCCCCTTACTTAGGTTTTCTCTGTTACCTGTACTTCACATTAAGTCCTCTCTGCTATTTCTTGAAAAAAGAGAAGTTAAGTTTTAATTACTTTATTATACTTGTGATGCTGTGATATCAGTTTAGAGACAAAGATAATAGTGAAAATACTTCTAAGTTAAATTTCCTCAAATTTCAAGCCTTTTGATTTAATAGCAGCGGTGGCAAGAACACAGACACAAAAGTATCAGGAGACTTTGGATCTTCAAAGATGCCAAAAACGTAAAGCATTCTGTTCTCAAAACCAAACACTGAGGATGTGAAATGAACATTAGTCCTGCAGGAAGTTCTCTTGCTCCTACTTGCCTAGATCCAGATCTAAAATAGGACCTAAGGTACTTAAAAGAGGATGTAAAGCCTGGTTTTATGACTGTATTCAAATCTGTTATCATGGTAAGTCCTGCACAGTGGGTAATTAGGAAGAGTCTACCTTCCAAAGGAAACTTTCCATGTATCTGGGGCTCTGTGTGCAAATTGCCCAAGGTTAACCACTTCAGCTTGCATCAGCAAAGTTAAGCACCACCTAACTGCAGCCCCCATCTGCTGTAATCTCCATCCTCACCGTGGCAAATGCAGGCAGCAGATCCTCCTTCATCACACAGTGGCCTCAGTAACTGAGAGGATGGTGCAGGAGAGCCATAGCTGCAGCCTCCAGCTGAGGAAAGGCAGGTTGGGAAGCTGAAAGATGAACTGCATCAGATCATACAGGGACTAAAAGAAGGGGAAGAAAAAGCACCCATTTCCCTGATCAATCCACACTTGGATTCAAATTTCAATATCTTTTCTGCTTCCTGAGTTCTGTCTGCTGGGATATCATCTTTCCTGCACCAGCTGGGAGGATGGAATGTAAGCAAAAAAGTGTAGCAGGGTAGGGAGAGAGGAGAAAAATGTGTCCCTTTTCATGTGGCTGAAATTCTGGTGATAGGGGTGTTCTGTTGGGGAAAAAAGCACTCAATTATTTTCTTTTCATGCAGCATTTGGGATCTCTCCCTTTTCCTGTGCAATTCTAAAACTAAAGGGGGCCACTGCCACTGAAGTTCCCTCTGGCATTATGCTATAAATTAGAGGGCCCTCTTAGATTTTGAGAGACGGGCCAAGAACCTAGCTTAGCAGAGGATTCAGTACCATAGACAAAGAAATAGCGAAGATGCCAAAGGATAGGATTTTTCATTCCCAACTACAGCCTTTCAAATTGCTTTCTCCACCCTCTGCTACCTGACTCTAGAGGCAGAATCTCACCCTCTAATAGGGGGTTCTGGATTCCATTCCTGGCACTTTCCACACTACTCTAGGTATTTCAGTGATGAACTTCTCAGTTTACAGAATCTGGCAGTTATAGAAAAGTTTTTCTCCTTTAATGGTCCCTATGGAAATTAGCCCTCTGCAGGTCAAGGCTTTGTTAATATTCACTGCTGGACTTAAGACAAGGGGTTGTGGTTAAAAAAAAAAAAAAAGAGACAATTGCAGTTTTGGAAGGAGGAGGAAAATTATGGCTTGGCATGTGGTTCACTCTTCATGCTAGGTCAGCCCTAAAAGGCTGACTTTTAGACTGGTAAATGTTGCCAAAATAGTTGTGGCAGTTTCTCACATAGACTGTTGGGTTGTTTGGAGTTTTAAAGGTTATGATAAGGTCATTTTCATTTGTGGTAGGTCTCAAGCCAGACACCCAACCTCCTAAAATTCTACAATTTTGAGGTAAAATACAACTATGCAATCAAAAGCTATTTCTTCAAAGCACCAAGGTGAGGGTTTTCAGTGAAGTTTAAGGGAGCTTGGTTCCCAGGTCCCACTCTTTTAAGTTTCATTTGAAAACTGTAGCACACACACACTCCTACCCAAGTTTGTGGTATGGTACAACAAATGCTCATTTTATAAGCAAATTGTTCTTTTTTTACTTCAACTCTAGTATATTAATGTTTTTATGGAAAACTTCTAGCACTCAGTAACAACTGCTATAAAAACTTGACTATTTGGAGTCCTTTTCAGTATCATCCTAAAGCCCAGAACTCTACGGGAGAACAAGGGGAAGCAGAGCTGCACCCCATCACTGTTCAGGTTTCTGGTTGGAGGCTTGATCAATGTGGGTGATGAAAAATCCTTTCCAGGGGAAGTAAAGTCAAGGTGACTCTGTATTATGGACTTCAGGAATTCATCTTGCTCTTACATTGCGACAATCCCATTCAGACAGATCTTTCCAGTGGATGTAACCAGTGGTGCCAGGATCGACACCCAGGATTGGACTTGGGGGCAGTGGCTCTGTGCCAGGCAATGCTGAATCAGCCCCCAAGCTCTGTGAGTGCACCGACCAGTCCTGACATCCCAGATAAAGCATCAGAGGGGAGCCTTTGCTGCAAACTTTGACACAACCCTTACTGGTGTGAGGGGACTTAGAAGGGCTTAGCAGCAGTTTGGGCAGCCCTGAAGGTGGGAAGCTTGGAACAAGGGCTACGTGCTACAGTTGTGTGAAGGCAGGTGGAAGTCATGCACACGAATTCTCTCTTTTCTGGTCACCAGCTGGTAGTGTTTGTTACACTGCACCTCTTCTTTGCTGCTCTGCAAGAAGGGAGAGCACCAGCACGATGCAAACAAAGCCATCTCTACTTTGTCTAGGACTAGAGAGCTGCTTTCAAGGTATCAGAGGGTGGAGAGAGGCCTAAAAATTTGCACATTTCCAGGTATTCTTAGCCCACTTGGCCAGAGACTACTCTGATCTGTGTTGGCTGACAGAGTAGGGAGCTGTCTTCTGTGGACTTGCTGAGGTAGGCAGGCAGTGCTTGAGCTAGAGTATGAATCTGGTGATGCTTGGGTGTTTGCCTTGTTTCTCTGTTGATGGAAGTGTTATGAGTGTACTGGCACACATCCACTAAAGCACGGTGGAAATGTTTCAGCTGACACATTTGAAGAAGTGCTAGCCAGTGTCACAAGTGTGAAAAGTACACCAGGAAAGCAAACAATGGACTTGCGGCCTCTTTCCTGAGGTCAGTGAGACAGTTCTGGCTTCTGGTGAGTGTCCTGAACCCTTCACATATACTCAGTGAATGATTATTATATTCAGAAAAGCACTCCTATGTTGGTAACCATGACAACTCCTATTAAATGAAGTTTTTTTTTCATGAAATAGTGTGCTTTACAAGGCAGAGAAAACATTTATTTTCAAGGACCAATCCTGTACCCATTGATGTTCAAAGATGAAAGTTTAAGCCCCTATGGTAGCAGCAGTAAATATTACAGCAGCTTTTACATGTAGACTCTTCTGAAATTGAAAATGATCTTCAGGTTTTTTTCTTTGCAGCTGGTCATGACAGTAAAACATTTTACTCTGGAAAGCAGCTATGTTTAAAACACTCTTGGATCTCCAAGGGAGATTTTATTTCCTAATTGTTCTACCACATTTACAAAAAATTAAGTTTTGAATTACCTGTGATACAGTTTTTTAGTCATAAGATTGGCAGTCAGATGGTTCTACTAGGTTTAAAGGTTTTTGCTAAAACTTTTCATCCAGTAGCTGTGAATTTTAGCTACTGATGTATCAAACCAACATCAAGAATGCCTGTTTTATGCATGATATAAACAATGGTAAACACAGTGAATTAGATCGCTGGAATAAAATGTAAGCAATTTTTGTGAGAAGATATTTGATTCTATTTCCACTTCTGACATCTGTAAGCAGGAGTAGATTAACTGGTGTACAGGGAGATGTTAAAGTCCCACTTGCTCTGGCTGGTGTAGGAGCTCCTGTGTCCAGTGGCTTTGTGCAGCCTTCCCTTCCCCTCCCTTGTTAGACTGAGCCTGTGACTGCTTTATCCTCTCTTTATGTCAAGAGCAGCCTTGAGTACGTGATCTCTCTGCCTGTGCTGAGAACATTAGAAGGCAATGATGAAATGTTCAGGGCTGGGCTGGATGAGGCTTTGAGCAGCCTGGTGCAGTGGAAGTTGTCCCTGCCCATGGCAGAGGGGTTAGAACTAAATAGTCTTTAAGGTCCTTTCCAACCCAAAGCATTCAATGATTCTACCAAAACCTGGCAAGGAATGAAAGCAGAGTCTTGTACAGGAACAATAGGAAGAAAATCATTGGGACTTAAATAGAAACACTCTGCCCCAAAATATGGGCCAGGCAGTTTTTCAATGTCTTATCAGAGCTGGTAAATCACTGAAGGAATGTAAAATTTCCCAATTTTCTGGTTCATCCATTTGTACCAGGGTGGTCTTTTCTGAGAATTTATGGGTCATGTTAAAGGTCTCAACTAAACCTGCAAGCTGCATCATCCAGTGACCCACAGAGCCAGGAGCTCTCATTCTTGTGCAGCAGAGCCACTCAGCTAAAGGGAGGAGGCACATCTGCCCTTCTCTCCTGTCCTTGACTGTGCATGGGCACCTCCTTACCTCCACACTACCTGGAGAATTTGAAGAAGCTGATCTGACTAACAACCAGCCTAGCAAAAGAAAGAAATGGTTCATCCTCAGAAAGATTACTTTCCTGGACAGACTCAACTTCTCCTTGCACCATGTCCAGCAGCAGGACAAAAGGGAGGGACAGAACAGCATGGTTGTCAGTGGATGGCTCCTCCAAGGCAGAGGACAGGATCCCAGCAGCCCAGATTCAATTTTACTTCAGTTGCTGTTCTCAAACTGCACTGGAAGATTTGCAGAATTGTAACTAGGCCAAATAAAAGTATAAGGGCAGAAACTTGGCCCGAAAACCCATTAGGGAGAAAGGATTATTAGGAAAGAAATCTGGATGCTATTTCTGTGGTCTGCAAATTTTAACTGAAAATTACATAAGTTTTTTTTTTTTTTGGCTTGTGTAAATCAACTTTTAAAAATATCTTTGATGTTTAAGAAGCTCAGACATGTAATAGCTGGCTCTGGCATTTTGCAAGAAGTTCATAAAAAGCCCAAGACCATTAGTATTGGTTGTAAACTCATTCTGTAGCCTGAGAGCCATCTGCTTATCTCCAGAGTTTATGGCCTTCCATCTACCTTAGTGTTTTGGATGGCTGCCCATCACTGAAGCACATGAGTGCCTTTCCTTCAGACTGCAGTGCCTCCTGGATTCCCTAGCTGCTCTGCAATCTTCTTTTATTAGAGACTATTGGAATAGTTCTACTAGGTCATATCCAAGATCCATCTAGCCCAGCATCTATCTCATCCAGTAGTCAGAAGCAGATGTTTAAGCATAAGGACAGGACAAACTTCTAATGATACTTCTGTGATTTGTCTCCAGATGCAACTTTGATATGTTACAAGGGCAGGGAGCAAAAGAGTGTACAAAGTGGATCAGAACTTATCCCACTTATTATTGTCCAGCAGTTTGGCTAAGAGAAAATGTGGCTGATTTTATGATTACTACACCTTCTTAGCAGCTTTCTAGGGGCATCACATAGACGTGAGGGAAAAATCTTAATGAAACAAGAAAGCTGTCTTGGTAGCAGTTACACTGTGATTTCATTCCCAATGGAATTCTGCACTGTGTAGGTGACAGGGAATCTCATGGCTGCTGTCCTCAGCTCTGATGTGCCTCAGTCAGAGGTTTTGATGTAGGAAAACTTGTTGGTGAGTCTGCCAAAACCTCCCCACTAGTGCTGCTGCCAGGAGCTGTGTTTTATAGGTAGCCAGTGTTTCATAGGTATCATCCTGTACACAGATCACCATAGAAAACACATCAGAGGCAACGTCCAACTATCAAAGCTGCTGGTTGCACCTCTCAGCTCCAAGCTGTTTGATGCACAAATCCAAGTGGAAGGAAGCCCATCTGTATTTAAATGTTCTGTCTGTCAGGAAGAAGAAGGCCCTGTTCATGACAGTAAGATTGAAATGTGTCCTCTCTCCATCATGCTACAGGATTTGGCCTGGCTCTGCACAGCCCTGCTAGTCCCACTGGCCCTCTGCCTGGTTTCCCTTGGGCCACAGCTGCAACAACAGTACCAGTCTGGCTCCTCTGTTGTGGCAGAGGGGAGGAGGAGGGCTAAACTCTCATTTCCCTGCTCAACAGTTATTTTACTGGTTCCTATAAAGTTTCATGTGGCCAGTCTGCCAGGTGTGCAGGGCTTGTGTGACCCAGGCTGGGAGGGGTGTGCTGACATACAAAACCCCACAACCCATGGGAAGCCTCCAGAACCCCCAGGAAGCCTCCATAGCCCAGGAGAATGCAAACTGCCTTCCAGCTTTTCAAACACACCAACTCTCAATGATGAAAGGGAAAGGTCTGACTGTAATTGTGCCTGCTGCTACACCTACCGCAGCAGATCTCCTGTGAGAGCAGACACTGCCAGACTATAACAGGTAAAGTCTTTACAGGTGAACTTAGAAATAATGATGCAAATAAAAGCATTTACTCTGCTAGTCAGGATCAGGTTCTGCAATGCAGATGGACATGAAATAGAAAAGTTTCTCTCTAAAATTATTCCTTTTGTCCGTCAGTTGATGGATTTTCCCCAGACTTGGGCCCATGAAGCTCAGTGGCAAAGAGATCCTTTCAGAGAGCCAGATGGGCAATAAAAGAATGGCTTGGGAAAAGGTTTCCAAGAGCTATTCTCAAGGCACCTAGCATGTAGCAGCTAAAAGAAGGACAATAACATGTGCAAGGCACTCCTAATCCAAATCCCAGTAATGGAGTTACATGATAGGCTGCTGCCTCTTGCCTCTTAATTTATGAAGGATCAAGTGGTATTAGAGCCAGTCTGCTATCCATCATGAAGTGCTCATCACAGCATGTCAGCTTGTAAAAAAATGCCACTCCATGGAGAATAGGGAATAAATTCATCATCTCTCTTTAACTTGATATTCAAGGAAGCTGATCAGCAGGTCCCTGTCTGAGGAATGTTGTTTATACTCAAAGAAATGCGGTGTGACTTACATTAAATGGTTTAGATATGGATTCTGAACAAAACAGGGTTTCATGAAACCAGTGGAAGAATTATGTTCATTGTATGCAACGTTGATCTTAACTCTAAGGCAACACTATCCATTATTTTTATCTGTCCAGAAAATGGCAGAGCTATGTACTATGAACAGCATTCTGTGTTTGCAGGACTGATCTCATAAATAGTTCTTTTCCAGATATTTTCCATGATAATGCTATAGATATGAAGACTACAAAAAGTCTTGAGTTTTTCTTAAGACTAGAAATGTCTAAGAGCTTATAAATATTTTATTCCAAGTCTGCCAAAGGAAAAACTCAAATAGATAATTTTAAGCACTTGTCTTTGCTTAAAGGATGTGAAAATAAGTTTTACAAGTTATTTCAGCTTGTCCAGAAGTTTCTCCCATAAATACTCTTCATCAATTCTATTCATGGAGTAATGATAAAGATGCCAAGTTTACTCCTCTGGGATTTATCAAATAAAATCTCATCCTACATTTAGACAATCACTTTCAGTCTCATCTATTTAAAGTTAGGTGTCTACATCTGTGCTTAGGTTCCCACATAAAACTGACTGGATGTTCAGTGCTTACTGTCCACAGACAATGCAGATGCTCAGTAGTCTTCAAAATCTGCAACTCATTTATTGCTCTATATATGAGCCATTAGTTCAAATGTTGGTTGCAGAGGATGAGGAAGCTCTTGAGCATGTGAGAAAGGGATGGAGTGGTTGATTGAAAAGCAGAGAATGCTCTTATACCATCCAAGGTTACACTATTCCTCTATCTTCTCCAGTTTAAATGTACATTGCCACTTTCTGTCCTTTATTTTGAGTTGTGGCCCTAAGGAGATTACTTTTTTAAAAAGTATGTTCTTTTTTAAACTGACACACCTTGACCTCCTTTTTCTCATCTTCAGTGTTTCCACCCTATTTGTTCATCTTCCTCAAAACTCCACTGCTTCTCTTGGTGCTCTCAGGAAGGCACAGCAGAAATACTTCTTACTGTGAGCTCCAGCATCTGCATATTGTCCTCATAAAGTTGGCTGAAGTTTGGAGAATATTTAGTGTAAGGCAGTGCTGGAGCAGAGGACAGTCTGTACTTCCATCAGCAAAGGTTATGCCACCTTCTTCTTCCGTTGTCCCTCTACACAAGTCTGTGCTGAACACATGAGAGAGACAGGCGAGTTTGGTCCAAAAACCAAATAATGTCAACTTCTAGGTAAAAATGAGAGGCATGAATCACCAGCCCAGAGGATGAGCACATGATAGAAGAGTAGTCTGCATTTGGAGAATATTTAAAGGAAATTACTTGTCCGAAAGAAGATTTGAAAGAGAAGAAGCTTTCTGTCTGTGAGAGCAGGGAATCATTCTCTGAATGAAGATGTGTGTGCAGCTCTATTTTGTATTCAAGGTAAGCAGTGACCTTGCTGAACAGGTATGGGACAGAAAGAATTTTGCTAAATAATTGACATCTGAGCACTCTTAAGTGAAGGAGCTAAGCAGACCTGGACATCTGCTGCCTTAGTTAATGGAGAAAGACAGGCACCTTCAGGGTGATTTACATTGCATGGTGTCTCTGGTAATAATTTAAAAAGAGTCCTACACATGGGTGATAGGGAAACTGTCCAGGATTATGATAGTTCTCTACAGATACTTAAAAATTCCTTATTCTTGAAGGACCCTTATAATACTACCTATAAACTGCAGTGAATGTAACTGCCTCAGCCTACTGCCTACTTCTGCTAAATAAACATTTCTTGTGAGATAAGGTCATTTATCTGAGGAAGAAAAGTTTCATTTAGTAACTACTATAGTTACTGTGGTTGCAGTATCATGAGATCACCCACACAAAGAAAATGTTTATTGGATTGTTTGAGTGATTGCTTCCTTTCCTGTGTTTTTGGTGAAGTTTTTGGGCAGTGGAAGAAGTAAATGGACCAAAAAAGTCTTATTCACCTGCCCACCCACATTGTCATCCTCGATTATATCAGCCATGATATAATAACACGTGTTTAAACATTCTGTAAGTAAGGAAGAATTTTAATGGCTGATAATGGTGGAAGCTCATAGCCTAGCTTGTGACTAATTTTGTGGTGGTTGCGGAAAGTGTCGTAGGTGGCTCAGGGACCCAAGTGTGGGCTCTGGAATATTTCACCAGCCAATAAAATAGCAGTGGTTGACTGTCCAGTATCTATATAGTGCTGTAGTTTCTCTTCTACTGTGAGTGACAAAAGAGCACAGGCATATCTATCCACCTTGTCGGGGAGGCAAAAGGCTGGACATAGGGAAGCCAGCCTTCCCACAGAGCAGATGCCTGGTCAAAGTTTGATCTTGCCAGGGCGTTGAGAGGGTTGATGGCTTTGTTGAAGGGGTAGGTGTGGCAGCTGCTCTCTGGTCACAGAGAGAAACAACTTTCCCAGGCATTGTCCTGGAGCAAAGTCTGTGAGAAGATCAGAGAAAAGAATGAGAAACAATTCTTATCTTAACTTGCTACACCTGTTGTTATGAACATGTGAAATGTGTTATAGAAATTTGTTTACCAAAGAGTAGTTTCTTAATTAGCCAATGGTGATAGTATTTAAATTAGTAGACCAATTAAGTCCAAGTATACTGTAACTGTCTATAAAAACAATGTTTCTTAATAATGATATAATATAATAAAAATTAATCAACCTTCTATAAATCATGGAGTCAATGCTAATTATTACCAGTTCAGGGATGCCTTGCAATGACAGGTAGGCAAAATTTGCAGAGTACTAAGAAGATAGGAGGAGTTGTAAGAATGTTGTCTTTGTTGTTTTGCATATGTTAGTGAAATCTGAAAGACTATGAATCCTGCTGCTAATCTGATATCTTTATTTGAACAAAACACCTCAGCTTTCCACAGCAGCTACAACAGCAGAATATTTACTTAGTCTATAACAAGAGATATTACTATTTGCTTTTCTCACTATTTGTACAGATGTGGTTATAAGAGGAAACCTTTCCACGATATGCATCATACTGTTATTTGAACTAATTTTAGAACTGCTCCTCAGTTACAACTTGGCTTTCTTTCCTTTTCTTTTCCATTCAATTAAGAAATGTCTGAAATCCAGCCCTCACTCTTCTGCACCGCAGCTTGGCAAAAATCCCTTGCACAGAAAGGAGCTCCCCTGATCCTGAGTGCCTTGCCCAGGGAACAAGGGATGGGATACTGCTGTGGCTGCTGCAGCTGGACCCTTGGCTGTGGGCTGCCTGCCTGCTGCCCTGAACAGCACTGGAGTGTCTGTGTGCTGGAAGATCTCCCTCTCTCCCATGTAGCAGAGGTTCTTGGAGAAGATTCGTGGGCAAGCAGTCCATCTGATAAAGTTTAGACACCCAGGATGTGACACATATCCCTCTGGGCTTCTTTGAAAGCCAGGGAAAAGAAATAGGTCTTCTGAGTCATCTGCAGAGGAATTTTTTCTCTTCCAAGTAATAGGCAGCATGCTTTTGGGGACAATATCCCATGTAGGCACCTGCAAGGTGGATTTTGTGCCCTGAACCATAAAATTAATGTAATTCAAGTCTAGATGACAATGACAAAACAAGCAGTTTGTAGGAATGCTGCCTTGTATGTTTATATCTATGTCATGGGATTACATGAGCTTTTATTGATATTCAGAGGTCAGCTGACCTGTTCCAGCAGGGTGGCTGGGGACATGGAAAGCAGCCAAAAAGAAGGCAGATGCTGTGTGATGAGGTGCTACTGGTGTTTATCTGAATTTGGTTTTACACCAAGATCTGTGGGAGTCACATGCCTCACATCTTGTGGAGGCATTTGAGTTCCAGCAGCTCAAGTGATATTTTGTAAGAATATAGCTCTTTAAGTGATGCTTTGAAGTTACACTTGGGCACAGGAAGAAAGGGACTATATGTAGAGAAATAGAAATCCACTCTAGCTTTTGTCAGTGGGATTCATAGCTACTAAAAAGCTATCAAGTGCTTCCTTTTCCACTTCACAATTAAATGCCCTCGATGTGACCTTCAATCCTGTTGTACTGACAGAAGTCCTTGTCTAACACCTTTTCACCCCTGTCTGTGGAAGTAAGATGTTGGAAGGTATGTCTGTATGAAGGAGTGGAGCACAGTTCTGAGATTCCATAGCTGGTGGGGACACTCCCAAGCCATGTGGACTCAGCAGCTCAGGTCCCAAATCCTGCTTACTGAAGTCATGCAACAGGGCATCTGGAACAAGGTTTGTGATGCTGAATGCAGTGCCTTGTGAACACAGACTGCTTTGGGACCTGAGCCACATAATATCCATTTACCTTCCTTCCATCTTCATAGCATTTCTGTGAACATAATTAATTATTTTCCAGCTGAAAAGAGGACAGGTCTGCCTTAAGAGGTGCTCTCTAGTTATCTCTTGCTCCTTTAATGCTCTGTTTGAATGTTTTTCATGCTTATGCAGCAGGGAACATCTCTAACATTCTGGATAATCTGGCCTTCAGTGCCAGTGAAAAAGCAGAGTCTGACCATTGCATGAGTGGTCACATGGTGATCATTCATCTCACTAATGAGAAAGAGAACGCTCCCTCTAATCTGCTGTGTGTTTTCCAGTCCCTCCTGGTCACCTCCTTTTCTGCATTGCACAAGAGCAGGATTATGACTGAGAGTAATTTCTTTTTAACTTGCGGAAAAAAGAAAAATCTAGAAGCAGTCTACAAGTAGCTGAAACCTGACTTCACTCAGGATAATGTGCTTCATGTGTACATATACATACATATATATGTATGCATGTATTTGTGTGTATGTATGTATGTACATATACACCTCAGGCTCTTTCTCAGTAACACTTTGTAATAATTTCCATTTAATACACAGGCAGGTCCACATGTCAGAGGGTGTAGTTCAAGGCAGAAGCTCCCTGTATCTACACCTCTGTCGAAGAGAAACCTTTATGGAAGGAGTGCACAGATAGCTGTGACATTAAACTTGGTGTCTTTGATCTTGGTCCCAAATGTGCTTGGTGAGTGAGATAAGTCATTAAGTAGCCAGAACAGTGGTCAAGGATGACAATTAGCCTGTCATTCCAATACTGAGTTGGTTACAGCTGAACTAGAACACAGCTTGGAAGCAGGTGGATAGAAACTAAGAAAAAACTTCATAAAAATGGAGGTGATGAGCTGGAAGAAAATGGGGGAGAAAACCCCCATACTTAGGAAGCTGCTGCAAGAAGTTTAACAAGTCAGGGACTTTTCCAGGGGTGTGAAAGTCATTT
>JAYDZK010000001.1:51983727-52043492 GCA_034509185.1 Euphonia xanthogaster
AGGCCTCATTGCGATCTCTTCTAATGTTCTCATGCTATTGCCTACATAAGGAAAGACTCAGACATGATGAGCACAGCATCACACATCTTTCATTAGACCAAATTGTTTATATGGGGTTGGTTTTTTTTGGGGGGGTTTGGTTTTGGTTTTTTTTTTTGGTAGGGTTTTTTTGCTTGGTTTTGTTTGTTTGTTTTTTTTTTTTTTTTTGCCTGAAAATTTCTCTGCCCATGCCCAGAAAAGCCTGCTGAAATTTCTAGAAAGTGTGAGCACTTTGTAGGACAGCTGCCTACGGGCATGAGACTACAAGGAGAGCATGCCAGTTTTTATTTCTAGAAAGATCCTTCTAGCTACTGTTGTCATTGCTATTCTCTTCCCTTTGACAGCAAGGGCAAATAGGACCATGGCTCTGACTCCTGGGCACAGAGCAGTCTGCCTGCATCCCCACACTCCAGTGGCTTCATGCCATTAACCTAATTGTATCAGACATTGGAACCAGTGAAGCCTTTAACTTATATCTCTGGCTGGTAAAACAGCATTAAACTTTGTAAAACTCAGCAATCCAAAAAAGTTTTCTGCAGACACCTTTATTAGTAATTAGATTAAGGAACAGATTGTGAACCTACAGAATGTTCTGCATGTCTAGGCAGGAGTTGGCTTATAAAAAGATAAAAAAATTGGCAATTCGGCCTATTAAATGAGTGTCCACATTACTGTGTTATAACTATAGATTAAAATAAAACTGAAATCAATTCTGGATTAAAGTTATAGTCATCAGGCTGGCATTCTCATCTCTTCACATATAGCAGCTTCCATTCTGTCTGTGTGGATTCTCCACTTGCAAAATCTCAGGCATCTGCAAATCACAGAAAACTGAAAATGATTAGTATGACAAAAAAGGTGCTGTTAATAGAAGCTCACTGCATATTTATTATTTACAGTTTTCCATTCAATGAGCACAGTGATGCAACAGTGACATCATCCATCAATCAGTACTGATACTGCTGAGAAGCTGAGCCTTTTGCTTTTTTCCCCCAAATGGCTTTCAGAGTAATTGGCACTTCTTATAGAGACGCTGGCAATCTGATGTGTGTTTTACTTCAGATATTAATTCAGAGTGTTTTCTGATGATGCACCTACTAATGATTCCTATCAGTTGGTGTTTCGTGTTTTCTTTTTTTCTTCCATTCAGCTATATCCTTCCTTTTCTTGTTACCATATAAAATGTGTATATGAGCTTAATATTATCAGTTCAGAGTATTGCCCTTGCTCAACTTGAGGCAAGCTTAGCCATAAGCTCCAGCTGGTGCAGGACCACCTTGTAACCGATGGCAAAGAAACCATGACCAAGTCCAAGATTTTTCATCCATTTCAGTTACAATTACCTACAGTGTTTTCTCTGGTTACACAAACCAAATAATTTTCTAGGAAAAGTAAAGTTTTTGGAGTGTTAGATACACTACCTGTAGTGTATCTAAACTTCAAGTAGTTTATCCCACCAGGAGAACAACTATATGGTGTGGTCTAGCTCATAAAAATAAGGCATCCTTCTTCCTGCAATAAGCAACAGTATTGCCTATCAAAATGCAATTGCTTCACAGAGATGGTATTTCTCCCCCTTCTGCCCCAATACCCAAAAAAGCCAATAAAACCAAGCAGCACTAAAAAAAATACCGACTTAAATGAACAGAAGGGATTAATGACATCTAGAGTAATGACAGCACAATCCTAATCCCAGGCAGAGCTCTAGAGGGAAGAGCTGCCACCCAAGAGAAAAGAGCTGCTTGTGAGGCCCGTAAGAGTATTGATTCTGCTCTCTATGTTACACACAATCCATTTACAAATGGCTATATGAAATTTCCAGCTATTTTACAACAAAAACAAATCCAGAGGGTTTTTTTTTTTTCCTAACCTGTATGGATGTATGCTAGTGTGTACCAAATCCTGGCTCTAGTGAATGTGAGTAAATCTCTCGAATTAGCTTGTCTATACCAGCTCAGGGCCCAGCCTTTAAGAGCTGTGCCTGGACTGTTGGGTGGAACAGGACCATGTCCTGCACTCATGACCAGACTGTGATAGCCCACACCAGCTATGTGCCTTTTGGCAATTCTGGCTTGTACCCTCTAGAGCCCCACTAAACAGCGCACATCTCAATCCGGGCAAGAGCACAGTCTTTCCAGCTGGCATAAAAGACAAACCCAGATATTCTGGGGGTGAAAAAAGAATTTATTTAGGTAGATGTAATCCATGCCATGTCAGTTGGCCTCAGGGCTGGGGGTCTGACCTTTCTCTGTCTGATGTTCCTGCACAGATGTAGATGTATAACACCTAAAGTAACTCAATGCTAATTCTGAATTCAGCACCTAATGCTGAATTCAGCACCACTACAGAGATTACAGCTGTGGCACTACGTGTGGAAACAGTTGTAAGCATACAGCAAGATTATGTCAGATACCTGCACTTTTATTAAAAAAATAATGAAGAGCAAGAAACAAGGAGCTTTCTATAGGGTTATAAAAGTAAGGGCTAATGATGCATGAGCATCAGAAATTCTTTCACAAATGCTCTTCTGACTCTCTAAGCTAATTTCTATAAACCTTGTTTTCTGTTTGCTCTGTCCAAGTATTGAAATGAATTTGCTGTCTCCTAAAGCAGTGGAGATCTCAGCATCTGGCTTGGCATTAGGGAGCAGGAATATCTGCCATTGATCTCATTGATATTGGCTGAGAGCCAACATGAGTTTTCTGCAGAAGCAAATTCTGAGTTCATAATTGTGAGTATTCAGCAGTTCATATCCCATTACTGAGAGCTACTTCCTCAGTTAGAGAATGTTCCCATGAGAGTCATGCATCCTAAGCACCTTGAATCCGTAACATAAAAATTCACATTTAGCTTTTTGGAAATAAGATGTAAAAAATACTTATTCATGAGAAACATTTTGTGAGTAATTTCTTATAGCAACCATTGAAAACTGATTCTTCATTTATGTGGTGCTCACAGACAGAAATGTTGTGGGGAAATTGGAGTATATAGCTCCTGTTTATGTTATGCCCTGGCAATTCAGGGCTGCACTGGGGACCTCAGTGCAAGCCCAGCTGTGATCCACCAGCGATTACCTCCTGTGCTGAGACTGCAGGGAAGCAGCCATTTCATTCTCTTCCCTTTTTTCATCCATGGCCAATGAAATCTGGCTTTACATCATCTGTACAGATACAGCTGTAGTAATCTCCACAGTTTCGTCTAAGAATACCACTGCATCTGGGAAGTTTGTACAGTTTTATACCTTCCGTGTACCAGCTAAAGAAATGTCTTAGCCCGGAGAATATTGTTATTTCTGTATCTGACTTAGTGCAGGTAAAAACCCGTGTCACCGGGAGCTCGTGTGAGCAGCGGTGCAGCCGGGAGTCAGACGCGGAGGCTCCGGAGGTCGAGGCTCCCATCTAGCGGTGAAACTGATCGGCAAAAAGAGCCGATAGCGGGAGCGAACATTACTGAGGGCCTTGTGGGCATCCTCCCTCGTGTTCCAAACCATAGCTGACTCAGGAGAAGAGAAAGACAGTGGGAAAAGCCAGGCAGCCCCCAGCGTCTCTAAAGTTTGGGACAAGCAGTTCAATTCTCGCAAGAAGGGAACGCGGCTCTCTGGGGTAGGTGTTGTCTTTGACTGAAGGCCAGGCAGGACATTCTGCAGATGTTCTGGCAGTAGCTGAGCTACTGTGAGCTGACCCACAGGCTCAGGAAAGGCAGAAGGCAAAGCCTGGTCTCTGCACAGTAACCTGCATTTTCAGACTTCCTTTTTCAGAAAAAAAAAAAAAAAATGTCTGTTATGTAGAGCGAGAGGAACATAATCACTTCTGCCTGGATGTGCCAATGAAATTGAATAAATAGAGCGGTTCTTGAAAAATATAATGACAGTATAGGCTCCACAACAGCAATGAACTTTGCAAAGGGGTCTGTGACCTTGTGAGGGTTGGTTTTGTGAGGGTGGCCTACCTATTTCCCCCTGAAACCACGTCAATTTTCCTCCAAAAACCCCACCCAGACACCAGAGAACAATTTTTGATATCCACAGGCACACATCCAGGCAAACTGTGAAGAAATCTAAGTGCATATTTCATAAGCACATCAATAACCATAACCATACTGACTATGCAAAAAATGAAGAACAGTGACACTTGAGTGATAAAAGATCATGTTCTGCATACTGTTGAAGTCAATAAGGTGAACTGAAGTGAATTAAATTGAAATATCAACTCAGTTTCTGCTGCCTCATGTTTTTCAGTCAATTGGATTTCTTTTTATGCAGGGAGAATCACAGATGATGGATTGCAGTTCATTTCCACTGCAGCAATTTTTTCTGGATGTTCCTGTTGTATCTGCTCAGCCCCAGTGGATGTGTTGAAGATCCTCCAGGAAGTCCTTGCTGAGTGTGTTTTGACTCACAAGTGCAGTGACCTTTGCTTGCTGCCAGGTCTGGCAGCTATTTGATCTCTAACTTTAGCCTGTGCATTTCTGTAACTACCACAGTTTCCTTGAGATGCCTTTTCTGAATAATAGTTTTAGGAAAAACATCACAAGAGGAATGCTGGCTGCCTCAGTCCTTGCCACTCTGTCTGTCCCTTTCATTTTGTGCTGAAGCTCAGATTACAGGCCTGTAAGACTCAGCTGTTCCAGTTCACCAGGGTTCACATGAATATTTCCTTCTGTTTCAGTTAACCTAGTTTCACTCCCTCCTGCCTGACCTGGAGGCCACAGAGAAAAACACAGCTAGCATCTCCATGTTTTGCCCACCTTGGGCCAAAGGCACAGGAATAAAAAATTTCCGTGTTCCTCTGAGCACAGACTAAGCTGACTTGCAAGTTTTGTGAATTTAGCAGGTATCTTAGCCTGGAAAGTGTCATTTGGCTTTGCAGATTACTGCAAACACCTTGCCAAGCTGCAAACCCATTTCACCATCCATGACCACCTGTGCCTATATCTCAGTGATTTTCTGACCTGACTGAAATCTGACCTGGCTGAAATCTCACCTTTGTGAAGACTTTCCAGGTTGTTTTGAGAATATGAGTAGATAATAGTTTAATTGTTTTTGTCTTACTTTCTTCAGTATTATTGGTCAGCCATCTCAAAGGTGGACCCACTGCAAACAATACCTACATCAGGGATGCATCAAGTGTCCATATCTGCAAGTTGCTGAAGGGCTTCATGCAGGCTTTTTGAAGTTTGATACCCAAAAGCAGCTACCCTGTGCCTAACAGGCTGGCATTGGACCTCTTTGCAGCTGCTGGGCAGCCACTGCTTTAGTATGATATTTATCCCCTCATATTTAGATCCCACATCATAGATCAGCTACTCTGGAAGAAGGTGTTGATTGATTGAAAGTTCCTCAGAGGATCCAAATGGATTCCCTTTGCCCCTGCAAATAGCCACACCTGTGTATATTATTTGACTATTCTCAGGGAGTATAGGGGAAATGGTCTTTGAAGTTCAGCTTGAAAGTGGTAGGCAAGGCTGTGTAGCCACCTCCTCTTCTCTTTCCTCAATCCTTTAAATGTGTCTTAATACAGACTGGCAGGGCTGTGTTACAAGGACAGTGGAAGGTTGGGTAGGTGGGAACTGAGTAGAGGCAGAAGATCAAATTATCCAAGGAGAAAGAACTCATGTTTACTAGCTACCACATTTTATGTTAAAACTGGCAAATGCGAAAGAAAAACATGGAATCTGATTTCTCCTGCTTCTTTACTGACCACTCAGAGAGAGGCAACAAAAACTGCTCCTGCCAAACCTGGTTAATAATTGTCCTGCCTATTTTGGGTTGCTTCTCTTCAGGGAGCTACTATTATCAGTAAAAACTTTTCCATTCTCACAGTGCATGGAGTGATGCCAGCAGTTGCTGGAGCAGAAGGCTGGTGAGGCACGCTCATGGTAGTGATGGTGTTGTAGGATTAGGTTCTTGTAGGGTGTCACTGCAGGTGTAGCTGCTCCCTGCTGAAAGGGCCCTGGCTGGCTCCCTGTATTCATTAGCATGATCAAAGTTGCTTCACTTTGGAAGTACCTGTGCAGGTGCTGAAGGAGATGTACTAGGAGATGTGTTCAAGAAGCTTACAGCAAAGATAATAGGCCCCTTTGATTAATTATGTTGTAGCAGCTGGGACAGGGACAGGGCAGGCTGTGTTTTAGGCTTATTTTTTTTCCAGAGACAGGTTTATTTTTTTTCCAGAGACGTTGTGGTGAGAGCAGAAAAAAAGTTAACATGCAAAAGTCCCACTATTGGTAAGTGTTGAAGATGCATTTCTTCTGTGTTTCTGTCTTCTCTAGAGCTCCAGTGATACCTCACTTGCACTGAGCCCCTCTTTCTCAGATATCCCAGCCAAACTGCTCCTTTTTTGCTTCTCCACTTAAATTAGCTTTGTCCTTTTTCACGGGGTTAGCAGAGCAGGAAGGAGATAAGTATAAGATCCAAGAGTGCCTATGAAAAATCTGGAGGTATCGCGAGAAGGCCTTGCCTGGGAATGACTGACAGACTCTGGCAGCCCTGTGACTTACCAAAGACACTCTGTCCCTTTTCATTAGTCCTCTTATGGACATCCTTTGTGGGAAGGATAATTTTGTATTAGAATTTAGCTGGAATGAGTAACAGATGATCCAGTTAAATATCAAGACAGACAGGTCATTTGAGTTTGTGTTCTATAAACCAACTTGAAGAACTGCTGCTTACAACCTCCATTCCTCATTGAGCTATCATGAAGGAATTTTGGCTGTTTATCACATTCACCTGCCAAAGACTCCATCAATGGGTGATGGATGTGACAGGCAACAAGCTGGACATCACAATAATTCTTCAGGCATCTTGGGAACAAAGGACTCAAGAGGCGAGACAATATCTAATTCAACAAAGACTAACAAAGCTCTGAAAGGTCCTAACAGAGTTTCCACTAAAAGGACATGAATTCCTCCAACAAAACAAGCAAGGCCAACTGGTTGCTCCCTTGACCCCGTGTGACAGAAGACAAGACAAAGTCCCCTTGTCAAGCTTGCCACAAAGATGGAGTTTTTAATGATAGCAGGGCTGTTTGAGGAAACAAAAGGAAGGAGGAGGCTAGATACAGCAGGGGATAAGTGTGGTAACCTCTCACCCTCTGAAAAGGCTGCCAAACAACAGCTGTAGACATAGGTCTAAGGCAGGGTGTGTTTCACTAGCGTTCATCTTATTGCTTTGTTACAGAATATACACAAAAATATTCCCAACAACAACATTATTATTATTATTATTATTATTATTCTTTTGTAAAGGATTGATATCTCATTTGTGTAATCATTTTCCATACTTGTTACTGCACGCGAATTGGCATTTCCTTATTTTCTCTTATTTTCTCTTATTTTTTATTTATTTTCTTTATATGCCTGGTAGGAATGCAGTCACTGCTTTTGTTGGTCCCAGCCTGTGCTTATGCTGCAACAAAATCTGTTCAATGAATGAAATTTTTCATGTGGCAAAAATTAAAGGAGAGTGTATGCTTTCTAAATCAAATGGTAATACTTAGATTAAAATTTAGGTTAGATGGAAAGTTGATGTTCCAGATTTACAAAGAAACCTATATGTCTTCTGATAGGAGAGTCAATGTTCTGACTCAGCTGGTTTGACAGGTTAGTGCTGTCTGACATGGCTCCAGCATGTACTGTTAAAAATCAAGATTGACAAATGGGCAACAAAGAGATTTCACTGCATTTTTCTCTGAAGCAGCTCAAATGAAAATCTTTATCTTCAATCTCAAGAAACTGATTTCTCCAGTTTAATGTCTCAAAGAAGCAGTCATAGATGTTTGAAATGCATGATATCAGAATTTATCTCCTTTCCCATACTTTGTGACCTTCCCAAAAGAGGAACAATATCAAGCAGTTCCTGATTGCAGTTTTGGGAAGGCAGAACAAACTGTTACCTCTGTGGGCTGAAAGAGCAGATATAACCATTCTTGAGGATTCTTCTTTGCTTTATAACAATGTCAGGTCTTCTTCCATCTTCCCTTTTAGCCAGTGAAAGGTGGGAACCAGTGGTATTGCACCTCTAATGATGGATGTTTCTTGCCACCCTCCAAAGGAACTGATGATCAGCACCTGATTTAGTGGAAATGCACCTCCAGTTCATATTTTCAAGTATGTGTGATCTTTGAAACACTGTCATAACTACTACCATATACAGCCAGGGATGCTATTTTTTATAGAACTGAGCTGTGGTCTCAGCATTCTCAGCATTTCTTGTCTTTCTCTTAAATATTTAACAGGCTGTGTATGTGTGTGTGTGTGTGTGTGTGTGTGTGTGTGTGTGTCTTTGTCTTTCCAGAACTTCAAGGGAATATATGAAATAGTCAGGGACTAGGGAGCAAAGTGTTGATTCTTGCTGTAATGAATTGCTTGTTTTCCTCTGTTTTGGACTCTCTCAATTAGATCTTCCAAAGAATCTACTTTTTGTGCAGCTATATAGACATGGAAGAGTTCAGCAGAGGCTGACAACTGTGCTCTAATGTCTGAACTAGCTAAAATAGCACAAGCCTCAGTAACTTTGCTACCCACTCACATATTTTATGTGTGGAACTTTTGTTTCTTTAAAAGTAAAGAAAGTGTTAAATATTTAAAATGTAATAAAACGTATTGTCCTAACTGATATGATACAACAGATTGATAAAACTTTATGATAGAAAAAGAATACGTTGACATCTACAGTTTATCAAAGATTTTCTTGTTCGAAATCAGAACTTTGTTTCACGGATTATTTGACATTCCTTTGTATCAGTCATGATGAAATTTAGCTATCAAGTAAAGAGATTTGTATGCATGTTGGCATGTTATTCAAGAGATAAAAATGCATTTTGACAAATAACTTACTGATAAAAATGCTTAAGTGTATTTATCTGTGCATTTGATTTAATGGGGTTTTTTTTTCCAACTGTGTAGCTAATTTAGTTAAACAAAGCACATATATTGGATTTTCTAACTTGACTTTCCTATCCAGTCATAGTGGATCAGGAGCTGACAGAATGCCAGGGCTAGGGAAAAAAAAAACAACAACTAGTTTTGGGAGTGATTGGGTGTTGTTACATGGAACTTAGATCACTCTGGTAGCTGCAAAGAAAACAGACTTGTTGAAAGCAGTAATAGGAAAAAAAGTGACTTGAAACAAAAAACATTGAGTAAATGAAGTCAGATTCAAGTAGCCAAATGAACAAGCAAGGTGTGAGCATTGCCTTGTCAAAGCCAGTAATCTTAGATGCCATTAAATATTTAGTGTGGTCTATTTGATGAGTCTGGTCTATTTGATCTGCTTCTCACAAGCTCTTTCTTTGGGAGGTCTTTATTTATGATTTAATAGCCGTCCATGAACTTGGAACCTTGAATTAAGAGAATTATATTTTCTTCTTCAGCCATATTTGGCATTTGATGAGTGTCTGTGCAGAAGGAAATCATTCTTGGATAAGACCCTCACTTGTAATTACCAGCTGTCTTAGATAACAGTAGCATATTCAGTCCACAGCAGTAACTCTGGGGAAGAGACCTGTGATCTGTGGTTGTGGCTGAATTATAATTGCCCTGTTATTTACTTAAAATGGGACACTTACAGGTGCATGGGAAACAGAGTTTAAGTATAAATAAATGAAACACTACTCTGGAAACATGTTTAAAAGCAAATGCCTTACAGGAAAATATCTCAAAAAAATTTCTAATGGCATTTCTCTTCTTAGAAAACAAAGTAGAGTATATCCTTTATTTCATTCTTTAAATTTTTAAATCCATGAAGCTATTTCAGTTACAGTAGATTCTTCATTCTCTGAAGAAAACAAATTAATATACAATAGGAGAGAAAGATTGTCTCACTGCCCATTACCAAAGCATAGAATAAAACATTCATGTCTGAAATAATTGTAAATGACCTTTTATGACTGCAAATGAAATTCTATTATATAATGCAGTTATTGTGTTGCTTCATGCATTTATTAATACTTCCTTATTTTAACAACACCATGAACAATGGGAATGACACATAAGTTGGCACAGAATGAATGTGACCCAGCAAGCTTTTTAAAAAATTGGGAATTAACATGTTTGAAACTGAGAACTCTCTTTAGAGCCTGAATGCTTTTTAAAAATTTTCTTTCAGTTAGTGAGATGTTAGCATATGTTTTAAGTATTCAATTGAAGCAGGGTAGGAAAAGCTATGGCCCATATGAAATGTTTTTCAAATGCAGTGCATATAATCAGATTTACCCCTCACAGGTGTACCTTTTCCTGTGGTTTCATCAACAGAACCTTGGAGGGTTTTCTGGTTCATTGGTTGGTTCTGTTTTTTTCCTTGCCCTGCAGCTCTTTATAAGCCCAGGTGAGCTTACAAATCAATCTGCAATTGAAAGGCAATGTCTGATACTCTAAGCAGTTTCTCAGTAGAGTTCCCAATGACTTTATTGATTCTTTATCAATATTTTATTGATTTCCCACTGATTTTCTTGATTTATGGGTTTTCTGACAAAGAGAACTGAGGCCTTAGAGTGCTCCGATGCTCACTGCTATTGTATCATGTCTATAAACAAAGACCAGTATCCCAAGTAGCAAATCTAAGTACATTTTTATTAGGGTTATTCTGGAAAAATCTCATTTTCTTAATCTGGTAAACAAGTTCCCTGAAATGGCTGTGACAGATATTTATCTCCCCCACTCAGGACAGTGTATTAAAACCCCCTTACAGCCTTTTGCTCTGAAAAGGAAATCAATATATAGATGGAATTATTATTATTATTATTATGTGTTAGTACTGATGACTCAAAACTTCTTTTCTCTCAGACAGTTAAATCTGGTGAGAAAGCTCGTATTTTTTTCACAGTTCTAATGATCTATGCTAGAATAAAGTCAGCTTAATCTGTTACCTAGCTGGGGGATTGAGTAGACCTTTGGAGAGAATCGATAATGGAATACCTCCACACAAGGACTAGATACCAAACAGCTGACTATATTTCAGAACAGCCTCTAGGCTGCTTTCAGCTGCAGTGGGAATTGCTACTATTAGAAGGTAGAAAAAGTGGCAAAAACTAGTTTGCCTCAATTCTTAGTTGTTTTAAGTGCATACTAACTTCAGCTATAAATAAAAGGAACATTTTAAGATGGTTGTGGTATATGTTTAATATCCAGTTTTTGGAGTTCCCAAAGCAATAGGCACAAATTTATGTGCCAAGCTATCTTTTCTGTTGAGATCCTACACATCTTGGGATGCTTAAGCCTTCAATTAGCACTTCCAGAGGCATTAGAAGAAATTTGCTCAGTAGTGTTTGCAGGGTGATATCTATTTGATTTAAAAACATTTTTTTTTCTCAAGCAGCCAATGCTTGGGTTGGATCACCTATGAAAACTCTTTTAAACAAACTCTTTTGAAAACACTTCGGGGCATGTCTGCTTGCTTTTAAATTGTAGTTGCTTGCCTCAGTTCACTGTCTGCTTATCTCCAAAGCATACATCACATGGACACATAGTCAAAAATACTATCCCTGCCTCGAGTATGCCAATAATAGTCCAAGTTTCTCAGTACTTTCAGCCAAAAATCAATCATCAAACCCGCTGTATTGAATGTTCTTGCACCAATCTAGGAGGACAACTAACGTGGAAAGATACAAATTCTTGTGTTTCTGTCCGAAACATTTTGCCAGAGGAGTACTTTGGAAGAGTGTTTTATTTTACAGCATCCCTTACACAGGGCATCTCTGTATTGAGTGTAACAGAGCCTGACATCTGAATCCGCTGGGTTCCTGGCAGCGCTGTGGTATCAGGTAGCTGAAGCCATCTCCTGGTTACTGCCGGGTAAAGCCCAGGCCGACTTCTTTCAGCAGCTGTACTCCACTCGACAGGAACTATTCCCCTCCACCCAGACTTTGGCCCTGCGGAGGCTGATTCCAGCCGGCTCTTCCCGAGCATCCCCCCGCGGCGGTCGGGAGCGGATCAGCACCACGGCCAGCGCCCCCGGCCGCGCGCAGCCGGCGCCCAGGGAACCCAGGAGAGCGCAGGAATCGTAGGAAAGGGAAGCCCTGCCTCCGTGCTGATGCTTTTTATGGGGACCAGACGCCAAACAAAAAGTCAAAGTATGATATTTGACCTCCTCAGCTACATTTTAAACCGAGGAAAGGACAAAGCTCTTTCACAGACACAAACAAAATAGAAAAGACGTTTCTGCGTTACCATCATGCTTCTCACAATGTTAGACTGAAAACAATTGGTGCAGCCATAGGGGTTTTTTGCCTCCTCATTACAGTAAGTGGCAATTTTTTTTGTGTGTGCTGAGGGCAAAGGTAACTGCTGCTGATTGCCAGATCCAGTGTGAAATTAAGGAGCTGAAAGAGAAAAAGTATAAAGGGGAGGAAGTGACACATTATGTTCAAAAAGATCCATTCTATATTTCACCCCAACTCCCAGCGAAGAAACGTGACAGATGACATCCCTTACAGTGATGGCGCTGGTTCTGCAGTGAGACTGATCCGCAGCACTTCTATGTATGTCCTTGGAGGTGAGCAGGAAAAAGTTACTGAACCACTAAAAAAGTGCAGAAGTACAACCAGCATCGACTCTTGCTTTCAGCCAAAAGAGGAAGACAGAGACTGGATGTACTCTAAGACTCAGGACTGCTTGAAGTACCTACAGGATCTGCTAGCCTTGAGGAAAAAATATCTTGAAAACATCAATAACTTGAAATCCATGCGTATGGCTGCAGATTCTCCAGCATCCACAAGATCATCCAAAACTGGAAAAAAGTCATTTCTTCCACTTCCTTTCAAAGAGTCTTCTAAGGTAATTTCCAAGAACTTTTGCCATGTGCTTAGTCTTAAGCAACAAAATCATCGGAGCTATGTCACCTGTATTGATTTTCTGCTTTATTGCTTTCAGCCCGATGTCATTTTACTTTTGCATCAATTTCAGTGCTGCTAAATACCTTAAGATTCTTCCTAAGTAGTGTAAAATTAGGAATGAATGACTGGTCATAGCAAGAAATGCATATGTCTGTGTTTGAGGGGGGGAAATGTTGGGAGAGAGAAAGTAAGAAAAAGTTGTGAGAGTATGGAAAACGTTGGAAATGAAAGAGCAAGCTCTGACATTCTATTTAAGTACCTTGGAGTCCTTCACTGTGATTATTTATAGGTATTAATAGCTGACAAATGCAGTAATCTCTGGAGTTCCTGGCAGTCTTATCATTGACAAAATTAGTTACACAAAATAATTATAAATTCACTGAAACAAAGTGGATTTTTTTTTTTTTCCTGAGTGGTCAGTTAATTTGTCAGTGCTACATTTAGCATCAGTACAGCCTCTACTGGTTGGATGTGGGGCATGAGGAATTCTTAAGGTTTCCTTTCTCTGTTCATTAATAAGTTGGTGGGTCATTTCTAGACAGTGTAATTCTTAACCTTTTACTGTAATGAAAATACAAAAATAAAACTGGAATATCATCTTTGGTGCAGATTATTTTCATGTATCCTAGAAAAAAAAGCTTTATTGGTTTGCATGTCACTAGACAGTTCAGTTGTTACTTTGACTCTAGACTTGATTCAGTGAGGACAAAACAAAGAACTGCAGCAAGTGGGATGATCTGTTCAGGTAACATGACTACAAACAAGACTTCAACAAGAGACTCACAGGTTATCCAGTGCGGTCTTTAAGCTGGATAATAATGGGGAAGGAGGGAAAAAGGGATGTAGGGCTGAAATTAGGCCAGGTTGGTGTTAAATAATGTTGCTGCCATATTTAGATGTTCTGTCACAGCAGAGTGTCAGAATGGTTTGTAAACTTCCAAGACGTGCTGCTGAAAATATTTCTTAAGAAAAACACCAAAAGCTTAACTCGTTTATTGGCAAACAATTGGATCTCCCACACTCTGAGGCTAAGGATGCTGTCATCTGAGTTTGGCCAGCTAGCCCCCGTGTATGACCAGTCCAGGTAGTGACTGGCATGCTCACTCCACCACCCATCCCCTTGGAAACAGACAGGAACACCAGCAGGATATTCTTGCCAACACAAATGGCAAAGTCACGGCTGCACACCTCTGGCTTTGTAAAAATTAGGGAGAGGTCAGGAAGACTTTTACAAGATTCAGACTATTCTTCTTCCTAACTACATATTTAATGTTCAGAGATTGCAAGGTTTGTGTTATCACTAGGCTTGAATGGTTTTGTCCTAAGCCACCTGCTCTTATTAAATTACCTATCAGTGGAAATTCACTTCTTTCTCTAACCTGCTGCATGATTTATAGGAAGGTAATTCATCCAGACAAACCTGTCCCTATGGGAGTTTTGATCCAAAGATCCCTGGGTCCTGGACTACAGGCTGACCATGGATTCAAAATGTGCCACTTGTGTCTAGTGGAAGAAAAGAATAGAGAGATGGGTCAGATGCTGGGAGCACATAGGCATGTCTTTAAAATGCCTTTTAACCAATAAGGGCTTAGTCATAATAGCAGTCACTATTTCCAGGAGATGTGTGGTAGCAGCTACCTTTTAACACTTCTGAGGATGTCAATCAACCCATAATGTCAGGAGGGGAATCAGCTAGTTCATCTCTCTGCCTCCACAGAACAGGGAACAGGCTGGTCCTTCAGAGGTGTGACATGGCACATAACCTTTTCTCTCATTGAAACCCCAGGTAGCAATCTTCTCAGCTGGTATTGCAGCCTGACAATATACCTGACTTGGACTAGAAAGGAAAATATATGTCCCTTCATTAGGTAGAGCCTGGCAGGAATTATTCATCCCATATGTACCTTCAGAATCCCTAACCCTGGTTTTATGACTGCTTCAGCATTTATAGATAGGCATTTCCTTTTTCATCAAGACAGGCTCCTAATTTTAAACTGTGTGCCTTTCCTGTGGGAATTATCACAGTGTTGAATGACTCATATTTTAGCGCACACCATCCTTTTTGATTTCAAAAAGACTTCAGCAATTTAGATCTGGATTAATTTCACCCAACCTAGGCATTTTAATAAGATGCTTATATTAGTAACAAAGTTACCCCTCAATCCCTTTTCAGCTGAGAGAAAGAGCTGCCTGCAGAGGAGGGTTCAGCCTACTTAAGGCCTGACTCATCTTCTGAAGCTACTGGAGCCCAGCATTAATTACAGAAGGAGCCCTGCATGACTACATTTCTAATGTGTGTCTCCTTAGGAGCCTAGTGCTAGGCAGAATAAATTTGGCCACAAAGCCCAGCTGTCACTTAGCCACCCAATAAAATGGCCTGGTACATGTATTCAGAGGGATTTCCTAACACCTGGCGAGTAGTGCCCAAGTGGAAGATGCTTGCTGATGAACATGCAACAGGATGGATATTTGTTAGATGTCTGCTGCCCTGCTTTCTTTGATTTCTACACTGTGGAGTGGTGTGGACCTGTGTTTCTTTTCTGACAGCCTGAAGTGTGGCATCAAATATATTTTTCATATAGAGTGTGCTCATTAAGAAATCATTGTGCCCAACACCTGGCTACCTTTTTTCTCCTTTGTCTGATCAACAGGCATCCATGGAAAGAAAAGGCCCACAGTCCAGTTCAGATGTAAGAGAAGCAATAGCCTTCTTTGACTCAGTCATTGCAGACCTGGATTCAGAGAGATGGCGGAGAGTTCCTGACGTGGATCTGCCAAATGTGGATGTCGATTTTGATGGTGCAGTATGAACCAGCCAAATATGTTGGGTTTTGGGGTGCAGAGGGTAGAGGGAGGAACGGCATTGTGACATCACATTTGTTTAATTAATTTATTTAATTTATCAGTTGTCCTCTAGTTTCGCTTCCCAAATCTAGGACTGTTACATGCAATATGTGAAATTACGGTAATATGTCACTTGTTCCCTGTTGAATGGGTGCAACTATTTTATGTGCAGATATTACATGGCAAACGTAGCACGTGCAGGGTTGGAATAGAGCTTGCCTTTTGTTCAGAGCTGAGCTCCACCCTTGCATTTCTACCTCAAGCTGTCTTTGGAAAATTATAGAAAATATAAATGCATTTTTTCTTCATCTTTTTTTTTTTTTTTGAGAAATGGCTGCGTGACTCCTTTACAACTATCAAAAATGACATTTGGTGATTAGGCTAAATAACAGGAGGTTTCCATCAGAAAGGATGGGATTGCCCAAAGAAATGAAGATGTGCCAATGTAAGGTCATCATGTCTCCTGTATAATCAGCAGAGGGCTATAGATATTTCTCACCTTTGCTTCAGGCTGAGGTGAATAACTGAAGCAGGTCATTTTAGCAATGCCCAGGGAGTGTATTTGAAGGGACTGGCTCTCACATACATATTTATGCTGCAGGTGCTGAAATTCTAGATAAAATGAATCCCATCCCAAGTGATATCCTGCAGTGAAACCAGTTTTGTCTCCTGATCTTGCCTCCAGGAAGGACCCAGCAAGCACCCTGGCTGTGTTCCTTCACTGTGCAGATAAAAATGTCACTAACAAACTGTTAACCCCAGATTATCTTCTGTCTTTCAGTTGCTACCAGTACGAGTGAACACAGTTTGCATTCAAACTGGATCCTTCGTGCTCCCCGGAGATACTCGCAAGATACTGCCCAAGCAGCTAAGCAATCCCAAAGAAACAGTCAGCGGAGAACCACTGGCTCTAGGAAAAGGCTGGAAAGGCATCCCATGTACCTGCCCAAAGCTGTGGAAGGGGCATACAGCACTTTAAAATTTAAGCCTAAAACACACAAGAAAGAATGTTGAAAGAAGAATGTTCCCTTTTCACTTGAAGATAGAATAAATGAAATACGGCATGTAAGACCTGAAATTTTTTATTTTTTATTTTTTTTTACCACTGATCCATCACTTACACTCCAGAAGTGACCTGTGCAGTCACTGAAGGTTCTTCATGGGGACATATTTTAAGCCACGGCTATTTCAGTGTTGGACTCATATGAGGTTTTAACTCAACAAATTTTCTGTGCCTAACAATACTGCTTTGTCATTCAGCTTGGTGGGGGGGAACTCCAGCTTGACAAGCCTTTTTTTCTAGTGCTGTTACAGAAAGCAATGATTCAGAGATTGCCTGGTGCAGTAATTTGTCTTCTGACTCCAGTACTGCAAAGCAGTTCAAGGAATTCAGCAAATATGTTGGAGTTTTTGCAGCAGTGTTTCCAATGTCAGAGCAGTGAAGCAGAATTTTCTCCTTCTGTTGCTTGTGAAAATTTGTACGTGCCATCATTGACTCTATGTTCTGAGAGCATACAGCAGCACCAAGATACACTCAGTCTGCAGCACGAGCAGAAAAGAGCTGGAGTGAGGGAATCAGCATTAGAAACTTGTGTTTAGGGTAATAGTGTGTTCCAGTGTGTTCTGTACTCTCTTTGCTATTGGAAATGGTTTTGTTGTTGGATGCATCAAAATATTCACTGCACACAAAAATGTATGCAACTTTTTTCATATGGTTACACCCCGTGCTAGTTTTCATCTATTTTAACACCCAGCTGATGAATCTTGACACCCCAGTGCACACTAGAAAAGCTTAAAGTCATGGAGAACATTTGAATAAATTCAAGCAAAGGTTGTTCTCAGGGGCAGAAGAGAACTTGCAGACAAAGCCACCACATCACCTTTAGATTATACCCAATATTTGGAATTCTGCTACTCCATCATTAAAGACAATATGTTAGGATGAATGAAGTCTAGAAGTGTTTTTCTTCATCTTAGAGGGGATATGTATTCCATGTGGTACTTGGAATTAATAAGACCCATGCTCTACCTGTTTTGCCCAGCTCATACTTTGCCTTAAGAATTTGCTAAGGTGTTCAGGATCAAGCTTTTTCTTACTCTGTTTTTTTTTTCACCTGGTATTGTACAGCTGGTGATGGACTATGACAGACGGATCATGGCAGCACTGGTATGACCAGCTGGTGATTTGCTAGTGTTTCCTTGTTCCTGTAATCAGTAGTCTTTGTGTCCACAGGCTTGGATGAATTTCCTAAGGCACTGGCCACCAATATAGCCCATCTGATATACTAAAACCTCCATAAACCTTGTGCCCTCACACAGAACATTTGGTAGGTGTTAATTCTTGCTGATTTGTGTTCCTAGTCCTTGGGACTAAGTTATTCAAAAGGCATTTCTGCCATGGGTTGCAAGTATATCTCTGAACTGAATGATCTAGGCCACTTTCTGTCATAAGACAGGAAAGTGCCAAAAAACCCATATGTTCCTCCATTCACAGCTGGCATCTCCTGTTGGATTAAAGAATCTTGATTCTTTTTCTAGTGATGTTTGTGAAGCAGATGAAAGAATTGTTTCTGTAGCACTTCAGTTCTGGAGGTGCTTTTGTTGCTCTTGGCCTAGTTTGCATCCTCTTGAAAATGACCAGTTTAAATAATGTAATTGATACATATTCTAGAGGAGTTTAAATTAAGGCCTGGGTTTTGTCTCCCTGCTGTTAGTGCTTTTCATGATACTCTGTATCTTTTATACTGTGTTGCTGCCTTTGTATTTCCCCAGTTCTGTACTGTCTGCCCTGAGCTGAATGTCCTTAAAACTATTCTGCCTCTGAATGTGATCATGGAATTCCACTCATCCAGGTGGGATAGCCAGAGCACAACATGTTCCAAACACACCCCTAGGTTCTGGCATGCCTCAAGGCTGCAGCTCTGTGTATGTGTGAGAGAAGGGGGACAGTGCTCAGAACTTTACATTTTTGTCAACTGTGTACCCCTGAAACTCCTCTCCAAACAGAATTTCATACTGAAGTTGCCGAGGAACATTTTTACTGACTGTGTGGGCATCTTTTTGCTACTAGAACCTGCAACATGGATGGGTGCTGACAGAAAATCTCACCATTTTGTTTGAGTTACTATAACAGAATTATGCATGTGCATAATTAAAATACTGATGAGAGGAAAGAAGAAAAGGATTCCAATGTTTTTCTGCCCTGGGCTGTGTTTCATATTCGTAGTGCCAAGGTTTTATGCATTGGAGTAACTGATCTCTTTGTTATTGTTTTAAGAGTGCAGAACCAGACTGCTTCAGCATGTGCAAAGCAGTCCTTCCCTGTAACCTCTTGTCTGTCCTTGTAGAACAGACATCTCTGATCATCTGGCTGTGATAGAGGGTGAGGGTCCCCCTGCTGTCCAGCACAGAAGCTTCAGTGTGAAATTGCATTTGTTTTTATGAATAAGAGACGAAGGCAGGGGGAAATCCGATTTATAATTTCTATTTGGATTCTGTGACTTTTTTCCCCTCTTTTCTTAAAGTTCACTTCAAACCAGTCATCATCTTAGGAAATTCTAATTAAGCAAGTAAAATGAGCCAGATTTTCTCTGAGAATGTGTTCTATCATCTATCCCATGAATACAGACACCTTCCTTCTTCTTCTAGCATATTAGCCCCTGTACGCTTCTCACTGAACATGGCTCAGCTCCAACAGAGCTATGGAGAGCAGTCCCTGCATCTCAGGGCACTCTCTGCAGGGCTTGGAGCTGAGGGTTCAGAGGTCTTGTGCTACCTGTGCTAGAGCAGGCAGCGAAGCAGATAGAGAGCAGGAGAGAGGAAAGGGGAGCATCTCCATCCCCAGTGTCAGCTGCCTCCTCAGAGAAGGATTTAGTGTGGATGGCAGCACCCTCTGTATTATCTCAAGACAGAAATCTGCCCCTGCCTGGCACTGGCTCACCCTAGGCAGCTTTCTACACTGCTTCCAGGAGCACTTGGTTACCCTACAAAAGTGCTCCCCATCTGGGCTGAATCATTCCCTCACGGCTTTGCAGGCAGAGCTCTCTGCATGGACACTGAAGGGATTCTCTCTGCCCTCTAAATGACCTTGCTGCAACCTGCAGTTATTTTCAGGCATAACATCCTAGAAATTAAGCAGCTACTAGAGGTGTTCTGACAATGCCAATCACACAGAAGAGTTGTTCATGACCGGCAGAGCTCTGAGTGACCTAGATATTTTGAAGAGACTGTTAGCGAGCTCTTTGAGTCATGCCCCCAGGCCGCGGTAATGAAGGGCATCAACCAGGAGCTCTATCGATCAAGGCCACTGTGTGCCAGTGTTCCCTGCAGCGCTGATCCCCAAGAGCTCTTTCCCAGAGTGCCCTGGAATAATAGGCAAGATCTTTGTGAAAACATCTCATACTTTGTTGTTTCAAATCCAGCTCAGTTGAAGTATTAGGATATGTGAGGTCCCTCTAGCTTGTGTCATTGCTGAGTACTAGCCCTGAAGAGGCCCTGGCTACAAATTTCTGTGACACCACATTCCCATCTGTCTTTGAGAAACTAAAGACACTGTGTACAAGAAGCCAGCAACTGAAGAGAGGTGAAGTCTGTCGAAGGAATCATGTCCTGGAGGATTCAAAATAATTTTATCTTTTTGTGTTGAGCAGCTCAGTGTAATCACAATGCAAGTGAGGTGAAATTGTAAGGGCTTTTGGCAGAAATATAGACAGCTAATGGACAGCTAATGGACAGAAGAAATATAGACAGCTAATGGAAAGTTGGCAGCTGGACAAGATGTAAGCTCTGGTTTGAATCTTGCAGTGCCATAAAGTTACGATGAAGGCAGAAGGTGTCAGCATCGCCTCGAGTAATGCAGGAAGTCCTCCGAGGTAATGCGTAGAAATATACATGGCTATCTGCTGCTCCAGCTTTGAGGGGGTGTATAAAAAATATTAGATTCGCACCTAGTGGGTGTCTTGAAAATTTTCACAGCTGTTGGCTCAGTTTGTCATTCTGCTTGGGTAAATTTTGGAGAGTGCCTCCTGTGATTTGGTGGTGGGGCAGGTCCACAAGGAGATGAAAGCAGCACGAAGCTGACCAGTCACAGCAGGCTGTGTTTAGGAGGCTTTTGCCAACTTTTGGGCCTGTAGCTCTGAATTATGCCCATGGTAAAGAGAAAACAGGCTGCATAAAGTCAATGGAATGACTCTTTAACTATTGTGAATTTAGCAGGTAGAAAAATATTCCGGAAGAATTTTGACGGCCAACTGTGACAAATGAGCCCAGCTGCTTCAGACCAGACTGAGAAGCAGAAGCTAAAGCCTGTTGCTTGATTAGCAGCAATTTAGTGCATGATGACAAGTTTTCTACTACTAGGCTTTTAATATTAAAATATTGTCCACCATTTATAAGGCAAGACCAGGCATCACCATCCAAATGACTCAGTGACTGTGATACCCTGACTCCTCACAGAAGATGAGGTAATCTATTAGAGAAAATATAAAAAGAATTTATGGAATTAAAAGTGTTGTATTCCACCCTATAATAAAAGTGAGATTGAGAAGGAAGCAAGATTTTACCAAGAAGCTAATGGCACAGATAGGGAGACATAGCACATGACACCGAAGTGAAACAAGCGACTGAGCACAAACCTTCCATAGTTAAGTGCTGGGGACTGTCATTTACAGCATTAGTTCTTGAAGATTTCTAGAAAGGTAGCTAAAATTGTGACTTGGCCACACGGTGGCAGTTCATTCCTAGCTATTCTGCAACCCTCCTATTTCTGTGAACAAGAGAACTGAAGATGAAAGTAGAAGGGAAGTTTTGTCCTGCTTCATCAAGAGACAGTCAGTGTGTGTGTATCTGTTATTCACCTCTGGGCTCCTTATTTCCCAGGCAGTTGTTTGGCAGTTTCCAATGATCATTAGTTCTTTAAATGAGTTTACTTTTCCAGGGAGAGATTTCCTTAGGATATAAACAGCCATGACATCATAGGGGACACTGAGACCTCAGTAAATCATGGCTGAGAGGGTGACCACTTGCCTTTGACTGTGGCTGGAAACAAATGGACAAAGTAATGTCATCGCTAGGAGTAATGCACTCCAAGGTACAGAAAATACAAAGATGGATTAAAAATAATAAGCAGAGGAATTTAAGATTCAGAAGTTCAGTCTTGAGATAGGTCTGAGCTAAGGATTCTGACTTGATTCTGGAGTTTCTTCCAAGGCCCAGAAGAATCAACATATGAAGTTCCCAGCTTCTTGGAGTTTGTAATGCTATTATTCCAGAATTTACTAATCCAAGCAGTTTGGTTAGTCAAAAATTAACCTGCTCCTGCATCAGCTGCTGCTGTGTCTTCCAGGGGTATGTTTATATTTAGGGCATGAAAGCTAAACTTCTATAATTTTTTTCCTCTGTTTTATGCCAAAATACTAATTTAAAGGGGGAAAAAACGAAGATGTCTTTGCACTGCTTACGACTACAAGTCAGCAATGGAAGATTTAGATGGCTCTGTGGTCTCAAAATATTCAGACTAATAAGGTTCCCTGCATTAAAAAAGCCCATCAGCCCTGGCACTGCTCACATGCAGGCTCTCAGCCTGTGCTGGGTTGTGGCTTGATGTGACACTGAGTCCTTTTTAACTGACAGACATGCTGCCATCATCTACAGGAATTTATATGTGGAAAAGCAAGGGGAGAAGGGGCTTGATTGAGAATAAACAAGCTGTTCCTAGGCTAGAGTTAGCTTTAGTATCACTTCACTGAGAGAACTGATTCATAGCATTCTTACCCTTCAATAGCTTCACTTTTCAGTTTCCAATATGCAGAATTAATTTTACCACCCTCACATCAGGGATTCAGACCATTACTGTGCCAGAAAAGTGAGGGGATCGGTGGAAGGACTCTGGTGCAAGCAGAGCTGACCTGTAATTACAGTTGAATAAACCCAAGTGAGTACACTTGGGGCAAGATTTGCACTCACCCTAAGTGGGATTTTCAAAAGGCACATAACTAGCATCAGTGGGAGTAAAGTGACTCTGACAAATGCGCTGGTGCCTGACTGCTTCTGGAAAAGCTGGTCTGGAGCCAAGCTTGAGCAAATACAGCTTCACTTCTAGGAATTAAATTAGACTCACGAGAAGTCCAGAATTAGGCCAGTCTTTCTGCCAGTAAGCCTATTAACTTTAAGCCCTGGGGTTGTGTCACTCTGAGTTAGAAAGGACTGTCCCACACCTCTGTCAGATTTCTGCAGCCCTTGCGGCTCTCTTCCTGCAGGGCTGGGGTTGTTACTGATCTTCCCATTTAATTTGAGCCTGAAGAATTTGTTGACAATGTTCCTCAAAGTTCAGTTACCCACAAACCCAGAATTTATATAAACACTTCATGAATTTGAGAAATTCTGCTGCTGTTATGTTCACACAGCTGTGTCTGAGGGCTCTTGCAAGAGGCATTCAAAACTGATGTACCATTAAAAATAAAAAAAAAGAAGACATGAAGAAGAAAAGAAAATCACATCTGCTGTGCCAGAACAGTAACAAGCAGGTGTAACTTGGTTGCTGCAAAGAGAGGAGAGCAGAAGCATCAAGGAGACAGTCTGACCCTGGTGAGCTTCTTCCAGGATCACTGTTTAACATGAAAATATGAGGTGAGAGAACAAAAATCCAACATCAAGCTTTGAACGTCAGATAAAAACGCCAATTTTTGTGTGGTTTTCCCAAAATACCTGTTGCCTTCCACTCAAATCTGATATGAGATCCATAAATTTCCTCTTTTTATTCTGTCAATAGTTCATCTATATTGGTTCTAAAAAGATTCAAATTGCCCAGAGATTATTTTCTTGTAGCTCTCTTTAGTCACACTCTTCCTTCAAGTTTTACTGTTTTCTCTATGGAACTTGAATTATTGGGGCGAAGAATTTAGGACTGGGGGTCAAAATGAGCAGAAATATTAAAAAATGAGTGTACACGAAAGTGAGGGCACTGGGGTTTTTTAGGGGCTTACTACCACACTTTAATTAGCATTTCATGAGCTCTGTTTTTTTCCTTTTTATTCCATGAGGTACAATATATTAGTGTTTTCCCTTCCTTTAGTATGCATTTATCAATTCATGTGTGAAATGTCATTATAGAGACCTTTGGCAAAGTAACCTGCTGAAAACACACACATTTTATCCTTCGGAAGAGAAGTACTGGTCCAAATGAGGATTTTTGTAATGGGGTCAAAGGGAGTTAAAACCTGATTATGTGGTGAGAAGAGTTATCAATAGAACTGGGGCCCTAACAGCTCTGCAATTCACAATTATAATTAATTCTGAGAAGCTTGTGCCAAAATTCAGTGCTGAGTCATATCCCCATAGAAGTTGAGTGACTTCTGCTCAGCATAAATCAGGAAAGAACTCAGAAGAGGCAGAGACATCTCTCATCAGTGGTGACAGATTCATTTGCCCATGAGATTAATAACGCCTTTACCTATTGCCAGGTTTACCTTTCCTCTCTGGGTTTCCTGTGTCGAGTGTGATAAAACAGACTTGTTCATTTGGCCAACCTGTGTCAGGAGGCAGCAAACAGCTGATAGAGACCCACTTGGCTCAGTGGTGACCCTCCAGCCTCTCCTAGGTGGAGGAAAACTGTGAGCCAATGCCACACCAAATGCCAACAATCCTTTGAGGGAGATGGCCTTGACTGGAAGAACATCCTGTGCAACTCACCCTGTGCTGTGACATGGGCTGGGAAATACTCCACTGGGAAACTCATGCAGCTTGTATCTCCACAGCCCCGTTTCATTGACAGGAAGGATGATTTCACTAACAGATCACAGAAACATTTTTAGCTCAAAAAAATCCTCAATGAGTTTGTGGTATCCTTAACTGAGCTCATTACTTTTGGGGTGTGTTCTTATTCAGCAGAAATCTTAAATGACAGGCCCATGGCAATGCACAGCTTAACAATGATGATACTTAGGTAAAAATGAGTAGTTAGGTTTCTTGGTAGTAATTTTTGAAACAAGAGTTTCAGTGCCTGCTAGATGGTTTGCACCTAGAACACAGCTCTGGTCCTCGGGAAGGAATTTCCATCCCAGTCTACATTGCTTGACTTAATTATTAATATGAAGACGAAACACAGACAGATGGCAAAATAAACTCTGTTAGGTTGGTGTGAATCCGAAGCTCCTTCCACCAACAAAACTAGGTGCAGATATTGAGCCAAAACATATAGATAGCTCTTAATGTGAGTCTGAGATGTCACAGTTTGCACAAAGAAAAACCTGAGAGTCAGGTTCTTGGCCTCTGGGGCCCATATATCGAACCAGAGTGGATGGTGACATTTGTAGAGATTTTCTGGCTCTTTTCAGCATGCACACAGATGCTTAAGTTGGGCCTCACTCTCATTTTTTTCTGGATCTGGCAGCTTGCTTTCTATGCTGAGCTGATAGTAGTTTTGTCTTTCAGATGTTTACTTGTGTTGTGCCTGCAAGCTCGCCAGAAACACTCAGGCTGTTCTGCTTGTGCTCTGATTTTCTGCTCTCAGCCTCTGAAATGGTTTTGCATGCAGTGTGTTTTATTTCTCCTTCCCCCACCCCCATCCCTCACCTCCCACTATAACTGTATTTCTCTGGTAGTGGCTTATTGCACTAATATCAGGAGAAAAGGAGGAAAAACTTAATGATAGGTGCAGCCAAAATACAAGAGCATGCAGAGAAAGTGGACTGACTGATATAAGAATTTTCTATTAGACAAAAAAAATTGCAGACGTGTAAACTCTTCTTGATACGGTACATGGGCTCCTCTTCAATCTGTCTGGAGTGACTCTTACCAGCTAAGAACTTGTGCATCCAGCACAAGCCACGGCCCAGCTCCTGTGCAGTCACCAGAGGCTGATAGCCGCTCGTGCAGGATATTCATCCCGGGGTAGGATGGGTAGGATGAATCACCTTCTCAAAATACCTTTCTCTCACAATCCATGAAGGGCTCTAGCCAATTAGCTACATGCATGACTTCTAGCAATCCAAAGGCAGGCGAAATGAATTGCAAATCTTTTCTTTGCAACATGTGTGATATCTCAGAGCAGTTCGTCCTTACTGTAGCCTAAATATACCTCTTTCTCTCCCTCTGCAGTTTTCATGCTGCTTTGTTGATTCTTACAGGGCAATCAGAAAAGAATTGAAAATTAAATCCATATCAGTAACTGCGCTGGGAAGGTGTTTGAATTTACTTCTGGCTGCTTTATGCTGTTGGTATTGAAGATCTAGAAAGGAATCATGACAGGTTGCTTTCTACTATCTCTAATTCCTATCTCGATCAGGAGTTTCACTAAGAAAAGAGCGACATCTATTTATTTATTTCAAACTAGGAATCCAAACTCTACTTTTGACATCTTAGTGTTAACCACTCCTATATACTCATGCTATCTACCTTTCCTTCTCAGCCTTTCCCTGCTCCCACTGGGCCAGAGACTCTTTCTTACTCAGGTTTTTGTAGCATCTGACACGCCAGGACCAAGGTCTTGTCTGGGCCCTCTGGAAGTTGTTCAGATGCAGAAGATGCAGAGGGACACATATTCGGACGAATGAATGACGATTCTGTGTAGTTTTTTATCTGTGGCATCAACTGATTTTCTTCCTCAACAGGGGAGGAGAAAAGAGCTCTGCACTGAGTTGAAAATACATAAGATAGAAGAGATAAGAATCTCTAAAGAGATAAGGCTAAAGGACTACATTCTCTTTCCTCATATGGCTATTTTTTCCACTTGTGTTTCTGTTTGAGGAATCATACCTCCTGGACAAAGCATGGAGGAACCCTTGCATGCCCACGGTATTCCCCTTAGCCTATCACTCCAAAGACCTCTTGCTAGGGATTTATCCAATTTCTTTATTTTTCCTTGGAAATCGCTTTTATAAAATCAAGAAGTTTAGAGAATGCAGGGTCCTGTTTTCTGGCTCCCCTGTATCCAGCCCTATTATTGGCAGGATCATTTTCAAAGGGAACTGGATTGGACAATTTTGCCTGTATATTTCCTGAAACATTGTGTTCCATATTCTTCAGAGCCCAGGCAGGAATCAGAAATATCTTCATGACTTGTGCTCTGTATGATGATGTTACTGATTCAAGTAACACATGCCAGTAAGTAAAGACATTTTGCTCCTTCTCTATGGCTTGGAGAGCACGCCTATGCCAGTGCCTCCTGGCAGACCCTGCTGTCAGACCAAGGTGTTGAGTTGTTAGGAAGTTCAGACTCCTGTATATCAGTGACCACGCCTGAGTTAGAAGTCTAAGCTCCAGGATGATGGAGCTCTAGTCAATGGATCAGGTGAAGTCTATGGTTATTCAGCTGACCTGTTTATAAAGCTCCTCCAGGAATGAAGTAACTCCACAGGCCCTGTCAGCTCATTCAGGAGGAGCTCAGTTTCAGGTGCCTTTAAGCCTGTCCTAGAGACTGTCCCTAGAGAGTGATGGAAACATGGACATGACCACTCAGCACAGGGAGAGCACAGCACCTCTGCATGAAGAGGCAATCCTTGTTCTCTGAATTCCCACTTGCACAAGATCAACAGCCTTCCCAGTTTCTCCCTGTAGATGACCAAAGCTCGTGAGTGAGAAGCAACCCTTCTGTGGGGCTTGCCCCAAACTAGCCTTGATTTTCATTAACAATATCTCAAAATAGAAATAGAAATCTCTGTGAAACAAGCAGAAGGAAGAGGATGCCTCATTCCAGTAGGTTAGTTTATTTTCCTGATCTTTGCTCAAGATACATCTCCTAGGTCAAAGAGGTAGCATGTTGATTCCACCAGCAGCTTCTATGTCCAAGCTTTTCTTAGTGCCTGTAGGTCTTTGGAAGTTCTCCTCTGGAATGAACATACTCTCTTCTCATCTGGAAAGGAGGACAGACAGATCAATGCTTCTTCACCGCTCTTTTGCCAGGGGAGGCTTTTGTAATGTCATGTCAAGCAAGTGCTGTCTCACTTGTACTGCACCTGGCCAGGCATGCCCTGACAGTATTGCTTTAAGGAGAACTGAGAAGAGGACACTTACTGAGGAAGAGCAGTCACATGCAGGAATTCATAATGAAATTACTTCCATTTTTCAGCTCCAGGCCCTTCCTACTCCTCCCCAGAATTTAATGCCAGCTCTCTTAGTCCTAAGACTTTAATTTGATCATACCTAAATAGCTGTGGTTATGCAGCTGGTGTATGCAGTGACAGATACTCTATAAATAACGCAGACAGAAAAAAATTGAAGTAACATTTAATGAACATTACATTTTTTTGTTTATAATTTTTATTTAGGTGTGTGAGACACAACTTTCTCTCCCAGATTTTATGAATAGAATCATAAAATTGCCTGGTGTTTCCATTTCAGAAAGACACATCATCTTGCACACACACTCTCCCCCCCCCACCCCGCCCCAGCACATGCACACAGAAGCTCCATGACTTGAAGCTTTTTACTCAGGATGAAATTATGATCCAGATGTTAGATTTGGTTCTTCTGGTGTGAATCTGGAATTATTACGTCTTGACTAAGATTCTTTAAGTTTTACAAATCTGTAGGAATATAAATTATTATTAAATCTTGCTATAGTCGTTACCTTATGAGGCGCATTATATACTTAATTTTCCTGTTGATGTACTAGGTAAGAACTAAAATGTAGGTTGAACCAGAGAGAAAAGATAAAATGTGTTTAATCAATAAATTTGGGTGGGATTTGACATAGAATAATTTACTTTAATCATTAGGACATAATATGAAGCTATGACTGCTTTTAAATAAGGCCATCTAGAGTCTGTTGCCAGAGTTCTTCAACAGTGAGTGCTGGTGGAAATTTTTAATCAAGAAGAAGAGTGCAAAGAGGGAGAGAAACATGTAGCATTTCTTGTGCTGCAGAAGTTTAACAGCCCAAAGAGGAAAACAAGAATAGACACAAATTTAGAAAATGGAGCCTTTCATAAAGGTAATGAGGTAAATTCAATGATTTACAGAAATGAGGAAAATTGCTTACAATTTTCTCTTCCAGTTTGGCATTTTTTTTCATCTACCAGAAATATTTCAGCCATAACACATATTATAGCCTTGAAGTCTAAAGAGGGATGGGGAAGAATGAGCTGGATTGTCTTTTATCTTGCCATTCACACAGGGCAATTGTCTGTTAGCCAAATCAAGGCAAGCAACTGTATTTTATACAGGTCTAAATGATTGAAGGGTATTTTTCAAGGGTGATTCAGCTGTCATATTTTGGATGTCTATTTTCAGATGAGATGAATTGCACTGCAGAAATGCTTGTTTCTTCTTATTGTCTATAAAGGGGCAACCAGCTCGGATAATGGGAAAACGTAGCAAAAATATGCAAGAGAGTATTTGAGAATAAGTGTACGAGCATGTATTGAAAGAATGCATCATCATCCTTTTGTGGACTGAAGCAAAATTAATCTTGCACGCACCACTGCCATCTCATGTTTAGTAAGTGCTTATCTTTCAGCCTTTGTGTTATCTAAGTGCATCATGTTAAAACAGTCTACTGAGATGATTCATATCATGCACAGGAATATGTGCACACTCACATGTGTTCTTCTCTATGCTGTTCCCTAGACAGCATAAGCTGAAGCTTCGCAGCAGACAAAGCTCTGTTCAACATTGTCATGAAATGGAGAAAAGAAATCCTGATGGGATATCGTGCAGAGTGTGTGAAATTAAGGCAAGGTGAGAGAACATCCTCTTTATCTCCCGTACAAGGATCAGAATGAGTTATGGGTCTCAGCAGTGCAGACACTTTCCCACGAGGGAGACAGCCTGCTGAATATAAATATTGTAAGCCGTGAGTCACCAAAGGTGATGTCATTGATTTATGCAGGGATTGCAGAGTTTGGATTTGATGGGAGAAGTTTTCTTGTCTGAATGCAGCCAGATCATGGTATGCAGTGAGTTTATTTTCTTCTGGTTGCCGTAGACCTTTTGCTTAAGTTATGTTTGTGGTGCATTGGGTTATCTTCTCAGGAAAAATATATATTCTGGGTTGCCCTTAATTTCTTTCAATTATTTTGTGTACATTTGTCCTGAAAGAAAGTTGGTTTTTCACCAGTTATATAATTGCTGTAATTGCTTATACAACTTGAGGAGGAGACAAGAATGGTCCTGTTAGCTTTCCAGAGAAGTGTTCCAAGTGAAAAAATGCAACCCATCTTTGATAGCTGTTGTCAGAGGGGACATTGATGTCTGGAATGATAATGAAGAGGAAGAAACTATTTATTCTTTGTCAGAATGGTAATTCCTCAGATTTTAGATAACCACTGCTGATGGCTGCCTACTATCACCACCAGTGTTTGTGCACACACACAGACATACATGTACACTGGCTAAAGGAGACATCCGTTTGAAGGGCTGTTGATCTAGAATGTGCCAGGATGCATGTACAATACATATTTGTATACATTCCCAAATGTGGTACAGTTCAGTGGTTTTGGGTGACTGTCTTCATCTTCTTTTTCTCCTTTTTGAACTATTCTACCAGTCAGACACAGAATTTCAATAGGCTGTGGCAGCCAAAATACTGCCATTTCTACCAAACTACATGAGTGTTGCTTTTCTACGTCCATGGGAATATTTGTAATGAAGAAAGATTAATCTCACAAGTCACTGGAGGTAGGGAGTCTCCAGTGTTATACAAAGAAGTTTTGTATAGCAGTAAAAAAAATGTTTGTATTATTATGTACAGGATCTTTTTCTATCACCATTTTCACAAAACTGGTTTTCTGGACATTCTACAACCTCCAGAAACCACTGTTTTCTATTTTCACATAAAAATCATCCCATGAAAAAAAAAATTGAGAAGGTTTTACAAAACAGTTTTGTTAAGATATTTTGTTTTGTGGAAAATAAAAATATTTTTTATTAATCAGTGGAGGCTCTGGTAGCAGTTTATTACAAATAAAGAAGGTTTCTGAAGGTACAAAGAACAGAAAGGCATTCAAGACCTTCAGCAAGGCTTTTTTTGGTTGATTTTTTTTAATGCCTTTCAATATCCTCTCCATGATCTTGGTGTCTCTATTTTGTCTTATTACGTTCTTTTACAGAGGACTTATAACTTATTTCTAATCCTGTTATTCAGAGAGGCTTGTGGCTGAAGACAGAAGATTCTGCTGTGCATTTTCTTCCCAGTCTGTGTTTGATGAAGCACTAGGGCAGCATATTTGGGTTAACATGGAACTAAACCTTTATTTCTGAGAAACAAGTGTATGGGCTGGCTCCTTACCTGCACACTGTCATTATCTCACACGTCTCATGAAATAGAGCTTTTTTAATCCTTATTCACCATTTTCATTCACTCAGCTGTGTATCAAGCAAGCGGATATGAATATTAATGAGTTCACATCAAGTGCATGAAATTCAGGGGCCTGTTTAGAGAAACAGCTTGCTGTCGTCTACCTACCAGTTACCTTTACCATTCTGAAGAGGAAAAAATGCATTGTGAACTTTGTTCTCACAGCAAAACGAAAAAATTAATCTATCACAGGGAGAAACACAGCCCATGCTGAAGGTCAGAAATATCTATTTACTTGTGTATTTGTGGAAGAAACCAGAGAGAAGAGAAGATTAAAAAAACACAACAAAACAGAACAACACAAATCTAACAAACAAAAAGATTAGGCAAGTGAAGATTTTGTGAATATATGTTTTATATAAACTCAAATATTATATGGAAAATCAGCTTTTCTGAAGATTTTTTTTCCATTAAGCAACCTCTGTTTCCAAGCACCTGAGATCCTAAATGTAATTTTCTGATATGATATGGGATTTTTCTGTTGTTTCTTTACATTGTCATGGCAGCTCCCAGTGAAAAATTTAGCTCTGACTTCAGTGGGAACGAAGAGAAGTTGCCAACAAACATATTAGAAAATCTTTTCATTAATGCATCATTACAAATGAGGTTACCTCTACTTTTGTTCTCTGTTTGGAACATCTTGTCCATGTCTCCGTGAAAATTACAGCTGTTGATTAAAATGTCTGGAAAACCTTCCAAGTGTCTTTGATGCTCATCCATGAAATAAGTCCTGCTTTTATTGTGTCACAGGGCAGGGACTGGAGATAAAGGGTGGCAGCAAGGATAGGATTTGTTTCCTAGAAAGCCTTTTGGGTGTACAGAGCTCTTCCTGGATGGCAAAATACGGTCTTCTATTCTGTGGTCAGGTGCATCAACCAGATCCATATGACAGTTTATTGTGTACTTCTAGAGAGTATAGTGGAAAAAAGAGAGAATAGTGCCTCCAATTAATGAAGCATAGCTCTCTGTGGGGGAGTGTGACGAGCTGAAGACACAGCTGTACCTCAGCCTGTGCAGGAGGCTTTCCTCAGCTGTTTATACTAGCCTGTTCCCTCAGCTTTCCTTCCAAGGAGTCTTGGGATAAGTTCTAATAGTTGTGCCTAAATAATATTAAGCATAGCTTGATTGTATTGTTTCTATCACACATTAATCCATGGGTTGGGAAGGTGTGAAGGAGGAAAACGTGTGTGCTAATAGTGTCGTTAACCCATGCTTTTATTTAAAGGATAATCTGGGATGATCTGGGTGGACCCCTGGCAATGTAGGATGCACTTGTGCTCCCTCAAGATTTGCAGCTTGGTGTAACTAGAGGAGCTGAAGGTGAAACTCTCTGACACTGCATCTCATGATGCAGCAAAAAAAAATCTTCTTGTGATGAACCAGTGGCACCTGGCAGAGATAGAGCTTTCAAACCATCTGGAGAGGAGGAATGGAAGAGGTCCAAGAATTTGGAGGCCAAAAAGACAGAGACTGTGCTGTATGCCATGCTGCCAAAACACATTATGTTAAGGAAGCTTAAGGAATCAGCTTGGTTCCCTCCTTGGAGGTTCCTTCCTTGTCCTCTCCTTCTCCTAATATGTATGGTTTTAAACTTTGCAGCTCCCTTTGTAGCAGTGCATTTACCAGAGCAGTTCCAAGGTATTCTTTTTCTCCAGACGATGAATTACAACACCCAGGGCATACAAGTGTCATCAGGGACACTTGCGGCTATGATGATGGGGAACAGATGGCTGCACATGAGGAACAGGCCTTGCCTGGGAACTCCACCTAGGAAAGTTGCATTGTAAATTCATGCCTGATACCACTGCTACAAAGCTTTTTAAAAGAGAACCCTGCTGTGAAGAAGTAGATGCAGAAGTAGACAGTTTGTAGCAGGAAAGGAAGACATTTCTGGCATGTGTATTTTCTGATCTTCAACCTGGAATATACCAGCTCAGCAAAGTCCTGTACAACACCTACCAAACAAACCCTTTTTTAGCCACTACAGCTAGAGGTGTCTGACTGCTTCTTGCTTAGCACACAATAATTTACTGTGCAGTGCGTGTCTGTTTATTTGTGTTAGAATTCCAAGCTTCAGCTTGTCTGTCACAAAATGGTGATGGTGAATTTGGAGTTAATGATGCAAATTTATGCCTTTAGAATGAGGCAGTGCCCTGTGTGGCTCTGGGCACTTGCACTTCTTCAGGAAAATCTGATCTATAAACAGATGCAAAATAGAAGTGACTCAAATTCTGTCCAACATGGCTGAGGATATTAGAATATTCAGGCTGGGATGTCAAAAGAAATTTTGAAGGGAGATGTCCTTCAGAGTAATTCAGTTACCAAACAGGGAAAGATTGGAATCTTTCCTATTCTTACAGAAAGCTTTTCTTCAGCTATCAAACCAATTAATAGAATTTTGGCAAGTTGCAGAAATCTGTTGTCAAATTCTATTGCTGACTTAGTCAAATAAGAATAGAAGCCTTTATGGAGGAATGTACATCTAGGAGCTGAGTTCTTCCTCATGAGAATTTGATTCCTGTACAGTACTCTTCAGTGATGTTATGACAATCACAAATATCTATTCTGTCTGGGAGCCCTTCCAAACAGTGGATATGATGAATTAAGTGTATTCCAAGTTTGATTGATTTGGCAATGTCCATTGAATTTCTGCAGTAAATTATTCCATTATTGTTTTCTTTGGTGGGTGACACTTTTGTGTGTGTATTTTTTTTGTTTGGGTTGGGTTTATGATGAGCTTTCTTCTATCTAACCCAACAGAACCTGATGTCATCACAGGAAGTGAAACTGGCTAAAAACGTGGGGTGTACAGAGTTCCTTCAGAACTTCAGACGTCAAATCTTGTAAATGCTCTTTCACTCCTTCCAATTCTTTGAGATAAGACTTTAGAGACCTCTTGAGTGTCCCTTTCAGTCATATATGTAAAAAACAAACTAAAACCTTGTCTTTGGGAAATTTTTGTAGTTATATTAAAAAAATTACTTGTCCATGTTAATGATAAGTACTTATCCTTTCAATGGCTGACACCCACACCTTCAATGGCAATGGAAACATCTAGCACATCCTAAGACTGGGACACTGTCTGAGTCCATCTCACCCCTATGGGAGCTTTACCATTAATTTTGATGGGTCATAGGGATTGGGCATTGCTTGACTGTAGAATCTCCTGCTGCTCAGATGAAACAGTTGTCGATGATGGTTGGAGGAATCACAGTTCCCATCACCAGCCATGCATGAGGAGCAGCCAATCTTGCATTTGGCATGAGAGCTGCCTCCAAGACGTCATGAGCCCTGTGGCTGAGGAGCCCAACCAGGGAGGTATGACTGGATTCTTGCTCTGGAAAAGATGCTATATACTAGTAGATATTCAAGCAGGATTTCAATTTCCAGTGAATGTCAACATATTTGCACTTCAGGTTGATATTCATGTGTGATGTTATGCTGAATTCAGGCTGTGGGACTCTAATTTTGCAGCAGGAACAACTTTGAGGTTCAGAATCCAATAAGGCACTAAAACATGCACTTAACCATAGCCAAGTAATCAGTTCACTGACAATTTAGAGAAACAAGCACTCAGAAACAAACTCTGTCTTTTTTGGTATATGTGCCTAGGGATAACCAGAAAGTCATTTAGTAACTCATGCGCAGACACAAAATAATCAATGTCATGGTTTATTTTGCACTTGCTTTTTGCTTACAAGAGGTACTTATACAAGGACGTTAAATTGCTCATTGAAAATATGCAATTTTACTGCTCTTCATCAGCCAGCTATAAAAGCATAACATTAATTGTACAAACACAGAAGGCTGACTTTAGCATGCTGGGTTGTAAGGAAGAGAGAATAGTCTGGTGAAGACATGTTCAAAGTGATGTTTTTCATGAGTGTGCTGGGGCTGTAATCACTTCTCCTCTTCTGCCAGTTGCTGTCACGGGGTGACAGTCACAAGACAATAGGAAAACAAATAAGGTGTTACAGCCTCAATCATCTTCCCTTATAAACACCACCTGCCCTGTCATTAGCCCAAGGCTATAGCTTTGTGTCTCCAAGGAAGTGGACAGGTTCCTACAGAGGAGTAAGAGGTTACTTAGGTCCTAGAACGCTAAGTGGGGACCAGCCTGTTAAAGCTTTTGCTAGGCATGGCTGTTCAAGGAGGACTACAAAATATTCTAGGTAGACACAATGAGAAGCTGATATGGTATTTCCTTCCTGATTCTTAAAAGCTGATGAGAGTTGGGATCTGCTCTGGATCAGTGCTTACTGGGGCTGGTGATGAGAAAATGCCAAAAGCGCCACTTGTTTGGAGACACTGTTAACACAGCTTGCTGGAGAGAAAGTCACAATCTTCCAGGAGTACCCACCTCAGCTCAGCAGCTTTTCAGTAGGGAAAAAGAAGAGCAGATGCAAACCTACCTGAGTATTTTCTTCCCCATCACTTTTGGCTACAGCAATCATACAACAAGGGTCATTTTGGAATTATCTACAGCAGGTTACTTTGGGGATGGTCCTAAGATCAGTCAAATCAACATGAATCAGTGGAAAAGGTAGCTGATTCAGGGGGATAATCCAGCATATCTGAGAGAGACATCAAGGGAAGCTGTAAGTAGAGGTGTGAACACTGCCACCCACCCACACATACCATGCAAACAGAATTATTTTCCCATTACTTAATATTTCCACCCACCTGGATATTTCCAAAATCCAGGTCCTTAAATGTAGGAGTAAGATTCTCCTAACTCTCTCCTTGTAAAAATCCTAGCAATTGCTTTACTCACAAAAGAGCCAATTGTTGGCAGACAGATCCAGACCTCTAAGCAGTAGCATGCTTCCCTGCCTGGACAGGTTTCCGTGGGCTCAAGGCCCCTCAGAGCAACAGGGTGTACTGAATGAGGTAATAATGTGGAAAGGGTGTAACGTCCACTGGCTTCCGTGTTCGGACTTTTTTGCTGGCAGTCTCTTTTCTTTCTGCTCGGGCTTCAACCTGGAGAAATTTGAGCTTCACAGGATTTAGGGATTCCTTGAGTATTTTATATTTGTCCTCTCTAGTGCTGCTCAGAAGGAGTTCTGAACGGTGGTGCAAAATGCAGGACAAATGAGTTGGAAGCTTTCTGTGGATATCCAACAAAGAGAAAGCGCAGAACAGAGTGGTAAAGAAGGCAAAATATATACAGGATGCAGAGAAGTTGCTTGGGCACGTAAAACTGAGTTCTTTGCAGGTACCTAAAGATTTTGTGGAATAATTGAGGCAACTATCTTGAAAAAAAGGACTTTGGATTTACCCTTACCTATACCTGTTGAAGAAAAAGGAACCTATTTCCTAGTAGTCCTGATTCTGGTTCCCTAATTTATATTCTCAGGGTCTCCAGCAGGAACAAGTTGTCTCTGATTTATGATTCGCACACTTTTTATTGGTCACAGTCTTTCAGAATAATTCACAGATAAAGAAATTTTTGGGGCATCCAAAAGAGCAATGCTTAAAAATAAAATTTCCATGACCAGCAATTGATTTAGTACCTGGCACAAATCCTAACCAACCCTAAACTCAGCAATAAATAAGTTACATAACAGTTTTCTTACTGTGGCACTGTTTCCTTCCCTAGTGAACAAAGAGTCTGACTCTGCATTCCACACATCTGGGCAAAATTTCTGTTGATGTTAGTGTGACTTTTTCCCTCAGGAGCCTAAAGTCTGGTCTGCAGTTGTCATAATGGTGACCCAGTGGATTGAAGATGCTACTTGTGTAAACCTGAGGTTTTCATCTGGCTCTTACAACCTAGTCACATTCGGCATCACTTCATATCGTGCAACACAGAACAATTCTGGGTTTATCTGCAGGAGAAACAGTGCCCAGTTTGTGAGAAAGTCATTTACTTGTTATAGAAAGGAGGAAAAAATGCTCTTGTAATGTACTTTAAGAACTGAGCATCATGGAGTCTTTCTGACTTGCTTTAGGCATCACTGACACAAGCTCTCACAAGAACAGAGAGAAATACTCATTAAGTCACAAAGGCACAAAATGCTGCTTGCTGTGCTTGACATATGACACCTTCACATATTTCACACCACCATTAACTACTGCAAAGTGCAAAAACAAACAGGAAAATAAGTGTGCAAAAGAAACCTTAAATGTCTAGAGCAGATTCCTTTCTGAGAAGTCTTGCAAAGCTCACTTCCACTCAAAAAAATTGCTAGCAACAAATAATTTTTACTAGCACTGTAGAGCTAATGGAGCTGTAGGAGAGAATTCTGAATTCCTTTCTGATTCATGCTTCACAGTGGAATTGTTAAGTTCCAGCTGCAGGATTTTTTTTTCCTCGTGATGATCTATGAGCCAGAGAAGAGCAGGGGCCGAATGGCTGCAGAGCTGGCACTCATGAAAGAGATTTCCTGGTATAAACTGAACAAAACAGACCAGAGCCCACAAATATGGACCCTCACACTCTTGTTTTTACCAGATCATTTTTTCCTGGTTTATGTGTGAAATTTGGATACTTAAATGAAATATGAATTACAGAAGATTTCACTGAACCCCAGTCCCACAGCATGACATGCATGGGCAGAGTGCTACACGTACAGGGAGGGAGGCAGAAGAACTCCATGTGGATTAGCTGTCTGCCCATGTGCTGTGCATTAGGAGATACTTATTTAGAGGTTATTGAATTCTATTGAATTCTGCTTGAATTCTTTTGTACAACTCTTTAATATCTTGAAATCCTGTCTTCCATCCAGCTTTTTGGTATCCTTTCTCAAATTAAATGAGGTTTTTGATATCCCTTCCACTGCAGGCAGATCCTTATCAGAAGTAGGAAACAGTGGTATATTGGCTCCTTGGAGTGTTGGGGCTGACACTACCAGGTGCTTTTATGCCATTTTATACAAAAGAGCATAGTGCGTGGGAAGCTGTTTCTCACGCAGAACAAATAACAGCAGAAAGTGATCTAGAACAATAAACTATTGTCTTGGATACCACTGCCCTGGCCATCAAAATGTATGCAGCAGTAATGAGGGTGCACTGTCATTTCAGTTTTTTAATTTCCCTCCAATAATTCTTGGTCCCTGTGTTGGCATAGTCTTCCTTATCCTAACTTCTACATTTTCTCTTGTGTAGAAATCTGCCAAATTATAAACTTTAAAATAGATGGGAGAAACTAAAGAGGAAGTAAAATGGAGCAGGTCTTTACAGGGAAGCATCTGCATGCAACTGAGGATGAAGTCAAAGCCTCTCTGCAGCCAGGCTGAACAGAAAGGTTCATACAGGAGGCCTGCTGGCCCAATATAAAGCAGCTAAAACAATATTGCTCTGAATTCTGGGAAAAGGTAGCAAGCTCAATTTATTTTGAAGTGTCAAGTAATTCAGCCATTCTCCATTTCAGGTCTAAAGAAAATCCCTCAAGAAATTCAATTTATATCCCAGTGTCCAGATATACCTTCTTTTCTCCTTTCATGCTGGCTGCCAGTGAGCACACTGGATGATACGAAAACGAGATAGCAGAATGTCTTTTGAAAGTAGATATAGAGGAAAATTGATGCAATAGACATAGAATTAGATCCATGCCTCACCATGCTGTGGAAACAATACATGTAAAAAGCGGTAAATATTGCCCTGGCCCTGAACAAATAGTGACCAAGTACAAATAGTGACCAGCTGGAGGACACAGCATAAAACCTGTGTGAATAAGATATCAAATTACATAAATTCTGAAGTTTCTTTGTTGCAGTTACCTCAATATTTTTTGAGAGTGTTGGCGGAAGGGGAGAGGAGAGCCAGCAAGTACTCAGAGGCAGGACTAGGGGAACATATCTTGAAGCAATCTGGGCAAACCAGTAGAAAGACATGAAGAAGGACAAAGGAGCAGGGAAAGAACTTGGCAGTGGATCAGGAGCACAAATATAAATCTTCGGCAGGGTGCAGGATAGGGAAGTTTAAGGGATAATTTAGATTTAGAAACATGACTCAAATGTCTGGTTTTGAGCCCTTTTCCAGCCCCAGGATTTGGAATATGGACTGCCTCTCACCTTCACATGCAGCAGCCTATGCTTGCACAGACAAGTGTGTCTCACTGGGCCATGTACCTTCTGCCAGTGGAAGGCAGACAAAATCTCTCTGTGACAACGTATCTCTGCCCCTGAGAGGAGGGGATTTCACTGCATCACATGCCTAGTGACTTGACTTTGAAGTACCCATGGGTGAGGCAGTGATTTCTAACCTGCAGTAGATCAAACGAATGTCAGCAACGTACCATGAAGCGTCCCAGGAACCTTGGTCCAGATGCAAACACTTTGCCTGTTTGTTGGCTCATATATCACTGCTTGCAGGGACGGGACCTCACCTTAGAGTGAAATTCTGACAGAGCAGGAGCACTCAGGGCAGAAAGCAAGTCAGCAGGACCCCACTTCACATCTATCTGTTGGTGATACAACAGCTATTGTTTCTGGCAAACACTGTGTTTTAGGACTGTGAAAACAGTAACAGATTTATGAATTCCTCCTCAACACATGAAGCCGCCAGCCTTTAGCCAGCACATGTGAGGAACACATATCCTATAGAAGCATTGACCATGCTGGGGATGTTGCTGGGACTGAGGAGGACAGCTAAGCTCACTCCCCACTCTTTGTGCCCATGTTATATACGGGAATAACAACATGAAGTTGGCAGAATATGGTCAGATCAAAGGTTTGTCTAGGTCAGCATTCTAGCCGGAGGCAGTAGAAAATCCTTAGGGAAGATCTTTAAGAATGGGAAATGCAGAGACTCAGGCTCTGGTTGGCATCCTCTCCTGGCTTCCAGCAATCAGCAGCTTAAGGGCTTTCTAGGCCTGGGGTTGTGTCCAGACCACCAAGTTTAACAGCCACCACAGACTTACCCTCTCTGAATCTGTCTAATCCCTTTTTGGATCCATTACCCCATAAGCTCTGTGATAGCTGCACACACAAACCCAACTTGGCAACTACCCACATGCCTTTGTGTGGATGTGAGGATCCAAGCAAACCTGTACTCATTAAAGGAAAAGAAAATGTAAGAAAACTTGGCTCTTAAAATCCTTTCTTCCCTCCTGCTTTTGAGTCTGTGTTTTCCTGGCTCCTCAGAGCACTACTTATTGTCACCCCTGCTTTCTTCCTCCTCTGAGCCCTTCAGGAGGCAGATGATGTAGGAAGCCTGGGCAGAGAAGTGGTAACTGCTATGGAGCACTCTGATGATGAGCAGCTGCTTACCACAAGCAGCACTGCTGGCAGGGAGCTCGTCAGAGGCTTGCTTTAAAATGGTCCTGATACTTTATTTCACACAAGGGGAGGTGGGCTGAGGATGATCCAGATGAGCCTAGTAAAGCCAGGTCATACCTCATCTGCATGCTATAGCAAATAGCTCCCCCAGGGCCAAATTTTTTTTCTACAGCATTTATGTGTTTCACTTGTTAACCTGGGAGAGAAGGAACTAAGCCCCTTTAAAATCTGTCCCTTTGGCTTTGCTACTGGTGTCCCCACATCCTTAATGAGTTACCTCATCTTGAAAGACTGGAGGTGTAAGCTGTGGCTTTGTTTCCTGACCTGGGTTTGTCCCTGGGCCCTGTCTGTTTCCAGGGCAGACATTCCCGATTGCTGATGCCAGTGGAATGCTTTGTTCAAGGCTGGTAAGCTTGCACAGCAGCAGTGGGATTTGGCAGATGTATTTGTGTTAGTGCTAAACCCAACCATAGTTAAAGGGCACCCCTATGAAGTCCTCCCCAGTGCAAGCCATGCTAAACACCAGATTTCCAATTTCGTACCATGTGGGACCCACAAGTTGAAGCAGTTTTATTATCTGCTTTGTCCTGATTCACACTGAACACTGCGAATAAAACCATTCTCCAGTAAATACAGCCCTAATCTGGTTTGGTCACTGCAGAGTTCACACCTCTATGAGTTGATGATAGGTGACCATGAGGGTCATTTACATTGTGCAGAACAAGGCATCACCCATGTCTCTAGCATCCAGTTGCCTCACAGCAGCCTCACCTAAAAGTTTCCTTCATCACCAAGTTTTCAAGAGTGTTTTTGAAGACTTCGGAGTCTCCTGGAGACACCATAAAATTGCTATTGACTACATAGGGAACTGAAGGTAAAGGGTCAGACAGTTCAAAGGGAAAAAAAAAGTCTCTAAGAATGTGGACACATTGTGCTTCTACAGTATTGCTCCCCCAGCTCTGGTCTGCTGGGTGATGGTCACAAAACAGAAGAGAATCATTCCCGGGGTTTTGCATTCCACTTCTTTGGTCTGATATGGCCCCTCAAGCCACCTCACAGGCATTTGCTGTGCTAGGTTATGGTCCACTCCACCTGTCCTCCTCCATCTTCCATAAGGAAATTTCTCGTACAGTTTTGCTCTGAGATTTTTGAGTTTGCTGCTTTTGCTATGTTACCTGCCGTGTTGGTGATACAGCAGATGACAAAATAAATCAAAAGCTAAGGAGCAGCTCTGTCAGACACAGCTGAATGCAATGCACCAGCCCTGCCACGGAGAATGAGTGAATCCCAAAGGACAGCACATGCATAGAGTCATCATAGTCAATGAATGGTATGGATTGGAAGGAATCTTAAAGATCATTTAGTTCCAACTCCCCTGCCATGGGCAGGGACACCTTCCACTAGACCAGGTTGCCCAAAGCCCCATCCAGCTTGGCCTTGAACACTTTTAGGGATGAGGCACCCTCAGATTCTCTGGGAAACCCACAACAGCTCTTCACCATCGTCACAGTAAAGAAATTTTTCCTTATATTTAATCAAAAACCAACTCCTTTCAGTTGAAAGCTGTTTTCCCTTTTCCTATTACTATATATCCTTGTAAGAAATCATTCTCCAGCTTCCTTGTAAGCCCTCTTCAGGTACTGGAAAGATGCCAGAAGGTCCTCTCTTCTCCAGGCTGAACAGCCCTAGAGGCAGAGAGAGCCTGTGTTCGTAGGAGAGGTGCTCCAGCCCTCTGATCCCCTTCGTGGCCCTCCTCTGGACTTGCTCCAGCAGGTCCCTGCCTCCTTATGTTGGCAGCCCCGGAGCTGGATGCAGCACTCAAGAAAGTGTCTCATCAGCCTTACCAGAGTTTTCTCCTGAGGTGACTGACAAGCTAGATCTGTTCACACTGAGGACTGCTTGGAGATTTTCCTGGCACTTTTTTAACACCTCTTTTTGTTCTCACTTTTTATCTGCCAGCAACTAAAGCCAGTTGGCCTTAATGGAGAATGAAAAAAAGGAACAATAAAGAGTGGCTTTCCAGTTAGCAATGGCAACAGACATTCTAGGATTAGTGTTTTGTCACAATACATGGAAAATAAAGAACAATACATTGCAGAAAGCCTGATATTAGGCACTTTAATGAAAAATGATGAGTTTTCAGTCCAGACTTTAGGAATGCCAATACTGTGTGATAAAGGTAAACAGAAGTGTTCAGCACTTTTGGTCTCAAGTGCAAAAATGAAAAAAGATAAAATATTATTACCTATATTTTTAAAATCAAATACAGTCTACAGCCTTTCTCTTTGGCTGCTAATATAAAGTTCAAGATGAGCTATATGTCATTACAGTGTGGCTGCCCTTCAAAGGAGGAAAGAGCCCCCAAATTTAAGTTTGCTAATATGACATTCATGAGAGACTATTTTAATAAAAAATATAGAGGATGAGGGCAGGTGTCTTCAAGCTGGATCTGGAGCCATAATTTAAGTCCTTTGTGTGATACAGAAAGTTCAGAATAACACTGACCATGGACTTTGGAGCGCAATCCTTGACTTCATTCACAGGTGAAGCAGAGCACAAAGATAAGCATGATGAGCCAGAGGTTCAGCAGTAGGTGACCCATGTAATACCTTGGCTAAGAAACTGAGATTGTGTCATCCTATAAAGTCCAGAACAAGAAGCACCTAGGAGTCGTTACTTACATTTATTGCAGAGATTTTCTACCTCAATTCTTTGAGATCAGGAATGCCTCCTTAGTGGGCTTAAATTCACTACAAAACAATGTGTCTTTCCCTTAGAAAAACTTTGAGGGATCTGCAAATAGGGAAGAAAAAAGTTGGAAGTCATGAATCTACAGAATTTTGTAGAGCTATGATTGCTAGCCCTAGCACCTACATCTCACAGTGATGGGTTCTGTCACTTCTTGATGTCTGCACTGATCTATGTTAATATTTTGCCAATGGGAAAAATATTTTTTCCTTTCCTGCTGCAGGCATTCCCATGGTCAGACTCTATAAACAGTTCAAGGTAGCTTGGTTACTTCTTGAAGCAATTTAGTTCCTTCATTGTAGGAGCTCCAGATAGGTGACAGAAGGAAAGCCCGGATGCCATCCCATCTCTTCATGCTTCTGGGGGATGCAGAGATGAGTTTAGAGAGGAATGGAGTAACTGTGGTGAGGCTTATGGGCTCTGGTGGGGCTGGAGAAACAAGAGACCTGTCAATAGCATTTTTGTGTATCAGAGAAATTCACATGTTATGGACCAGCTCAATGGGACAGGCAAGGAAGAGACCAGGAGTGGTTGGATGGCCACAGTTATATGGTGAATTTTCAGCTAGCTACAGGAAGGAAGAAACGGACTCCTAGGAAGGAGATGTTACCTCTAGCAGCCCAAGCTTCTAGCTCTTTGTTAGCTTTTATGCCTGGTTGTGCTATTTCATATATGTATTAAATGAAGCAGAAGCATTTGTGTCTTCTGGCATCTGCTGCTAAGACTCCAATAACCTCTGAAGGATATTCCAAAGAAGTTCTGCAAGCTCTTCCACTAGATATGAGAAAAAGAGCTTGGCCTCCTCTTCTTGGAGGAACATTGTCTGTGTCTCAATGACACAAGGGGAGAAGATGAGGATGTCATAGTCACTAAATCATTCAATTATTCCTAGAGGAAAGATCTTTGACCCCAAGAACTGAAGAGGGATATCAGTTGTGAATCTTAGGAGTATTTTGCCTTCTTGGATACTCTATTTCTATTTCCTGTTAACTGTTCTACCAAAGGGTGCCACTATAAACAGAGAATAGATAAATAAACATTTGGAATATTTATGCTGATAATAAGAGCTGGTGGCTAAACTGCATTTTCTTGCAACGTTAAATCATCTGTGAGCATGAGCATGAAGCTTCTCCCACAGGACACCCAAGTGTCTTCTCCAGTTATCAAAGACAGCATGTCAGAGGGCCAGGCATCAGGGCAAAGGTGCAGCCATAAACTGCAGGAGGAATCATCTGGGATCAGGGGGCCTGCTGACAAGGCACCCCTCTGCTGTTTTGTGACCATCAGGTGATGAGCAAGCTGCCAACAGAGGAGGCCAGCTGGCTGTCCTTTGAAAGAAGGGCCAGAGAGTACAGCAGAGTGGAACTGCAGATGTATGACTGGGGGGCAACCAGGCGCTGAGGGGGAAGCCAGATGTGGGACTTCCCTGCTCAGTCCATGAGAGATGCTGTGTGTGCCCCCAGCACATGTACTTTTGGCATTTGTGTGATACAAACCAGACCATGGGTGGAGGCAAGGGACTGCAAATCTTCTGAGCAGAAAGGAGTTCTTGAGTCCTTTGAGATGTTACATCCTCAGGAGAGCTGAATGACCTCCTCCCAGCTATCTCCCTCCTCCATCTTATGGACTACATCTGAACTTAGAAACACTGGTAATGGGTGTGCCTAAATTAAGGCCACGGGAATTATTGATTTTCCACTTGGGGAGGAGATTATCCATTAAACTGAAACAGAAAAAAAAAGAAATTCCCAATATTCAGTGGAATGAAACAATTCATTCTGTTTGACTGAAGAATTCAAAGTGACCCCAAACAAATGCTTTCCTTCCATTGCCTTGGGGCTTTAAAAAATCCAAAGAAGGAAAGACAGACAGCCAAAGGGGGAGGCTGGGTGTCCTAGCCAAAGCTATCAAGGCAAATGCTGCCTTTCTCCTCACTTTGTGGCTGAGGGATTTCAGTAGTAGCGTGGGGGGTGGGGGAGGGAGAGGGCTTGGGCTCTTGCCTGGGATGTGTACAAATGGGCTTCAAACTCTTGGCTTGCCCAATTGAGGCTAATGAACCTGCACTGAGATCTCATGAGAAGATGAGAGGATGGACACATGCTCCAGGCATTGATGTTTTTACACTTTCTAAAAAGTGGTAAAGGGAGTAAATGTGTAATGAGGACTTGAGACTGGAGCTGAGGGAAGTGAGATCCAACTGCAGCCAGCAGATACCCATCTTCTTTTGCCTAATGGCCAAAACCCATAAATTAGTTAGCTTTTACCAGGATGCTGGGAAGAACATGCTGGTGGTGGGAAGATTCATCTTGGGAGTCCCTGTGCAGAACTGTGCATGAAGCAGAAGGGATATTTGAACCTATTTCCTCTGTACTAATTAGACAGGGAAAGCTCCAAAATCAACCCCTCTTTGCAAAAAGAGCCCAAATCCCCTTGAGAAACCAGCTTCAGCAGATGGAAATGTTTTGTAGCAGAAATGTCAGCACAGAGGATAAATAATGCTGGTGGCCACCCACTGTTGGCTTTTGGCAAATCAAAGGTGTGCCCAGCTCCCCATCTTGGAGCTTTTTCCTTCTATCAGCATTGCCACAGGTCAAGCAGGATGCAGGACAAGCACAAGATGGGAATTTAGTGAGCCTTTCAATACACAGTGTGTGGCACATTTGTTACCTAGACCCACTGGCTGCTAACTGTGTCATTTACTTGGGCTGCTTGTTCTGCCAAGTCTGCATAGGCCATCAGTTGAAATGCAAACACATTCCATTTTTTTTATAGGCTTTCTTATATTTTTCTTTTATGGAAAATACATTTTTCTGTCATTTTGCACCCGGAAGTTTTCCTCCTACACATCATGCAGACAAATAAACAACCCCACAATCCAGTCAGGGAGGTTAGCAGGCCTGATACTGTGCTATGTCAAACTGAGCCAGTCTTTTACATATGTTATATATTCACCTTTTCTCTGGCATCTGCATTGCACTTGGGAAAACACTCGCACGCAAAGGGATGGGCTCTGGGGAATGGAGAAACATTATCTAGCACGGGAATACTCAATTAATTTTCAGCAAGCAGCTTTTATAATACATAACATACACTTAACATAATACACTTTGGTCTCATGCCAGAGATTCTAAATGATTAGGCTGTATCAATTTACTCTTGAAACACTGATTAAAATCTCAAAACTTTCATAGCAAATGATGCATGAACCAGAATCTGAAATGTGATGATTGAAATATTGCAATGTCACAGATTCATCACACAGCCTTTCCAAATCCACTCTCAGTTTCAGCTGGCCCCTTAAATATTCTACTCACACATCCTAGTGATCAGCTTTTTTCTCCTGTTATGTCTCCCCCTCCCCGACCCTCTGCCTCTTGGAAAGATAATAGCCAGGCCTTAATTGAAGCAAACAGGTCATTAAAACAGTAATTTTGTAGATATTCACAATGACAGACATTCATTCAGTGCCAAAGACAAGTAAAGAATCGAGGATGGATATTCCATGCACATTAATTCTACCATAGACCAAATCGAAGTTAAACATCCTCCTCTTTTCTCACTGTGAAAAATTTCCATTGGGAACAGAATTTAAACAAAGAAAACTGAAAAATAACTATTCAATTTTTGCCCTGTGAATGGTGCCCTAGCCTTGAAGGACGTCCTAACAAACAGTGTCACAACTTCTCCAAAGAGATGGAAGATTCTCATCTCCTGTTTCTTGGTGCACAGTCACAACTCATCATTTGTTGCAGATAAGAGAGGTCAAATCACCCTGATTATTTTTACAACCTCTCTGCAGGACAGCCCTCATCAAAGTGTCACAGAAATGCACTTAGTTCTAACTGGAATCCAGAAACTCCAAGGAAAATTGCCTGCTGCATGGAGCACATTGTCTGTCCCACTGTACCAGAGCGTTTGTGAAGTGCTACTTTAGCATCAAGCCAACATTGTAAATCTCATATTGGGTTCTCAAATGCCTGTAAAGATAAGTGCACTTGGACTTCTTCAAACTGTCAGCTACAGGTCCCTTCCTGAGCTGTCAAACTGCAGTGTCTCGGGGGAGAAGCCATGTGTGATTCAGATAGTCTGACAGTGAGGATGTCCTGACCTGCTCTGGCAAAGGACAGCACTCATCACCCTGAAGGGAGACATCTGAGCCTGGACTCATCCCATTTCACTTCAGGCCAAGTTGAGAGTCTTATTACACTAGAACTTTTTCCCACAGTGTAGAGAGAGGCACCACCAGACCCCTTGTCAACACTCAAATGAAGACGTGTTTTTGTTCCCAGTGACCCTGAAGGAAACTGCTCCTAACTAAGTGTTCAGTTAAATGCCTAAAATGAGATGAGGTGGCCTGGACCAGGCAGCAGCCTGGTGTAGCTGTCTCCACACAAACTGCAAATGTTGTCCAGCCCAAGTCCAGTCTTGGCAGGCCAGGACCAAACATGCCAGGCCATGCCTAGTTGCCAAGCAACTAGGACTTTGGGGAGACGACCTCTGCTCCAACCATTTCAGGGGCCATCTGAAGCAGAGAGAAGTCTTGGGAGAAGCACATCATCATTTCAAGGGGCAGAGTAGATGCCTGCCTGGACCCAGTGGCTGTCCCCTGAGGGCTCTCCTCCTCCCAGCAGGCAGTGCTCCCTGCTGTGCTTTTGGCATGCTTGAACCCCTGTCCAGGAGCTTTCCTGGTCCATCACACACCACCGTTAGGGGACAACTTCTGTGTTCTTTTCAGAGCTTTTACTCTGCTCCAGCTCAAACTGTATGTATGCAAGGACGAAAAGAACCCAACTGAATGAGATCATTTTTCTCATCTCAGACATTCAGCCTGCTAGCCAGGGTTACTGGAATAAAGCAGGGAAGCTCTTTTTCCATAGCAAGCCATCTGGTTGACATAGACTCACACTGATGCTAATCTGTTGGTTTCTTTCTTTTTATTTTTTTTTTCCTGAGGAACACTTCATCTGCAGCTGTAAATTCAGACCTGCTCCCTCTGTGTGCAGAGCATTCATTTTGCACACATATTTATTACCACATTATGCCCCATTGTAGGTGTCAGGAAATCATTGTTATCCTTGGTGTGTCTACGTTGTTCTAATGTCAGGGATGCACTTTCAAATGGAAATTAAGCAATTATGTTTCACATGGGGAAACCTGACAGACGCATAGATTTTTACACCACTGGCAATGTTGCTGTCACAAAAGAAGACATTGTTCTCAGTGGACTGCCAAAGAAATATAATGTATTTCAAGAGCAAAGTGGGAGAGGGAGGGAAGCAAGAAGGGGGAATGTGGGGTAATTAACTGTGTGATTTGAGTTCATAGATCATGGAGCTGTTTAACTTCAAAATGCAGAAGCGACATGACAATGAGGCTACTTAACTCATCCTTGAAAAAGAGGTTTCCAGTAGCCTTTTAAAACACAAATAAATGCTTTCAGCACTATCTTCAACTCCTGGTTAAACCAGGATGCTACTGCATGCTTATTATTTGTAATGCTTATTTAGGAATTGGTTTAATTAGCTACTAAGCTAAGAGTAGGAGCAAAGAGACATGCCGGTTCCCAGTTTATTGAACATCAGCCCTCTAGCCCAGTTGGTCAGGTGGTGTCCCTGGGACAGGGAGCTGGGCAATCCTTCACCTGGTGAGGAATGTGTGCTGCAGGTTGGGGCCATACATCCTCTAGGGATGGGAACATTCTGCTCATCCCCCATGGCTCTGTTGTTGTAACGCAGCACGCAGAGCCCATCTGGAACCTCGTGCAGCACAGCCCGCTTTCCCTCCTCCTCCTCCTCCTCCTCCTCCTCCTTCTCCTCCTCCTCCTCCTCCTCCTCCTCTCATCTCCCCCCAGCTATTTTTGGTTTGTTGCAGGCTTTATTCAGCAGCCTTTTGTGTAACTCTCCCCTGCTCTTGGTCATTAACTTCATACTACTCCCTCGGGTGTAATAGACCCACAGCAGCCCAAAGCCAGGAGCCAGTGAGCTCAGGCAAGGGGCTGTACTCGTGCCCAGTGGAAAGCAATAGAATTCTGGGACCCAAGGAAGAGAATATCTTTAAAAATGAAGTATTTTAAATATATTTCAATCAAATCCTCACGTTTTACAAAAAGGTATGTTAAGAAGCACAGCACTGTACATCATAAACCAAGCTTTCACTTGAGTGGATTTCTAGAAAAGATCGAAAAGGACATAGGACTCCCCAAGGAGAATTTTTTTTGTTTCATGGATATTTTAGAAGGGCAAATCCTGTAGCCCTGAATAAAACAAAATTCTTACAATTGAGATTGAGAGGAATAACTAATGATCAAGACTTCTGTAAGCCAAGAACTGCAGGAAAATGGCTGAGAAAATGGCTGTTGCCTCAAGGAGCTCATAGTAAAATACAAGGCACCACAAAACCAATGAGATGGGGGAAAAGTTGACATTTCTATCCTTCCTCCCCTCCATGAGACAAAAAACAGTATGTTTATCATCCCACCCATCCATCCAAACTCAGTGGAGTTCGGAGCAAGGGAAGAAGTGCAACCAGATTTTTTGATGCCTGTCAGGGCTTTTATGCTCCTCCTCGGGCCATTCAGGTCACCTTTACCTATGTGAGAGGGGAATAAAGCCCACAGATACTTGTTTGGGTTCAGCTGGCTGCAGATATCCTGTGTCTGCTGCTCCAAGAAACACTTGCTGGCACCTGGATACTTCTGCTGAACGTGAGACCCTACCCTATCTCCACAGCCCGAGAAGGCTCAGTGGGTAACTGTGCCTACTGCCATAGCTCTCGGGCTGGGAAGCAGCATGGATGTCATTTCCTTCAGGACATGAAGCCTTGTTTTCCTCTTTTCCACTGCTTCCTGCCCACTCACCAACCCTGGTGGCAGGCTCTAGTTTTAATTCTTTTCCTGGCTCCCCAGGGAAGACATCTCTTGTTCATTAAGACACACCACTCCTCATTCTTCTTCCTGTCTCATTTATTTCTTTCTCTACCTCCTGCAGAAGATAAACCATACGAGACCTGGAAGCTCTCCTTGAAAAGACTGAAGATCCCTGGACAAACAAGTGCGGCTCTTAACACCAGTAGGTTAACACCACATAGCTTCCTCAACAAGAGGGAAAAATCAGTGTTCCACAGATCAGGTGGGAAAAAATGAACCAACAGACACAAATTATAGAGTTCCCTGTAGGTGCAGAAGGGGAATCAGTATCAGCATCAGCTGGGTTTCTGTCAAGCAAGGCTGGGGTGGAGGGACACATGACTTTTTTGGCCCTCTGCAAATACATATTTTAAAAAAACTTGGCAAAATGTCCAAAATGTTTCCTAGGAATACTTGCAGCTGATAGGGTGCTGAAGGAGGTAAACAAGTTAGTGACAGTGTCAGTGGGCCACAAGCAAACCATGAAGCACTGCCAAACCCAGGTGTAGAGAGCACAGACCATCCCAGGAAGCAATGGATGTGAGAAAAAAGGCATGTTGTGGGCTCAGTGTACTCCTGATGGGTCACCCTCACCATCCACTACACTGTAGCCAGCAGGGAGAATGATTCTTGGCTATTAAATTGCAAAATCCTGAGGAGGATCCAGAATTTGAATGAAAGACTCCAATCTAGACAACTCTCCCCCCTGAAAAGTGACAACTTGGAGCGCAGATGGTGGTTATGTTCTCCACCTCACAAAGGAGGACGAGAACAAGCCTATCTCTTCCATAGAGGAGCTCCATACATCCAAAAGGCCCCTTCACACAGACAATAATCCCTCTCTGCATCTTCCCTGCTTTGTTCCTGAGCTTGTATCAATCTGTCACAGCTCTCCATTTGGGCAAACTCTCCACTTTGTCAGATGGGTCCCACCTGTTGCTAGCAGGTCTCAGTTCTCAAAGTGGGTTCTGTAGTTGTCAATGCCTGATTCCTGTTGGCACCAGATGTGCAGCCAGGTGTTTACCCACTGAAGCTCTTTTCCTTCGCAAGCCCTTCCCTTCACTCATGGAGACCAGGTATTGTGAGCATAATGGCTTAGGTCATGTCAACCAAAAAACTCACTGTTTATACACACTGTTAGTTTAAGCTCAGTGCTTCCAAACCCCTGGGCAGAATTCAGATACACAACTCCCTTTCTGTCCAATAGAATTTGTGTGGTTACACTTTGGCAGAGTTGAAAATACTCACGCACACATGGAACAGAACACATGGACACAAGTATGAGGACATCTGAGAATGTCACTGTTTGTGGTTATTCTGTAAGCCCACTGGGACAGATACCTCATCTCTCAGTGGCTTCAAAGCCAAGTAGGACTCTTTTGTACACTGTAAAAATAAACAGTTTTCTATGAAGAACTGCTGAGAAAGGCCCTGGCAAACTGCACCAAGAATCCTTCTGATCCTTGCAAGTGCTACTGGCAAACTCATTTCTATAGTGGTTTTCTCTTAAAAGGGTCCAGTAACATTTTCTTCTTGTCATGGAGTAGCATGTCCATTCTAATGAGTTACTGCCTTTTAGTAGCTGCCTGCTACCTAGTGGTTTACACATACCACTGGCACAAGTAAAGAAGAACTTTTAAAGCACAACTTCCAGATAAAATGAGAGCATGGAAAAGTGCTGATCCATGGTCCTCTTTGCTTCCCTGTGCTATTCAAGCTCTCTTTTCTCTCTGCCCTTCCTACCTCCACTCCTTTATTTCCAAGCTTATCAGAGTGACAGAATTGTTTGGGTTGGAAGGGCCCTCTGGAGATCATTTAGTCCAGCTTCCCTGTCCAGGCAGGGTCACTTGGAGCAGGTTACACAGGCATGCATCCAGGTAGGTTTTGAATATCTCCAGAGCGGGAGATTCCACAGGCTTCCTGGGCAGCCTTCAAGTCTTCCCCCCCCACTTCCCCCTTCCCCCCCTCCCCCCAAATTTTTCTGCAAAAAACCCCTCCAAACAAGCCAACAAGAAAATCCTCTGATCGCTGTAGATCATTTGGCCCATGCTGCTTGTCACTAACAAATGATCCTGGAAGTGAAATGCTCAAGTCAGGCATATGCATACAGGGACAACTTGCCTTGGAAATAAAAACCACAAGAAATAATCCTTCCTGAAGGTCTCCTCTTTGTCAAAGCTGCGCTCTCTAAACAGTGGGCTGGGAAAAAGGTACATAGCACTCACTCTTGCTGCAATTCTGTGGTGGCACATTCATTACAGATTTCACAGTATTACAGAACAGCCCATGTTGGAAGGGACTTCAAAACATCATCTGGCCCAACCATTCATGGAAGAAGAGCAGAGATTATCTAGCACCGTGTCCAAGTGCATCTTGAAAACCTCCAGTGATGGGGACTCCACCACAACTCATGAAAGGTTGTTCCAGTGAATGATTGTTCCTAACATTAACAATTTCTTTCTCTATCAAGACAAGAGCTCTCCCAGTGCAACTTATACTTTTTGCCCTTTGTCTTAATGACCTGGGATGACTTTATGGTGTTTGTATCCCCAATTGTTTGTTCTGCTTATGCTGGATATTAAGTTCTGCACCTTTAAGACTGGTTCTGAGAGTGAAGGGTGGGGAGAAGAAGTGTGGAGATTGTAATCAGGGACTGCACTTGCTCCCCTGCATCCTTCTCCTGGACTGTGTTGTCTGCAGCATGAACAGACAGCGGGAGAGAGCTCTCTTTTGCTTTTTTGGTTTTTTTTTCAGTAAGCTGAGGCAGAGAAGTTCCCCAGACTGTGTTTTTAAATTTTTCTTGGAACTGTTCAAACCTGACCTGGACAGAAAACTCAGAAAAACACTTGGAGCTCATACCTGTGTCCCACCAGGGCCTGTGACGCTGCATTCCAGTGCCGGAGGGACTGATAAAAGTCTGAGCTGGACTACAAGTCATGAAAAGGACTTTCTGAATTTGCCATCTCTTCAGAACAGTGAGAGGTTAAACTGCTTAATATTATTCATTTTTTATGCTTATGAGTACTTTGCTGGGTAAATTCAGAGTTTTTTCCAGTTTTCTCCAAGGAAATCTTTTCCCAAACCAGTTGGGGGAGGGGCCGCTTGAATTTGCTTTTCTAGAGTGACACCATTCGGAGGTTTCCTCCCAAAATTTGCCCTACACCAGGACACTTTCCCATGCAACTCTGCAGGAAGACAGAGACAATTCTCTTTTGGGAATGTGGCTCTGCAGCACCAGTAGCTGATGCAAGTGGTACTCACTCATTAGGAGCCTTCAGGCACTGGTGGCAGCAAGATATTTTGAAATACAAGAAAGGGCATGGTCCAGTGACTGTACCATCAAGACATGATGTGACAGGACGTGATGTTAGGGGAATAAATTGAAGTCAGAAGAAGGGTGAAACACATGTAAGGAGTTGCAGACACCAGACAAGCCACCCAGTGCCATCTGCTGCTGTCTGGAGATGATGTGAGCTCTGCAAAGGGCATGACACTTGGGGGTCTACCTCATATGGAAGGAACAGCAGGATTGAGCTCAGTTCTGCTCCATCTGCATCTGGAGGAGAGGTGCAGTAGCAAATCCAACTGCTGATAACAGCAGCCCAATCTCTGTACCCAGTGTGCCCACTTAAGTGGCACCAGATCCCTGGGGACACCATAGCATGACTGATGCCAATAAAGGTAGAGAAATTCAGCAGAAATTAAATCTAGTCTGTTTCATTTGCATCAGCATTGCTGTCGCTTTCTTCATGTCCAGCCTTATTGTGGTCTTTTTATACATTCAATTCAATTCAACAGTTCGTTTTCCACTATTTCCTTCTCGCTGCCTACTTTTCCTTCATTTTCAACAATGTCTTTTGTATTTGAACCAGCTTTGCTGCCTTCTTTATTTCCATCCTCTTTGTTGTCTCTCTAACCTTTCTGCTCAGTTTCTCCAGCATAGGATTGACTACAAGAGAAGAAAGTACATCAGATTGGGGTTTTTTCACTTTCACCCCTATTGAATCAACTCTTAACTGTTTTGGAAGAACCTGTAGCAATGCCAGCTTGCACAAGGAATTCAAGAGGAAGTAGTGATGAGCCTATTCACGACTAGGGTTGCAGAGAGTTTTGATTTTGGCTGTCCTCATGAATGTGGATTCCTGTTCTGAAACAGTTTGCTCAGTTGGCCTGAAGTCAAGGGGAGATGGGACTATAACAAATTAGCACCTTCTGAAAATTAATCAGTCCTCAGATTGAAAAGAGAAAGGGTGAACAAAACAATGACCATAATCCCAAATCAGAAGCCAAATTTTAAAGCAGAACTTTTCACCTTCCTATTAGCTTCCCCGTTTAAAAACTGATGAGCCTCACAAGGGCATTGTTTTACCTGAGACACCATTGCTTGCTTTGCAACTATCTCAGGGTATGCAATGCATTTTAAAAGGGAGCTTTGGAAAAATTAGGGCAAATTGCAATGTGACAGACCCCAAAAGACAACAGTTGTGCACAGAGGGGGTACTAGAGAGTTCAGCTTGGACACTTGAGCTATTGAAACTCTTCAAGAATGTAAAGCGATGTTCTGTTTTCCTTAGTCTTAGCAACATCTTGTGAGATTGCTTAATTGAAGTAAGAAATGTAAATATTATTTCATATTTAAATAGGTGCTGTGCTGTTGCTTTTTGGTTAGCACTGGTACTTCTCTTTCTTAAGATAAGTGAGCGATGGGTATATGAAATGGTACAAGCCTTACTTCTTTTCTTTTTTGGTTTCATGAATATCAATAAACAAACTTGACAGCCAAAAAAAATACCCATCACCTTTGCTTCGCCCCTTGCTGTCTGGATTTTATAAATGCAATATCCTAACAGCCTTGAAGCCTCATGTCAACACTTACAATATCAGGGTGATATCGGGATAATGTTTTGGCGGAGGAGCAGCTTTTCCTCTGTGCTTTATTAACTGTCTGCTCCTAAAAACATGGAAAATAATTGTTTATCAGTTCTGTGTCAGTCTGTGATGGAGCACCAATGTATCACATATGTGATGGCGAAGAATGCAAAATACATAAGTCACACAAATAATCACATCATTCTCTTCACTTCCACTCTCTTCATCCCACCAACACTCAAAGATTCACCACCATCATCATGAAAATGAAAATGTCCAGAGTGTGTAGGTGAGTAACTGTATGTAGACAGAGATGGGTTCTCTTTAGAACACCTGTACAGTTAGGTTCTCAGGGATTAGCCTAATTGCATCACTGAATCTGTCTAAATGAACTTTCAGATTTGTATTTATATCAGGATTCATTATTTCCTCCAACTCACTCCAAGAATTACTGACTACCCTGTGGAGGGTAACAGCATCAGTAGCCTGACTGCAGCGTGTTTTTCTTTGCATTTCTCTGTGATACTAGTGAAGAAATAATCAGCAAAATATTCCAAAGGCATTTATTTATTTCTTGCACATATATTAAAATTAAAATCTTACAAAATATGGAACCACATACTGAAATATATCATCTTAATTCATACATCAACCATTTTTAATGTAAGCTAGAAAAATAGAAATTTCATTTTGGACCCATATAATAATTTTGCTGTATTACTAAAAACAATGTTAAATTTTTTTTTCCTTAAAAAGAGAAAGTGCATATTTCTTCACCAGACTAACAAAATAATTCAGTGCAAATTCCTAAAACAGGCATTCAGAATACTTTTCCTTTCATATACGATTTCTAAACAGTTGATAGTTCAGGTTTTTCATATTCTGAAACAGAGATGAACAGAATCAGGTGAAAAGAAGGTTGAATAAGCTATTGCCTCTGTTCTGGAATTTAGTTTCCAGCAAGGTCATAATAAACTCTTCTTGGAGCTCTTCTTTACTCAAAGTTAGGCAAAATTTGCTAGAGTTGATGTAAAATATTTCTTTATGTTTTAACCTAGAACACTTAAAATACATTCAAGCTTTACCAAACATTTTGGTTATTTGCTGTAGGCATCTGTGAACTGGGGTCACAGTTGCAATTTACAGAAGTAAAATTCATTCTGTTCAAAACCCTGTCAATTATTAACATTAAAAAGTTCTCCAGCAAGGAGTAATATATTAATAGAAGTTTGATATACAGGTATTTAAGTTAAGAACATCAGACTGCATATGACACAAATCACTTGAGGATCTTATTAGCATTAATTTTCTGCATGTTTTATGTGGACTCGGGCTGACATTTTGGTTGAAGCTCACTCCACAGAAAGTGAAACTTACATTAATAAATAAAGGATAATTAGGTCTTTTAACGTGGAAAATTACATAGGTTTTGGTTTAGTTCTTAACACAAAATGTACATGTTATTTTATATATGCTTGTAAGGATTCAATCCCTTAGAATAAAAGAAGTAAAATAAAAAACCACAGCTTTTTCATCTGCCCTTCTGAACACACAACCTACCTAAAGCATTAGCACTTAAAGAGTCACACTGTCCACACAATCTGAGCTAGGTGACACCTTCTGTAAAACAGGACAACGCTGGACAAAATCATGTAAATCAAACTCAGTGAAATTACTTTTAAAAATGTAAATGTCCTATAAAGAGTCAATATTGGGTTTTTTCCCATTTTGGTTGATTTTTTGACTGAACATTGGACTCTTGAAAAAGAAAGAAGAAATTGCACAAAACATGCTATACAAACAAATTTTGTGCTATACAGCTTCTAAAACTTGCAGTCACTAAAAGCATACATTCTATTAAAAAAATGAGTACCAAACATAGAAAATCAAGTATTTAAGACTTGCTCAAGGATGCAATTGGTCTGATCTTGCAAAAGACTTGGGCAGGTGCTTAATATTAAGCATATGAGTCATTGTGCCAAGAGAGATTTTATGGTGAACACTAATGCACAAACATTAGACTGGCTCTTCTACTTCAAGATAAGCATGGACGTAAGTGCTTTGCTGGATATGGATCAGGATGCTCAGCACCTAACAGGGCTGCAGGCACTGATCCAGCAAAGCACTTACCCACACGAACAACACGGCTGACTTTAGGATCGCTGCTCATGTGCTTAACATTAGGCATGCTCGTAAGTGCTTTCCTGGAAGGGCCCGATAGACCAATCGTGTGTAAGCTATAAAATTTGAAGCAGAGTATGTTTAACACACCGCATATTTAACAATGCTAATCTGCTGAGATTTGCTCTTTCTTGGAACAGGGCATGTCCGATGTCAAACATTTATTTTTCATAAAGTGCGTAAAAAAAGCCATCAAAAGCAGCTTTGTGATTATGGTGAGTTCCAATAATACAAGCGAGTCTCCTTAAGCTCCTTTCATTTCTTCTTTGCACGTCTTTTGTCAGGCATCTACAAAGGAAAGAGAAAAACCTAATCAAAACCATTACTTTATTCAAATAACCATCCATGCATTTAATTTTGCCCCAATAAACATCACGTCAGATGCAACTGAACACCTGAAAACAAGCACACTGAACCCTTCCAGATTTCAGACCTGAATGCAAGTTCTGCCAACTATGCCACCTCTTCTACTGAAAATATTCAAATCACCAATCACTTCTGCAAATAGAACTAAGTTTATTACTTAAGACTGAAAATGATGTGCCAGTTTGACCCTTAAATACCCCTAAGTCAGTGCTTGTATTTCCATGTTTTCCATGCCCACTCATGTCAACCCATTTGCTATGCAAAGTCTAAAGAAGTGAAAACGTGAGAGCTGTTTAATCCCAGATAAGCAACTATAAAATCATCACAGCTCATCAGATATTTACACGAACATGTAGAGATGTCATGTTAACCCAGAAAAAGAAATAAAGTAAGACCACATTTCTATAACAGTCCCGGCATATTGCTCCATACTATGCTAACCAAGGAAGAAATAGCAAAGCAGCACTTCATAATGATCTACTGCTACTGCTGGCCAGGCAGGGTAACTATATTTAAATCCTCATTGTGGTAGGAAATATTGTTTTATGCACTTGGCACCTTATGCTCTTCATAACTTCTTACAGATACATGTCGAGGAAGTTTCAAACTTACTAAATGTATTTCTTGCTTTCCTAAAGGGAAAAGAGTTTTTGTTTTCATGTGAAAGCTCTAATGGTTTTTGGAAATGGCTTATTTTTCTTGTCATGCACAAATTCCTGCTCAACCAAAAGCACAGTCACTAGTAAAATTACTATTGTGGTAAGTTACAGCATAGCTGACAGCTGAATTCGAGATGTGGCACTAAAGCAAAATGCATGCCTGCACAGAGGAAGAACTCTAGACTTAGTCCTTGAGCACAGCAGCAGATGTGAGAGGCATGCATAGAGCAAGAAAAAATAAAATCTGGTACCCCAGATCAGAAGTCAGCACAAAGGCCTCTCATCTGCATCAGACTTGTTCTCTCTCTGTCCCAAATTCTAACCAGAGAAAGTTGGACCTTTTCATAGAAGGTTCTTGAACAGCTTAGTCAACGAAAAGGTGTGCTTGCAAAATATATTTCCCAAAACTTTTGAACTGTTAAAACCCAAACCCCTAAAACTAGCATATTTAAATATCCAGAAGAACTTCTACCACGTATCTGTTCTGCCCCATAGTTCCTGTTTCTAACATAATTCTCTCCCATTCTTGGTTTTCCAACAAGTACCCATCCCACGCTTGTCTGCTTTCTCAGCATTTTCTAGAACTGGCTTTTCATTAATAGATACAAAATTCCTTTTTTCTACCAAAACACTCCCTAACTTGTTGCTTACTGCACAGAACTTCCCCATTAACATGACAGAATGTGCCTGTTCTTTTTCTTTCTTTTTTTCCCATAGCATCATCCTGAATTTTTCACAGGTGTTTTTCAAAATTGCCATCACTTCGGCATCCCTTCTACTCACATGAATTTGGGAGGTTGAATGTTTTCCAGAATTTAACCCTTCCAGTTCATAACCAAAATTACTTGTTCTGGGCTCATCAAACACTATTTATTATCAGAGATAATAATTCTGTAGATTTCCAAATATTTTCCTCTATCTGGAATTCCAGCCATGCTGACCCTCTGCGCATTTGCAAACTACACCTGCCACTTCGTAAAAAAACATCAGTTTGAAAGGCACACAAACCCAACAAGAACTACAAAACTGCACAGAAGACATGGCAAGGTTTCTCTTTCATTTCTGCCTGGAAGAGAGTGCCACAGAGCTTTTTAACCTAACAGACACCATAGTAATCCAAGGGTTGTAAATGACAGCAAGTAAGTTTGAAGTGGAAAAATGGCATAGTTACTCAAAAAGGGGGAATTCCTAATTTCTCTGAAACTCACGTCATCAAGGGATACAAGCAGATTCTCTACTGAGCCGAAGCAGAAAAGACTGATGTGTTTTAAGAGTGTCCTTCAAAAACACACATTGTAGTTGATCTACAGCAATGACTCAGTGCAACAACTGAAGGATGACATTGATTATTGTGGAGAATTGACTAGACCAGTACAAAAGATCCCAGTGACTCCATCTCTTTTTCAGTTCTGTGACTGAGGGAAGCCACATCATCAGCTACCCCTCTAAATACACAGGAATACTCTGTAATGATGAAAGAACACAGAAAAGAGTGGGTAGTGCATTTTAAGTAACAGTCCCACCTTGTGCAAAACTTTGTAAAACTAAACCTTATCTAAGACACTCATACTTAAGCTTTTGAATCCAACGCCAAACAGGCTTCTTAAAAAAAACTCCACCCATTCTTGCCTTTAAATCAATTTTTCCCTGATTATTTTTGTGAGGACCTCTTGACCTTGGAACTAAACATAAAAATATCCCTATATTGCTATGTGCTAAGAGATTTATCATGTAAAGCCAAAGAGATGCCAGAACTCTTTAAGGATTAAAATTTATATACAGGAAAATACCAAAAGCACTTTAAAAATGTGC
>JAYDZK010000001.1:52043509-52055216 GCA_034509185.1 Euphonia xanthogaster
TTTGAAGCATACAGCAAATACAGCAAGCACAAGTTTGTTACACAAAGCACTTTATTGCATTACATGTACACTGACATTCATTGTCATTTGTTTCCAGCATATTGAAAACAACCCAAATCCCAATACAGAGAGTATCCTTGCCTCGATAAAATACCACCACTGACAATGCTTACATCAGCCCTTATATTTGGGTCAAAATAAAAATGCAATGATGCCATCCTACTCTGATGTAACACTGGGTAAAAAACATCAGAAAATTTAAAAAAAATAATGCACCTTATGAATTTAAGAAAAAAATGATCAAAGGTGGGCAAGTTTTCAGCCTAGAATGAAGCGTAATGGGGAAAACTCTGTGGTGGGCTTGACTGGGCTTGCTCTAGAAAGAGCAGCAGCACAGTATAGTACCCTGCTAAGCCTCGCTTCTAGCTCACAGCACCATGTTAATGCTGCAGCTGAGCCATCTTCCCAATCCAGGCTGGAAAGTCAGATATCATGGTACTGCCTTGCCTCACTAAGGCCCAACAGCTCTGTGCCCTGCCAGCTGACAGACCTCTCCATCACACTCGTACCCAGACATGCCCTGCATACACTATACTAACAAAAAACTCCAGGAGACATCTTTAGCTTAACATAAAAATAACCACTGTATAAAATTTTTTCAAGAACAAGTCTTCATTTTGATGTTTTAGGTTTGGAGCTGAAGAAAGCAGAAATGGATTTCATTCCACTCTTATCAACTTTGGCCAGAGCCTTCTGTGCTGCAGACATCTTGGTGTTTGCCTATGAGTGAAATGATAAACAGAAACAGTTAAACAGCAACTCCAGAGGGGGGAAACAGATGCTACAAACTCCTAAATACAGAAGTCAAGCAATAAGTTGAATTGCTTTTTTAGTATACGGCCGTAAAGATAATGTTATGCAGGCTTTGAATTGTAGGAGAAAAACATTAAAAAGCAAATCTGAGATTATTCAAACTGAAGAATACTTGTCATGAATTACTTAACCTCAAACAAAGACGGAAAACCAACTACAAGGAAGTGAAACATCTCTCCTTTCTGCAGGATGAGGTATCCCAAATCAAACGTTTACTTTGGGATAATCCCTGAGTGTACATTAAGAGGAATAATGCATGCAATAGAACAGATGCATTCTGTACCCTCCGACTTAATCTCATGATTATGCTGTCAGCAGGCTGAATTACAGACCTGCATTACGGATGATGAAAAATTCACACTGATTTACTATCAAAGACTATGCACAGTGAAATAAAGGGAAAAGAGATTAAGAACTAGGAATGAAGAAGGTAACTAACGTTTCCAAAGCACTTTTGAGGCCACTGGGACAACTTCCCAGACTTCTGCACCTAAAACACATTTTATGAACCACATTTTATAGAGCTGACCTCTTTTCTTTCTTGTATTTTAAAGCGTTACATTTTAAATCTCTAGCTGCTTTCCCTATTAAGAAAACTTTGCATTGACCTTTCTTTATGATACTCCTCAGTCTGCAGGACTTCCCAATAACGGTACTTGGGATCAGCTAGATGGTTATGGATACGATGGAGATAGGCAACAACTGTATGATTGCCTGTGTTACTCTACAAACAAAACCACTGCCAAAGTATTTTAAAAAGAGTAGTATACTGTACAGAGTCCAAGCGCTATCTTTTCTTTCCCAGATTCTCTCATCAATGTGCATTATTACTTCAGAAATAAATAATATTTAATGTTAAAATGAATTATCTCACCTCAGTTTATTTCTATCTTTATGCTAAGTTCAAAAGCTATAGTATATAATGTGGGGAGTGGGGAAACATGCATATTTAAACTATTTATCACCTTCACTTAGGGGGAAATCCTCTTACTTCCAAACTAGAATGTGTAATGAATACAAAAAAAACCCTGGGGTTTTGGGGGGAGGAAGGAATGCATCTGTCACCAGCTGCTTCTCTTTGCAAAGGGATAACGAGTAGTCAGCATTAGATTGAAGGTCACAAGACCAGCACAGCGGGCCTTTTCGGTTCCCCACGGATTGGAGGAAGATTCATTTTCTTTCAATGTTCAGAGAAATAAGCCAGTACAATCCTCACAACTTTGGCAGACATAGACAGGATCTATTTCTTTTCACATCTCAGCTGCTCTCCCAGGAATAGTACAGTGGCAGGCACCGCTGGACTCAGATTTGGATTGGCCTCCAAACATGCGTTGGAGCTGGCAATCACCAAGTTCTGTGTTGACTTAACTTCATTAAGTTGACATAAGTAAGTGCACAAGCAATATTTCTAGGTAAAAATAAAGCCTGTCCTAGCATCCCTTGGAATTTAAATAAATGCTGCCATCTTCATTTCTTTTTTGAGTTACTGAAATTTACCAGTTGCTACCACTAAGCCATAGGATTTCTCATCTCAAGATCTCAAAGAGCTTTGCAAACATTAGCCGAACACCTTAACACATCTGTCTGAGTCTGTGAGGCTCACTGGAATGTTCACTGGTGAAATACAGCCCAGCAGCAATAGCACAAAACAGTTCAGAATACGAAATTAAAACTGTCACATTAAACCTGAAAGAAAAGTTCAAGGAGATATAATTACAGACGTCACACAATTTTATATTTGTTTTGTATTTGTGATATGTTTTGAAGGAGAAAGTTAAGCACTCTGTGCTTGCTATTAATCTACACTTCAGCAAAACATGTATGAATGCAAGGCTTGCTTACCTTCTTGGTTTTCAGATTGTTGCTGTTAAATTTAGTATAGTCTTCTTGTGGTTCCACAGGGACATCTGACAATTTCCTTTTCTGAAATGTTAGAGTGAGGAAGTTGCTCTGTCAACCACTTTTATGATGTACACACATGGAAGTTCAAAGTTTTGGCTTTAAAACGTAACCATAGCACCAAAACAGGACTGGCAATCAACTGAAGAATCTGCAGCAAGAGTGGAAGATTTCTGTCTGCAATCATCTTCTCTACATGTGAATATAAACCATCTTTACAGCATTCAGATAAGAGCATTCAGTGTCAGGGGAAGCATTTTCTTTCTAGACTTCTTAAGAATGACTGCTAGAAATCAGCCATGATTGTGACTTTGGTGCCAGTCTATTTAGAGAGCTTTCTGGAGCAGCTGTTGGAAGTCAGTGTCTGACAGTCAAGGAACTGAGGTGCTCATGATCTCATGGACCTGTGCAGCACCTCCAGTGCTGTAGCTATCATCCAACACATGTGGATCATCATCTAGTCTGTTGTCTGTTTGTTCACAACCTTTAGAATTTATTAGTTTCTACAGGCTGGCATCAGTGAAACACTGCCATAGCTCATTCTTCACTTGAATCCAACAGTGTATTATGAAAGTTTGAGTCTGCATGTACCGTGTGACTCCTAACTTCAGAAATAATGCACGTGAACAATTCTAAGCACTCCACATGATCAGGCCGTAAAAATGAATATTTCTTTCCATAAACTGTGAGCATGTGTTTAGTTTAAAGGTGAAAACTTTCTGGTATGTTTCCAAAAGAGAAAAAAAAGTATGTAGTATTTTACAACACTGTATTTTTATTATTATTATATATCTGATATTACTACCCTGTCCTTAATATCCTGTGAAATCTAGACCGTGGCCTTCCCAGCTTTCGTGCCAGAGAGTGATTTTGCAAGCAACTTGGATGGTACCACACATTTTAAGATCCTGTTTTATTCATTTTGCTTATGGTGCTTCTGATATCTCTCTCTCCCCCCCTCCCTCTTCTGTTTGGCACAGAAGCCAGGTCTGCAGCCTAGATTTCTCAGCTCTTAGAACCAGATCCAACTAAAGCCTTTTCTTCTGATTTCAATGGAATCTGGATCAGCCTATTTAGGAGGCTGTTTACTGTGCTGTGATTACATTTTCAAATGACAATCTAATGAAGAATTACTTTTCTCCTCTTTTTGGAATCTGATAAACAAGTTTTTAAAACTTATAAAAAATGTTTGCATTTCAGCAAAACATTTGCTGTTTAGTTGTAGCAAAGCCTACATATTCTTTGTAAATGTCTCTCATCATCTGCCAATCGCCAGACTCCCTGTGCCGACAAACTGGACAGTGTGATGATTACAACACAAGATCAACGGCTTACAATTAATACAAAGAACATGCAATTTTGATTTAATCATTAAATCACAAAGACCAGGCTGCACCCAGTTTGTTCTTGCTCAAGAAAGAGAATGTGTCATTGCTTTCTGGCTGATCACCGAAGTTTCTACATCTTTCAGAGTTTAATGTAATGTCCAAACATGCAATTATTTTTCCAAAGCAGGAAATGCATGTTAGAACATTATTTTGGAATAATCATATATTATGTCTGATCATACACCTTGCCCTCATGAAGAGAAATGTCAACACAAGTGATTAAAAACGGCCTGAAGGAGACAAAGTTTCCATGTATAAGCCTACATTGCTCCTCTGAGATTGTGAAATGAAGGAGTGTTTTAATCTCTGAAGTTGCAAGGACTTAAACACAGAAACATCATACACACCCTGGTCAGTGCTCTGGAAATTAATCAGATCCTCAGCAAGGTCTCACTATCCAACAACTGAACAGTTCTAAGCCTCATTTCCTCTGCAACCAAACGGCTGAAATAAAACTGTTTTTAAAAATAGATTCTCAGAACTATCCCAATGGTATAACAGCTATTCGTACACAATATGGAATGTACATCACATGCAGTTTAATACAGTTGTTTTAACATGCTTATATAGCTAATGACTATCAGTTGGCTCCTGATGTGTGCTTAATATTTCTTACAACACATAAAGATAATTCTTAACTGAATCAAAGGGCCAAGTAACTGTGCAGCCAGAACAACTGTCCAGCCACATGGAAATAACATATCTCTCGATATCCATTGGAAAACAAATGCTATTAATAACAGTAGGGCTCAATTATTCCTCTATGTGCTAGCTGACATGCTGCTAAACAGAACAGTCACTGAACCAGCCAGAAATGAGTGTTTTTTAAGACTTTGTTTCAGTAAGTAGCAGGGACATGGCAGGAAAGGCCAGCGTGGTACGTAAACTCATTTCAGCAGACATAGGCTGCCCAGTTTAAATTAAATGGAAAGGATTATCCAAAGTGGGGTTAATGTTTCTAGGGGGGCAAACTTTGCAAACCACATGCCTTACTTGTCTGAGGCAAAGCAATGGGACTTGATGTGTGAGGAAGATATTTGGAAGGTAAAAGAAAAAGACTGAAGAAGTGATTTTGGATCTTCTACTTCAAACAAGGTGAAAATCTTGGAGGAAAAAGCTTTTCAGACTAAACACTATAAATGTGGCTCCTTGCTCACACAGATGCACACACATTCCACCACCCCCTATCCATCCCCCAAAAAATCCAACTGACACTAGGTGTAAGCAGAAGTCTCTAATGAATGGGGGGAAAGGAAATATTAAAAAAAAAAAGATCGGTTTAGGGGTCAGGTGATCCTGGGACTAAGTGAGAACTGCCAAAAAGTCAAGCTGAGTTAGACCTTGGAAAGGAAATTAAAACAAACAGTACAAGGTTGTTTAGCCACAGAGGCAAAAAGGGAATTAAAAAAGAGAAAGTGAAGCTGCTGTACTGTAGGGATTGGATAGATATTAAAGTTAACCTATGCGTGGACCCAAAATGGAAGAACTCTTTGCCTCAGAACATCATTTTCAATAAAAATGAAGAGGTTAAGCACAGGGACAGAAGAAAGAATAGAAATCACTCTATTCAAGACAGAAGTAAAACTCAATATGCTGATCCAATTGGAAGACTGCATCAGAAGCTACAAGATGAGAGCCAGAGCCTGGCGTATATTCTATCAGGCAGGGACCATATTAGTACGGAATAGCCACAGACCCATCTCTAATATAAGAAGGAAGAAAAAGCAATAGTAGGACTCAGGAGAAGGGAGTGGGGGCATGGGGGAAAAAAGTGAAAGATGGAAGAATAATTAAAGAGTAAATAAAACACAGAATCATAGAGTAGTTTGGCTTTGAAGGGACCTTAAAGATCATCTAATTCCAACTGTCCAGCCATGGGCAGGAATACCTTCCACTAGACCAGGTGGCTCAGAGCCTCATCCAGCCAGGCCTTGAACACTGTCAGGGATGGGAGTTCACAACATCTCTGGGCAACCTCTTCCACTGTGTCACTACCTTCAAATCTAATTTAAACCTACAACCTCTCTCAGCTTAAGGTCATTGCCCCTTGTCCTGTAGCTACATGCCCTTGTAAAAAGTTTTCTCTCCAGCAGCCCCCTTAAGTACTGGAAGCTGCTCTAAGGTCTCCCCTGGAGCCTTCTCTTCTCCAGGCTGAACAACCCCAACTACCTCAGTAGGTCTCAGCCTAAAACCACAACAAGGTAATGCCTACTAAACTTGCCTTCATTTTCTCAAATATAACACATTTTCTGGTGACAGAATGTGAAGGATTGCCAGAGGACTTGACATGGTGCCACTTAAGCAGCTGAAACTACAGAAAAAAAATACTGCATAAGAAGTTTAAGGTAGGTGAGGAACTGGGAAAAAGGGAAACAAAGGCAAATAATGCAGAAAGGGATGTCCTTGAATCAGACGGAGATTACTAGTTAATTACTAATTGAAGATAACAATAGAATGCTAACATTTGCTGAATGTACACCACTGAGTAGCATTATGAAGACCTAAAGAGCCTTTAACACTGTGTAAAAAAGTCAGGGAACCTTCAAGACTGGAAACATTAAAACCAGATTAAATGTACAGAAGAAGTAAAAGGTCATGTACACAGAAACTAACTGCATGAATTTCTTGTAAATCTGAGAACTGATCAAGTAAAAACTGCAGTGGAAAAAAAAAAACAAAACCCAACTGTGTGTCTTAACTATTCACAGCACAACAGAGAGCTATCTGATCACACATCAATAGAGCCAAATGGGATTCAAGTCTGTAATGGGACAAAATATTTCTAGTTAAGACAAGACGGGAAGAATGCCATCATATTGTATGAGTAAAGGTTTTATCAGAAATAATTACACATTTTTCTGGTCACCTGCTTTGAAACAATTGAATTCATCTTGGAGTAGGTGTAAAGAAATGTTTCCAGAATGAGGGAATGGAGAACCCATCTCACACAACCAAATTGGCTTCTCAAAATGAAAACACAAAGCATATATGTTTTCCCTTTACACATTGAAAGAACTAATGTTAGGGAGGGAAAGGAGCCATTTCAATTTCAAAAAACAATGATAAAGTTAGAACAAAAGGGCAGGGGAATAAATTGGCCATGAATAAATTCAAGGTGGAATTTACAGAAAGGTTTCCGAGCATCAGAGGAATGAGGTTATAGAACACTCTTCCAAGAGAAGTAATGGAAATAAAAAATCCTAATGAGACTTACAGTGAAGAATGGTCAATGTATGAGAGATTATTCAACATGGTTGTCTGGGAATCCATGACCCAGGAGGTCCCTTTCAGGGTCCTCATAAATTATGTATGAAAGAAAACCTATGAGGTCATATTGTCCCATCAACCTCAATAAATCTAAATAAGCAAAACACGTATGAAAAAGACTGTTGACCAAAACCATAAAATATGCCTGTCTTTTTCCCTCCCCTTTTTTAAGCAGGAAAACCAACCAAAATATTCCTTATTAAAAATATGAGTTACCTGGTAAACTTCTTGAGCTTGTTTCAGACTGGCTTTTCACAAGGCCACCTTACTTAATGTATTGTACCCAGTGCTTGGTCTAGTCCAGTTTCAATAATAACTCAGAAAAATTAACTTACATCTATCAATATCCTAATGTTCTCCTACCTTCACTGGTGGCTCTGGTTCTGGGCTTCTAAGTTCTGGGAGCCTGCAGAACAAAATATTTTAAATTAAAAATAAAGAGAGATGAATTGCACAACCTAAAGTTTGGAAATCCTTCTTCATGAATGCTGCTTTGGTTATCAGCTGCTCACACATGGCAAGCACTTGCAAAAAAAAGCAGCTCACGGACTGTATTTCTGACTTATGAAACTGTTCAGCTATGAGCTTCAGGCTGCAAATTGCACACTTGTCCAAAGGCCATCATAACAGAAGCCTTTGAACAGAACTGAACTGATGAGTAGGTGCAGAGTCCCAGTGATGATCCAAGCCAAGTCTGCTGCTGGCAGGGAACACCAGGATGAGATTGGCTCCCCTTCCAGATTTAAATACAAACTAACACAGGTGAGACAAATAAGTCAAACCCAAGCAGCATTGAGTGAGTAGGGAAAAGGAAAGAGGACTGGGGATGAAAACTCAATTCCTGGCTCTGCCGTTTGTGCTTGACAATTCTGGACAAACTGTTCTTTTGGATTTTCCTCCCACTTGCTTTCAAAAAGGATACATTACTCAGGGTTTCATCAAGCAACGGTGGTAACAGACATATCCGACTTAACATTACATCTCCCCCAGCTCACAGTCCTTAACAACAGAGGAAAGCCAAAAAATAACCCATAATCCACATTTGAAAAATCACATTTCAAGTGTGGCAAATATAATCTCATTGTGTCATTCACTGCAACCTTGATGAGCAAATCTCAGTATTCAACAGAAATGACCAAATGGACATTAGTCCATGCCATGTAAAGCTATAAGCCAGCTGGAACAATACTCACCCCAAGTATTTTAACAACTCCTTACTCAGATCTTCAGGAATATACTCTGATATTAACCCATGGGCGTAACGTACATAGTCTTCAGGAAGAGGTCAGGGAGTGGGAAGGAGGAGAAAAAGAACATTCACGTTACATAGTCACGTTGCTTTAGCCATGTTGCATGTGCTACCATGAGGCACAAGGTTGAATCACTCACAACAGACTCCTAATGGATACACTGTGATGCTTCTCTGCCTTGAGTAGTTTATATTATATGACACTTGTAGGTTTATTTAAAAAGTAAAGACTTACTACACTCACTTTGTCAGCACATGTTATTAATATCTGCTGCATGTACTTTACAAAAGCTGTTCACTTTCTGAGAGTACTAGATATCGAGTATTTTTCCAAAGAAATTAAATTTTAAAAACCTGCAAAAGTAAAAAGCTGACTCAACAGAACATGCAGTCATTAATTTTAAAGCATCTGGATCTTACAATTATTTGGCAAGGGCTTCAGTACTAAAGAACATTTTCTGGCTTCAACTGAAAACAATTAGATGAGACAATGAGTCTATTTCAAAGCCTTGTACTTAATTTTCAGTACTTTATAGAAAATGCCAAGGCCTATCTAAACATCACTGGCAAGACAGGATAATTATCTGTGGAAATATGAACTACTAGAAGCTCTTTTCAGTACAGGGCACTCCTGCTATAAAAGTTCTTCTGAGAGACTGGGGAAAAAAAGTGACCCTTTTATAACACAAAGTCCTAAACCAGATCTTTTCCGGTCACGTTCTACACAAGCACTTACTGATCGTGGGCTGGACTTTTTAAACTTGCTGTTGTTGAGGCTGCTAGGGAGTAACTGCACCCATGCACAGGAAGCATTTGCCAGGCAGATATTAAGCTAAAATCTCCCCTCTGAATTCCAACTCCAACAGGCCAGTTTATTTGCTCATTTGCCTCCACACTTGGAGAGTTCAGAAGCACATGGCATACCAACCTTAAGGTGGCAAAGAGCTATTACTTAGTGCCAGAGATAAATTTATCTTTTTTTCCCATTTTCTCTTTTTTTTAACCTGAAAAGCCCAGTGCAAACTGGCTTTGAAGGAGAAAGCATCAACAAACTGACGGCAGCATATGCATTTCAGCTGTACTGATAATAAATTCTTACTATCACCTATCTGCACTTCTCCTTCCTTCACTGCCTAGATTCATCAAAGATTTTTCACTCTCTAAGTCTACTCTGGGGTCAGGGGAGAACAAGAAATAATTCCAGCTCAAGACAATTTCACCTCAGCACTTAATATGTCCAATTTATTGCTTAAGAAAAATATTCCAATCATTTAGCTCTTTGCATTATGACACTGAATGGTGAGTCCAAATCAACTGCTATTGTTTCATACTAAATACAAAATACATTCCCTTTGCATTTCTGACTTGAAGCAACCTTCACTGACTTCCTTTACCAATTTAAAAATACCACCACTTGCCTCCTACGGAGTCTGTGTTCTTACACCAGCCTTTGTTATTAATCTTTCATCAAACATCAGGAATATTGCACACCTCCCTTCTTTGTCTTCTGAATGAAATAGTCAAGTCCCATATAATAAACCTCCCCTACTTCCCTATTTGGCCTCATTATATCCTCCCCTAGTTTTGCCTTAGAGTATCTGTAGATGCTAACTACATATACCCACCTATTCTTAGGGTGCTGGAATTTCATAATGCCCCAACAAAAACAATTCTGTACAGAAATAAATCACACTGTCACAGCAGTGAAAATCAGACAAGAAAATGAGTCTTACTAGAAATAAGTGTTGAGTAATGCCCATTTGACTTCCTGTCATACACCTTGCCACATACAGTGGGACTACCTCCAAAACTCACTTACTTTAGACCCCAGTATTCCCAATTTCAATGCTGCTCTCTCAAATATGAAAACTCAAGGTTTTTAAAAAGACTACCATAATCATGTCGCTACAAATAAAGAGCAAGGTGGAACAAAAAAAACCCACTGCAGATGAAATATGTAATTATAAATTTCAGAGAAAAGGTATTTAAGCATAGTCAAGATGGTTGTTGCCACGACACTTTCCCCTTTCTTTAAAAAAGTAGGGGTCGGGAATAAGATGAAAAGCTACTGTGAAGTTAAAGTCACAACTTTTGCAACTTTGTCTCCTTTAAGAAACCATATATTACAATCTCTATAAAATTGTCTATTTGCCTTGTAAATCTCATTTATGTTGTTTCTTTTGATATCATGACTTGGTAGCTCATTTTCCACTTTGTCAGCAAGCTGCTTTGTTTCTCCTTAATTTTCAATAGCATGAAGACTTCTGAATGTGTTTGTAATAAGAAATAATATGCCTTGGTTAATCTTCCTCTAAACTGTTCTTTTCATTAACATTTGAAGATTTTATTCTGAGTCCATTTTCAGGTTTCTCTACTGAATTTTGTGTCAGTAGCATTCAGGACATTGCCCTCCCCAGCAAAATGGTGAATAGAAGCAAACAGGATCCCACCAGGGTAACAGGACTGTTATAATTTAATACACATATGATCAAAATTTTGCCCTTAATAATTACACATTTGTGCATATGTAGTGGGTTGAGGATGGTAAAATGCCAGTGCACCCACAAAAATCATCCAACTCACACATTTGTTGCATAAAGTAATGTTTGGACCAGGAGCCTTTTCTCTGTGACCATGACTTCCTAAGATCCCTTCACCATTTTGAAGAATTCTATGAATGCTAATATTCCATGCATCCTAATAAAAATAATAATGAAAAGAAGCATGTTCTAATACAGACACACTTACTGGGTGGGAACTGGTATACATTATAAATATGTGTCCTATTCCTTAACACAGCCTCAGTTCAGCAAAGCACTTCAGCAAATATTTCACTGAGAAAAATGTTTCCTCCTTGAACTGTGAAGAAGCTAAGAGAACCCCAGCTGAGACCATTGTAATTGTTAATTACAATGTCATCTGATGAAGATAGCAAAGAACTTGGAAAAGCCAAGGCACAGAGTCACAACTTATATGGCCTTTGCAGTAAATTTATACCTGTACAGAAAATTCCATATAAGTTGTGACTCTG
>JAYDZK010000001.1:52055316-52066772 GCA_034509185.1 Euphonia xanthogaster
TAAATTTACTGCAAAGGCCAACTTCAATATATTTTAGTTTCTAATCATGTGTTTTATCTCTACTTATGTGACTTCACAAAAATGGAATTCATTACAATGTTTAGTTTTCTTACCTTCCTGAGCATCTGTGATCTGTTTACTGTTGATAAATGTACTTGCAAGCACCCTTTCACCTACTGATATATTGTTGCTTTTAAGCGCTTTCACTGTTTGATTAACCTACAGAAAACCAAAGAATGAAATGCCTGTATCAATATTGTTATGCACATGTTAATGCAGTGACAAAGCTCTTGTAATTTTGTTTCAAGCATATAAAACACTCAAGTTATGGACTGTGGTGAAATTTAATATACATTTGTAATGACTAGCAGATGAGCTCAAAAAACCCAAAGAAACTAGCATGTCTTTGAACATGTTGCCTTGGCAACACAGCACCACATTTGCAGCACCCTAAGATGAGCTGAGCTACTCAAACCCAACAGCCATGATTATACAGGTGAGAAATACACCTGCTCAGAGAACACTCTGAGCTCAGCGGGATGGCAAAGGCAGTCCTGGTGGAAATCAAAGATTAAAGACTTTACAGGGCACTGATGTGCTGGATCCAACAGAGAGAGAACTGTCAGACGAAGGTATTTTCAACAACACAAACAGGTACCTGTTCACATGTAAATATTCAGCTAATCATTGCAAAATAGGTATTTTTTCCTATGCCTCATCACTGCAGAAAGTGGACCAGGTTTTGTGCTTGTATTGATTAATATAAATGAGAAGGCCTCCTCATCATGTGATGCACACCCTCTTTTTCTATAGAGTGGCAGCATATTAAGGGCACATGTGCATGAGTAAAATGAAATTCACCTTCTTTATACCAAAACAAAGACCCATCAGCTTTAACACTAGTTTATTTCTGGCAAACTCTACAGACCTCTTGAACAGCATGACTGGATCAGGATAATAGCAACCAAACCAGGACCATTCTGAGTGAACTCTGCCAAAACTTCAGGAAACACATTTGTAGCATAAAACCAAGGCAGTTCTGTCCAGCTTCAAAGCACAGCAGAATTTAGAAACTGTAACAATTAAAACTGTCCCCTAGCCCATCTATGAAAGAGACAAAGCAAAAGCAAGTTCCTCACCTTATGCAAAGCCCACAGCAATAAGCTGACAGCTTCTTCTTCCTATCCACACCCCATACTGGCCCTTTCATGGCCAGTCCCATCAAAAAGAGAAATGCACCAAGCTTGTTAAAATCTCCAACACCTGATCACATTCCCAAGTGGAGCAACTTTACTGTGATGTCTGTCCTTCTTGGACAGGACACATACCTTGAACTGAGGCACAGCACATGGCTCCCATGCAAATATGGACAAGCTAAAAAGCATTTCCATTTAAAAAATATAGCAATTTTTAAAGCACAAGGGAAACACAATACCTTTTTCTTTAACCACTTCAGTGTCTTCTCTTGGCTGTATTTGTGGAATTTCTGACTGCCAATCTCTGAGAAAAAACAAGCAAGGGGAAAAATTTCATGTCTGGTTTGGATTGCATTTTCAATACCTTTAATATCTTTTAACTTGTAGATGGAATACAAAAGTTAATTTGCATCTTGCACATGTTTGATATCAGGGCAATAAGTTTAAAAAATATTGGAAGCAAAAAAAAAAAAATAAACAGACTGAGTTGATATGAATAAGCCTGGACAATGTGACAGTTCTTTAATTAGGACCTAATCCAGGAAAGCACAGATTTTATTTATTTATGTGTAATCTTGGGTTCTCTTATTCACTAAGACTCTTCTCAAGCCCTTGTAGTTTCACTTCACCTTCACTGCCCTGTGTCCCCAGACTGGTGATTTTGACTACATATCTCATAACACAAAATGTTGGTTCCACGATTTTTTTTTTTCCTTTTTTTTTTTTAATCAACAGGTTATCTTAAATCTTTATGCACTGGATTTCAGCACCTAGTAAGAGACCAGGACAGAGTTGGTTATTCTCTATCCACCACCTCTTCTATAAACCCTTTCCCTATCAGTTCTCCTCTCTCATGTCAGAGTGACTAAAGCAGAATTTTTACTTCTATCCCCCTTTTACATAATTCAATATAATGTTAAAAGAAAATACAGAATCCAAAACAGTGAAACTCACTCCTTGTGGGAGGAAGTACATGATTCACTCATGATTTATGGAGCAATACAAATTAACTTGATGATCTAAGAATTCTGGAGAGTGCTTCCCCTGCAATAACAAGGGCATCATGAGCACTTGCTATTCACATGTGATCTGGAGATACATGAGTTCAAAACATCCAGGCAAAAGAGAAAATTACAAAGGCTCAGGGAAATTTCAGTATAAAAATTAAGTGTTAACTCACAGGAAGCTACATTTGAGAAATGGAATCAGATGCCTAATAAGATTTCACAGGAGATTTTGGAGACTTTTGCTTCAGTCCTTTTCTTTAACAGGTATTTCAGTAAGTTTTGATCTCCTGTATACCATTCCCATAAATACCTACATCTGTTTCATGTCATTTACTGATACAATGTCATATTCCAACACTCATTTCATGGATTTTCCTTCTCCCCTGGCAAACAACAACATATTATTTATGATTCCTTCAGCATTTCCTTCTTTGGGGTTTATCTTGGCTCTTCCAAATTGCATACAAACAGTGAACTATTATGTGCTCTTTCTGCATGCATGGCAGGGGGTATGGAGAGGTCAAGGAAAGCTGTTTGCAAGATAAAAGTTTAAATCTGTCTCAATAGTTGTATAATAGCAAAATACAAAAATTCTGCAGAGCAAAAATGAAAAAACACACTAATGTACACTTTGCTTAATGATAAGCTGCAGGTAAAACAATTAGCTGTGACATTGTTGGCTGCAGGCTTTAAGACTTAGAAGCTTCTAAATGGCTCTGAAAGAAAAGGAGCAGAAAATGGAGAAACTCTCTGGATACTCAAACCTGCTTCTCAAAGGGCTAACATGGTTTGGGTTCAAGCACAGTGAGTACAATTCACGGATTCCTCTCTTATCTACGAAAGTTCGAGGAAGGGACATCCTCTGGGCACCATCCCCCAACCCATGCTGAAAAGTAATTCTAGTCTGGATTCCCAGGCAGACTCCCCCACAACAGCATGATTCAGAGTGACTCAGGGAAAGGAAATGTAGAACTGTGAAGCCATTTTCATTAAAACATGTGAAAAATAATTACACTGAACCCTTCAGAGATCACTTTGTTTGAAAATATTTTGTGTGCTTGACAGTTTTGACTATTAAACCCTAGAAACTGACAATATTCAAGACCTCTGAAGAATTAAAGTGAGTTATGAAAGTCACAAACTGCTGACAAAAGGATTCAATATTGGAACGTGGATTTAACATGTGATGCACATTTGATATTGGTGAGAGTCAGTGACTACGTTTGATAATATGAGCATATATTGGAAAGCCTTTTGTTCCCTAATGTGTCTGGTGCCTATAAAACTGGTCTGAGACATCTGGAAAGATTGGGTTTGAGAAATACAGATGGAATATAAGTGGTTCTACAATTAAATAATATGTTCAGTGATCGGGTAATCGCTATGTGGACTTGGAAGTTTCCCTGATGTATTGTTGAGCAAACTGCCTAAAGCACATTTTAAAATCCATTTTCTCAGTGTTTTCCATAACTCTGAAACTTATAGGGCCTCTTTTTTCCTACCTCCTGGGAATACAAGCTTGGCAATATTATTTAGTTCTTCTAATCAGGTAAGTTTTCTTGGCTCTTCATGTTAATCACATCAGACAAGATCATAGTGCAGCTTTTGCCTTGCAAAATGAAACAAAGAGTAACACTCTAGAACTGGAATTCATAACCCCTTCTTAAACCTTCTCTACTGTACATTCAATCCAATGTCAGAATTTATTAGCAAACAACCCGCCACACCCAGACTTAGTGGGCTGTAACACACCCTTTCCACAACTACTAAAGCAGGTAATTCAGAATTTAATTCAACTAAATGAATTTTCAGTGCCCTTCAAGAATGAGGCCAGGGAAGGTGGATTTTCTGCTAATTCAGTAAGTGTAAACTGTGAGTGCTCTGGGGTAAGAATTTCTTAGACAGATGTTAAAACTCTTAAGACTAAATGAAGAGTGAAATAATTATGTTGTTAAGTTCTGTCAAGCAGAACAGAGCTGCAGAAGCCTTAACGCAACTGGTATTTCTTGCCCTAATGCTCTATTCCTAAAATGAGAAAGGCTACAAAGTGGACAACAGCTCTTAAGAGCCAGAAAAGAGTGAGTACCTGAAGTCATAATGCTGGTATTTTTTACAAGCAATAAAAGACACGAGAATATGAAACACATAGAAGTGGATTAAACAGAAAGGTGATGTGTGCATGACAGGCAAGCAAGTGCCAATGGGTTTGTTGCATAACAGTACTCTTGGTGTTCTATAAAAAGAAAGAAATCCTAAGAACAAGCCCCACTGTAACACAATCCAAACCTGAACAAGAAAAGAAGTAGCATGTAAACGCAGGTACATGCCTGGGAAAATCCAAGAACATCACACAAAGCTGATGAGTGTGTGTGGGTACAGCTTTTATGACAAAAGCATTGTTGACCTCATATTTCAAAACAAAACCCAGGAAGTGAGCACACCTTTAACAGCTAATACAATTTGTTGGCAAAATGACACAAACTTATGGGTGTACATAATAGATTACTTAAAATAGAAAAAACCAAGCAGTGAAGCCAAACCAAACACTACTGCCTATCAGCTTATGGGAGGATGCTCCCAGATGGATAATAACTGCAAATACAGTATCAGAATGGATACAGAAGTTACACCAAGACACAAGATCTTGTCTATAGCAAACACTTTTTAAAAAAGTTTTGTTTTGGGAACATAAATACTGCACAAAGGCTGTACTGTTTGGAGGAAGGGCCCCTTCAAAAAAATATTCCAAACTTTATCCGAAGTTCCTATGCAGCTCAAGTATGACAGCCAAAAGGATGTGGCTCCATTTTTCCCCTTCTAAGATGGGCAACCAACCTGACCTCCATTATGATAATGTGGCCTCCTTAGTGGATGAAGGAAAGGCCATGGATGTTGTCTATCTAGACTTCTGGAAAGCATTTGACACTGTCTCTCACAGCACTGTCCGACAGAAGCTGGCAGCTCATGGCTTGGACAGGTACTTTCTACACTGGGTAAAAATCAGTCTGGATGGCCAGGCCCAGAGAATCGTGTTACATCCAGCTGGCAGTCAGCCAGCCAATTCTTTACCTAATATCCTTATCAATGATCTGTATGGGGGGATTGAGTGCACCCTCAGTCAGTTCACAGATGACAGCAAGTTGGGCAGGAGTGTTGATCTGCTGCAGGGTAGGAAGGCTCTGCAGAGGGATCTGGAAAGGTTGGATTGATGGGCCGAGACCCAACGGCATGAGGCTCAACATGGACAAATGCCAGGTCCTGCACTTGGGTCAACAAACAACAAACCCCTGCAGCACTACAGGCTGGGGGCAGAGTGGCTGAAAAGCTGCTCAGCAGAAAGGGATCTGGAGGTGCTGGTCAACAGTGGCTGAACATGAGCCAGCTGTGCCCAGGTGGCCAAGAAGGCCAATGCACCCTGGCCTGTATCAGGTATAGTGTGGCCAGCAGGACCAGGGCAGTGGCTGTCCCCACCAGCACGGATGAGGCCACACCTCCAGTTCTGGGCCCTTCACTACAAGAAGGACATTGGGGTGCTGCAGTGTGTCTAGAGAAGGGCAACAGAGCTGGTAAAGGGTCTGGAGCACAAGTCTGATGAGGAGCAGCTGAAGGCGCTGGGGCTGTTTACTCACGAGGCTCAGGGGGACCTTATTGCTCTCTACACCTAACAGAAAGAAAAAGGAGTTGCACTGAAGTGGGGGTTTGTCTCTTTTGCCAAGTCTCAAGGGAAAGGACAAAAGGAAACAGCCTTAGGTTGCACCAGGAGATGTTCGCATCAGGTATCAGAAGAATTTGTTCACTGAAAGGGTGGTCAGGCCTTGGAATAAACTGCCCAGGTCAGTGGTGGAATCACGGTCTCTGGAAGTGTTGAAGAGGAGACTGGGTGTGGCACTTGGAAATAGGGTTTAGGAATGATTACGGTAGTGCTAGGTTGACACTTGGATTGACAATCTTGAAGGTTTCATCCAACCTTGATGATGGTGTCATTCTGTACACAGAAGTTTAACAGCTCTTCTCTCACCCTGGCTACCATGTTACACAAGTTGTGGGACACAGCAATTGCCTGAAACCTTAAAAACACTTTTTAATGGAAATACTTGTCACTTCATGAGAAGGCAAAAAGGGTGATGCTTTTCAGATGCACCTGTCCTAGAGAAGCCTTCTCAAAAGTCAGAACTCACCCAAAGAAAAAGATTGTTTGGTCCAAAATTATACAAAATGTAACTAAATGTTTCTGTAGGCTCTTTTGGAAATGCAGGAAGTATAGTAATATTACTCCACAATTGTGTTTATGGATGCACATAATTCCAACTACTCCAGTCCCAAACAGAATGTGACAACAGCCTTGCTACCTAGATTTTCTGCTCCCTTGTGAAAGAGAGCATTTTCAACAGAAACATCTCCTGCCCTGAAGTTCAAATACAGCTTCCCTATCCTACTGCACATGCAGCATATCAAGCCCAAAATACTTAAACTTGTTCACCTAAATTAACTTACAGTTTCCACCTCACCCAAACACTTTAATGCTCTATACAGCTAGAAGGAGGTCTGGTCTTTTACTTAGCAGACTTCATTTTTTCATCACCTTTCCATAGCCACTTCCCAATTATCTGTAGATCATCAAAATATTTCTTCTTTTATATATAACAATAATAAAGGTCAGCTTGCTTTGTGAAAGCAAATTCTTACTGTTTGTAGCTTTCAATCTATCTTTTAACTCTAATCTCAACTCCTTGGAGGAGCTCTAATGCATAAGAATCAGAGAGCTTACTAGTTTTGCATTTGGTGGTGCAAAAGATTCCTGTACATTCTCCTGCAGATCTCCATGTGCATGTAGGGAAATCTCCATTCCCTATCAGGAAGTTAGCAAGCCTAAGTAGAATGCTATTCAAAGGACTGAAAACAAAAACTGAGGTCTTGCATGTTTTACATATCTGCAAACCTGCAAAAATAATGTCATGCTCCTGTCCCTTCCCTAGAAAGCATATATTGTCCTCAAATAAAATGAAAGCTCCCACACCAAAGGGAATTCTCAGCAAAGGTTGAGGAAACTATGTACAGAATTGATAGCTTGCTAACCTTTTTCATTTGAGTTTTCTCCCTCATATACTTATGCATCCCAATCAATTTTTGTATTTTAAAAAAATTAAGCTTAAACCCACAACACTAAATTATGAAAAGCCAGAAAATTTGTGTTCCTCTGTCTCAGCAGCATATTCATTCTTCTCCAGCTTTTTTCTACTTACTGTTTCAATGCTTTGTGACAAAGAATGAAAAAAGTAAAATGGACCACTTCCATGCCAGACCATCCTACACTAAGTAAAGAATTTAGAAAAATGGAAAATTCTGATCCAAGTCAAAGAGACTTCACGACATATACAATAATGTCAAGAAGCCAGCTCTGATTGGCTTATCATTTGTATGACACCTAGCAACAAGACTGCATGAGATTTTCAGAGTTGCAGCAGATAACCTAAGATCCACATATTTCTATTCACAAGACTGCAATGACAAGCTCTAAGCCTAAGCTTCTGTTTTTAAAGTACAGCTGTGTCCAGCACTTCAGTTGTTTGGTAAAGCAAAAAGCAATATTTAAATCTATCTTGTAATGAGGTGACACTAACAAATCGAGTCTTTTTTTATTTGTCCTCCCTCCTCCCACACCCCATTTTTTCACCTTTTTCTTCTGTTACGTGCTGTATGTACTGTTTAACATCTGCACACTTCAGCAGCAATGGGCAGCGAGGGTATTCTGAGTCTAGCACAACTTGATCAAGTGGCTGGAACTTTCCTTGCTGCTGAAAATACATCAAAGGGATTACAAAAGCATTACTAAAATGTTAAGACACATATATACACACTACACATATGTATATAAATATATATGCATGCAATGGCCATAGCTTTAAAATAAAGAATTTAAAGAAGATCGTACTTTGAATGGTAACACATGACACATTCAGAAACTGATTACAAAGCAAGCTATAAATATTTATTTCAGACCAGTAAATACCTGCAAAATGCTGAACTCTTCAAACACTGTACTTAAAAGGCCAAATTTAAAACAACATGGGGAGAAACTAATGTGAAGTACAGCAGGATTTTTTGGAAGATGACATAAGACACAGTAGTCAGTGTGTGCCAATAGTGTTTTAGACCAAAACCTGTTGGATTAAACCCAGTGTCATAACTTCCATTCAAATTTTGCTTTTCCTTCCACAAAGATAAATCTCAAAGGAGCAGGGCAGCTTCTGGAACACAGTATTAACCTTTCACCTCTGCAAAGTCAATTCCAGTTTGGCCAGAGTAGGGATATAAAGTGATTTTGGCACAACTTAAATAGCCCCACACATGACAGAACCATCAAACAAATTTTGCCATTGCCAAACAATGCATAATCATTCAGCATGGTTTGGCACAACTGGCAACCTTCCCTTTGGAAAGATCCTTTAGTGCATCAGTACAAAGACTGTGAACTTCTCATGCTTAGAGAGTGCGTGGTCTCTGCAGCCAAGGCTGAACTCATTATACTGGTCAGCATGAAAAAACCCACTTGGGGTACACTGCTTTCATGATTAATTAATTCTCTTGCTAGACACTCAGAGACTTAATAAAAGCAACCATCTATTGTTAAATCAGAATAAAAACAAGAAAAAAAATCCCAAACAAACACACAAAAAGCAGAACCAAGAAAGTAGAGAGTTTCTTCCCCTTAAAAGGGAAAAGGCACAATAACCGCAGCAAAAAGAATTTAGGAGACACAAAAATAAAACTGCAATAAGCTCTTTCTTACAGATAACTGACCTGGTGTGTCCCAAAGCAAGACAGCCGCATTTACCTCATGCACAGGCACAGAGCCTAAGCCAAGAAAGGTGCTGTATAGGAGATGGCTCTGCTCAGAGACACACCAAGCAATCCTGCATCACACTATCAAAATCAAAGGACAGTGCAAAGGATGATTCTATGATATCCAGTGATGTCCATTAGTTCAAGCTGGAAGTGACTGTGCTGCATTCAGGCTAACCTTGCCACAAGACTGTAGAATACACTAACTTAGGCAAGGGGCTGCAGGAAAGCATTTGCCCTTTTTTAGGACCCACAACAGCTCTATGCATTTATCTGGCTTCATACCTGGCCTAGAAAACCAGAAAACCAGAAAACCTAGAAAACAATGTACTGAAAAAGTGAAGGGCAGCACAGGACTCTTCCTATGCACAGAAACAGCAGCAGCAGCTGTCCTCTACACCTCAACACCACCCCACATAAAGATACTTCCCTAATTTAAGTTTGGTATAAAGCTTTCAAAGGAATGATGAATTCAGAGTGCAGTGCCCAGGGAACACACTGAACTACTTGTGGAATGACCTCTTCTGATGGATCAGCCTGACCACCGAAATACAGAATACATCTGCACACCCTATATCTTAAATAATTAAAAAATAATGACAGAACAGTAAGTTACTATTACAAAAGTACAGGGAGACTTTATTATCTTCACCATAAATAATTTGTTCTCCTGCATTCTCCACTTGCAATCTAACGCAGAAAATAGCAGGGAACCTTGCAGAAATTCTTTTAGAGCAAGAAGTCTTAGGATGCAAAAAGTGCGCTGCCTCCACAAAACAAAACAAACAAGCAAAAAACAACAACAACAAGAAAATCAACATTTCAATTTTATTTTGTGCCCCTTTTTTCACAGGCTGCTTATTAAAAAAATATCAGAAAATCTGCCTATGACTTTTGATATATTTCAAAAATTTAAGTGAGGTTTACACCCACTATAAATCAATGGACCCAATTTTAATTACCCAACTTTTGGATCCTCAATCATCCCATTGCTGCTCTGATATGGCATCTCTACAAATGTTGTTGTTTCCTTTCAAGTTCAAACTGCCACAGAAATGTTCCTCCTTCCTCCTCCATAGCATCCAAATTTTTCTCTCTTTTCCCCTTCTTTCCCAAAATAACCATTTTACTGATGCCTCAGAAAAGGCAGTTTGTTTTGATGACATGTCAGCATTTTAAATTCAATAGTTCTGGGACAGGCTCTCACAAAAAGAGAAAAGAGATTCTCTTCTCTTAAAAAAGAAGGTGATTAGTTCTTGTTGAGATTGAAAGCTGACTCTTGTAGCATAATTGACCAACGAAAAAACTTGATGGAAACAAAAATACTTCTAGGTATTAAGATAAAACTGCTTTAAAAGCAAATTAAATTTCCATTATTATGGAAGCCACTCTTTTTAAGATTAACATAACTTGTACAGAACTGAAGTCAGAAATAATGTTTTCTCCTGAGAATTCCAGATGAAAAACAAAGCAGGCTTACCTCTTTGTCTGCCTTTATGAGGTAGTAAAGTATCAGAAATAAGGGGTCCATTGGTGTAACAAACAGCAGGCGCCCATCTAGGTGACAGACATGCAAAAGTAAGCTTCCACAATACTTTTGGGGCTTTAGGATGTTTTGGGGAGTGTGAACAACATTTTTTTACTTTTTGGGGCTTTAGGATGTTTTTTAGGAGTGTGAACAACATTTTTTGAGTAAGAATCCCAATATTTTAATAAAACAAACAGAAAAATAGTATTTGTAATTTCATACTAAAAATACAGAGATAACTCTATCCTCTACCCTACCAAACCAAAGCACAAAGTCCACTTCAGGACTTCTGCTTCATGTACTCTGAGTTTTGTCTTTTTTCTGGACTGTATTGAAACCAGCAAAATTGAAGCTGCCCTCTATTGGCAGATTTGGGGGCAACAGAAATTGGATTGGTACACCAGAGATATTCAGCAATACTCCACCTCTAACACTGGGCAAGGTAACACTGCACTGGCAGAAGAGACAGGCAGGACAAGAAAGAATTTCAAGGGCTAATTAAGTGAGAGCTGCCTTCATCTGCAAAAGGAGAATCTGATGCAGTCTCCTAATGGAACAAAAAAAACTTAGATCAGAATCCATGGCTCAGTGTGCTGCATTCAAGGTTACACACAAAGGAAGAACTTGGTCTCCCATTGAAACAGACACCTTTGCCCATCTGGAGTTCATTGCAGGACAATGGCTTAGTCAGGCCTTTTGTACAACTGCAGATAATTGGAAACAATGTAACATCAAGGGAATTCACTAATGAGACCAAATAATTGATGACAATTTGACAGTAATTAGCAAACCAAAAGCAAATAAATGTAATTTTTTTGTTTTAAATCACATGATTAAGATAATTAAAGAAAAGGAAATCTTATTATGATGGCCCTAAAACTA
>JAYDZK010000001.1:52066872-52087771 GCA_034509185.1 Euphonia xanthogaster
CTACAACTAGCAAAAGATCATGTGGGAAGAATGTGTTTTTGGCAAAGCTGATATCCAACCTACCATGTGTATTATCAACATGATGTTCAGTGTGAGGCAAAGCAAGCATCAGGACTACTTACAAACACGAAAGCTTTGATATTGAAATTGGAAAGAAAAAGACCCACTAGGCACTTTCTAAAAACTTCCATTTAAATGCTTTCCACCCAACCTCCAGGAATTTATTTTTGTTTGTTCTAAAGATTCAGACTCACTGGAAGTGCATAAAGACCTATGCCCTTCTCTGCAGATAACGAGATAATTTGTTTTAACTGCAAACACATAGATTTTTTTTTATTGTTCTTCTCCTGACCCTTTCAGAGATACAGCAGCCCTAACATTCAGGAACAATTTTTCCACTGTATTTTTTAAAGAAAACTGAGCACATGATTTCTTAAGGCAACTGTTTCCCAAGGGCCAAAATAAAGGTTAGAAAGGGAGAGAGAGAATACAATGTGGACATAATTGGGAGCAGGGAGCAGACTGAGTCTGTTGGCTCACCCCCAAGGAGAGCAAGGAAAAGCTCAGAGACATACTGCTTGCACTGCTTTATGTGCCTGCAGAGGATGTTTAAAAGTTAGCACACACTTCGGGATATTACTGTTAAAGAAGGCATTTGTCTGGAAGGGTTGCTTTTATTTATTACTATAAATGGACTTTTCTCTAATGAAAAGGAATAAAACAAATATACCTTAATCTTCTGAATTAATACTTATGGACATGCTGGTCTGTGGACCTGCTGGCAGAGAAACACTGCTACAATAGTATCTTTACTGAAAACGGATTGTGAAAGCCGTCACAAGCAAGTTACACAAGCTTCCTCCTCATTTTCACAAAGGTGAGCAGGATCAGAGAATGTCCAGGATATTACAGACCAGCTCCCTTCAGAGAGAACACTGAAATAGCAGCTTCAGACCTCTCCTGAGAACGCAGCACTTAGGCTGGGAACTACAGAGGCAATTTAAAGAACACAAGACCATACATTCCAGTGCTTGGAGCTTTAACACACCACTTTGCTTGGCTAGCTAAGGCCTTCCTGCCCTTTCTTTTCTTTCCCACAGGATAATACATATTAACTAACAAAGATGACTTGCTGGTGTGATTGACAAGGAAAGCTAACTATTTTATGGCACTTCAGTTTAAACACAATTGAATTAGTTACCCCTCCTTCCCCCTTCAAAAAATGACAAATGAACATCAGTCTAATTGAGGCTGCCAAAGGCAACCTTTTAAAGAGAAATGACAATGCCCCTGGTTAAATCCATATGGCAAATGAGTCTATCAGAAGGTGTGGATATGATGCAGCATATCTCAAACAACAAGGAAAAACACCTGTAAATTTACTAGAAGAAAGAGGGAAGGTCTGTGTATAAACATTAGTTAAAGATGGGGGAAAGACACATTTTCCAACTCACCCTGTTGAACAGTCTGACCTATAAACCATGAACGACGTTCCTCGTGAAAAGCTTTTACTTCAAACAGCTGCTGTGCACCACTATTGAATAAGTAAAGGGTTGCTTCTCCTGTTGAAAAGAAATCTGGTTTGTGTTTGTAAGCTTTCAGAAAAATCAAAAGAATACCCAATATGTTTGAAGAATGTGCCTTATATACATACAGACACACAAACATACACACAGTCTACATAAACTCACTACAAAGAGAGCTCAGACAAAAAACACTATTATATACAGATGTTCATTTACCAGCTCTATAAACGAAACTGAATTTGAATCAATAAATAAGATGTGTGAATAGTTCATCTTACAACACAAAGCCTTTGATCCAAACCCAAATCAAAATCACTCAAGAAATCAGCTTTTTTTCTGCAGTGAAGAGGGAAGGCGGAAAACAAGAGAATTCCCTCTCCTTCCATCATGTTTGTCTTGAGGATATCAGACTCTGGGTTACAGGAACAAAAGTCTCAAACCTTTCATGGACAATCTGAAATACTCTTTTTTTTTTCTTTTTTTTTTTGTGCACCAAAATGGATTGTGATGACTCTGTATGGGTAGACCTATAAAGTAAACAAGGAAACTAGAAGAAGTTGGTTTGAAGCGCCCATCAGAACCTTATTAGTTGGGAAAGGAAAAGGAAAGTTTTATTTTAGGTCATCCCATAACACAGCTCTACCATTTGACATTAGTTTTGGGTTACAATAAAAGAGTGACAAACACATTGCAAACAGGACTGGCATTTTTCATATCTGAAATGGGAAGTTGCCACAACTACAGATGGGGCCACTGAAATGTGGTCAGCTGAGTCTGTTGGCTGGACTGCTTCTATCTTGGTTATTAATCCATCCTCATTAAACGAGAGCAACTACAGCAGGGCTGTCCTGCTCAGAGCACATAAATTGCAAAGCTGCAGTGACTTGCAGACGATGGGCTGGCTCAGAGAAGCCTCAGTGTAAGCCCTGAAAGCTGACATCAGCACTGCTCTTCTCAGTCTGCAGACACCCCCAGGTGCGGAGGGAGGTCAGCAAAAATGGGCAGACAGACGAATTCCTTAAAATGACTGGTAATGCATTTTTTCCCCCTTTATCCAAAAGGCTGACCAGATGTTTAACCTCACTTAAGGATATAATTTCAGTACTCTGATAATTTTCTTTTGGGTAGGGGAGGAGAGGAGCAATGAGTAGTCATAAGGGGGAAGCAGAAGTTTCAATCATTACCATGTGCACCCTCAACAAGGGTCTACACCACAGTTTGATCGGCCCCATATCAAACTACTCACAGAAGTGCTGACTGAACAACTTAAGACTCCTACCAGGGAGTGTGCTAGCCAAATCCAGTGGTGAGCTACAAAATCTTGGAGAAAGAGCCCTTCTTATTATATAAGTACAGCTCCTTAATTTATGTCGTTATGCTAAAAGGAGAGTCACCACAGGTTCCCTACAGTATTGTTAGACAGGGACTGCAGGGGATGGAGAGAGAACCCGACAGCTTTGCTCACAACTGCACTAATGGTTCTTGTGGTACTTCTGAATTGCAGTCTGATCCTACTTTATAGTCTTTGTAAGGGATAAAAATTTTGTTCTTTTTACCTGTCTATATAAAGGACGAAGCAAGCTTTTATTTAATAAAGTGGTTAGCATCGATTCTATAGTGTGCTGAGTCCTTCAGTGCCTACTTATACAGTATCTGGCATCAACAATTCATCTGTTAGACACAAAGGTAAGGAAAATACATTAATAGTGTGTTCTCAGTTCTTCCATTTTTAGACTTGGTATTATAACAGGCTACATAACTAAAAGTCTATGCAGGCCTATAAATAAGGTCCTGTAAATTCTAAAGGAACACACCCAGACAATCATTGCACTTTAGGTTTTCCCCGAAAACTTTCCCAAGATCTCTGATTCTACAAGGTAAACAGATCTCTTTTTACACAGAGAAAAACAAATTAACATCTATGCTTTTAAAAACATAACAAACTATAAAGGCAGTATGCTACAGCAGGAAATAATAACACAGGTGGAAAATAGATGTGGCCTTATATTCCCATTGCAAATGTGAGTAATCAAGAAACAGGTATCATGATGAGCAAGTGATTTTACATTCTGTATTATTATTTTTGACAATTTTCATCTTTCAAGAACAAATACGGTTCCTACACTGTGACAATAAAATTCATCCGAAGACTCAGTTACACACATATATGTAAATACATATAAATACAAGCAGTCAATTTCAGACCACAACCATAAAACTTTAATCTATGGAGAAGAAACTAGCTCAGGGAAAGAAAAAAAAAACAGCATGAAAAACATTTTTCAAACAGAATGTTAACCCTAACAAAGGCTTGCTGCAAGTTTCTGTTGCAGCACCATACACTCCAATTATTAATTAATCATAGAATAATTAAAAATCCTTGGCAAAAAGAACAGTATGACTAGAAGAAAGTAATGGTGGGATGGTGGTGTCATTGAATTGCCTGCATTTGCTGGTCTTTCTAATGTATTTTGAATTCAAAGTCCCTCATCCTCTGTTAAGGAGAAAAGAGACACCATGACCCGGGCCACGGGAAGAAAATTAGATTTAAAAATTAAAAGACCCAAAAAGCTTGGTAAGTACAATTGAATCACTTCTTCTAACTCTATTTATTTTATAGCATAAGATGAATGCTAAGAAGCCTAAATTTGGATTTTAAAAAAAGCTTGGACTCAACACCCAACCCCGTAAGCTCCCCAAAACTAATGCACTTAAAAACAGAACTTAAATTACACCCCTTTTTTGTTCTGCCAATATTTCTGATGAATAAACAGCTCAACCAATTAAAATTATAAAAGAAATCCTAAATGTTTGCACAGCATTAACCATCTGGCATAACCAGCAGTATCTTTGGCACTTAAGACTTGTACCTATCATCATTACTTCAGCTTTGAGAAACATGAGTCTTTTGGTGGTGGAGAAAATCAACCAGAATTTTAACAAGCTCATGTCACAGTTCCAGAACTTGCCTGTGCTTGGGTTGCGCAGTTTTGCAAACAAGGGTTCACTGTCAGGTGTCTTTGAGGGGTCAATTGCAGCCTCTGTAGGGGGAGAGGAAAAAGTTAGGAACTTGTAAATTGTGAAGTATTTCACATCTGCTTCACCATGACATTCAGAATTAATTGGATTGACACTTTTTGAAAACACACACACACATCTACCTAAAAACTGTATGCCTCAGCCTAAATTCATCCTACCTGATCAAGGCACTTAAATTATGATTCCAGACTTCCTGGCACTCTCTATCTGTCACAGGAAAGATATGCACCTGGGGATGATTTAGATTTTGAAAACCACTTCCCCCTAGAGAGCCTTCAGGCAAGAGAGCTCCTAAATTTGACATCCCAGTTAAGTAAGATGAACTGATATGCCGCCCTGATTAGTCACAAAGACAATGAGACTGCTTTGGTTAGTCAGGCCAAGCACAACGTGGACATTAAGAAAGTCCAAAAGGTAAAATACACATGGGAAGAAACTATCGTTTAAAGCTTTCACAAAGTCAGATTATGCAGGTATTAGCCTATTCTAGTTGTTATGTCTGTGAAAAACATGCACACTTATTTATCTGTTATGTATAAACTTGAAATATAAAGACTGCATTTAGTTCCCCCCACAAGAAAAAGAAGCTGAGAGAATGCAGCACCTCTGGCTGAAGCAAGCCCCTTACAGATATTTTCTTTCCTGTATCTTTGAACAAACAGAAGATAAAAAGCAGAGCTACAAAGGTATAATTTTTTCTGTGAAACTGAAAAAAGAGGGAAACAGCTACCACAAGGACGCTGACTCAAGTACAAAAAAACACATCTATAAGCATCCCCAGTTAATTATATTCTAGCCAAGTTCTCTTTGTAGGGAAAGTCTAACTTATATTTATAAAAACAACTTCCCACATCTCAGTAAAGAGCACCATGACAGCATCATCTTTCTTAGCCTGCACACTGCCAGTTCTGCCTCAATTCCTTTCATACAGGCATTCATCAGAGCAAGGAAAATTACTAAAACATTTCACATATATAATGAGCATCCAGACCCCAGAGAATGGACTGACAGAGATCAGGCTGATGTTTGTATTACAGCGCTGCTGAGGAAAGCAGAGAGGAGCAGTGGAGGCAGACTGCATGATTATTCAAAGGAACAGAAGTGCCACATTGTCCTTCCCCTTTCAGGAACATGCAGCAGGTTTGGGAAGAGGGAGGTGGCACAATTCTTTGGCAAACAGGGAAGTAGGAACAACTGAAAGTAGCTGTCCTCCACCCTGGCTGAAAGCCCCAACATATCTGAAAAGGACAAGTGGACTTCTCACACCTAGCTCTTCACTAACACCCCATGGGAAAAAAAAAAAAAAAAAAAAAAAAAAAGCCCCAAATAACTCTCAACCTTCATATCCACCCCTTGTTATTCAGTTGTGCCACCAACAGAAGTTGCCCAGATAAAGACATAAGCTGGACACAAAAACCAACTGTGTTTAGTGATAAAAGTGTTGGAGGGTAATAATTCTCAGAGCTGTTCAGAGAATTTAAAGTAATTTTCTTCTCTTCAATACTCAACTGAGTCTTCATGTGGCTTGAAAAAGTGCTTCAAAAAGTTTCAATATAAGTTGAGGGCTTTTATTGGAAAAAATCCGTATTTGCTAAGCAGACTTACTTCATATGCTGATACATAAACATATGGTTGTCAAGCTACATTTGCCCTGGCAAAGGCGACTTTCCAATTTCTAGAGCTGTGTATATTTCAATTCTTGACCACAGTTTAACATTAGTGTATTTTTTGTTACTTTTTAAAACACTGAAGTGATTAATGATAGTGAAAGAAACACACTGCACGTGTTTACTTTGATGTGTTTCACATGAACATATTAAAATATACACAGTAAATGTGACTTTCAAACTTTAAAACAAAAAGCAAAACAAAAAAACCCCAAAGGAACTTTCAGCGCTCGCTTGCTCTGCTTTCTTCATGCATAGATTGATGAACACTGGGAATCAGTCCAGCTGAGCCCAAAGTTGCATCTTGTCAGCAATTAAGTTGACAATCCTTCCTAATTTTTTCTGGTTTTAATGACATTTGCATCTTTACTGGGTTGAGATGTTCTCTTCCTAACCTGCTAGTAACACATTGAATTTATCCATCTCTGTTAAGGCTGGGGGACACCTATAGGTAGGGAGCACTAAGTGTAACAAACCCAAGGAATACAGTCTCCCTTCTCTTCATCATCAATCCTTTACCTTCCCAACCAGATAACCACCCTCCTTCATCCAGGCCTGCCCCATGTTATCCCAGGCTCAGCACCCTCTCTCTGCCCCCCTGGCCCTGCCAGGAGCTCTTCCCCAGGTGGTGAAGAGCAGCACAGCCCTGCCCACGGGGTTCTTTGGGGCTCCTCAGGCTCCAAGGGGCTCAGCACAGCACAGGGGGCAGCAGGGATCAAACCCCAACCAACAGCCCAAGCTGCAGGCTTCTGTCCCAGTATCTCATGGTGATGGGATCAGAGTGTACCTCACACACAGCTGCCACAGAAAAGAGTTTGCCTGAAGGGACATGCACACACACAAGGAGAAGGGAAGGACCGGGCAAAGGCAAAAGCGGTTTCTTTGAGTTTCTTTAACATTCGATTTCCTCAAAATGTAGGCAGTATTCCACTCCATTTCCAGGGGCATCTGAAGTATATTTTTGTTATAGATTGGCTTACTACATGTCAAGTCGGCAGACAAAAAAAAAGAGGCAATTGGAAGAATGCCTGCTTGGAAAACTGGATGCAGTATTAATATGGCCTTAAGGGCAAAGAAGGCCCTATTTATCTGAATTTAAATACCTCATGACTAGGAAAATGCTGAGCAAGGGATTTTTGATGTTAGGTGTCCAAACCTAACTTCTTTGTGTTCTGGACTGTAGCCAGGAAAGGTAACTGGATTTCTTTAATGCCATTACACTTATCAGTCCTTCTACTTCAGCAAGGATCTCTTACAGCTAACTAAACACAGACTTCTTAAAAAGCAGTACTGTAGCCATTTTCTATCAAAACTGAGAGTTAAACTAGGTTAGGAATTCTTTTTCAATTTTCAGGTTCACCTCCAGATAAGAAAACCCCCTACAGAAAACAAACAGTAAAAAGTAGCATTACAGGAAGAGCTGTTTTGTTAAATTCTAAAGGAAAACATCAGATGATTGCCACTATGCTTATGATAACAGTTCCCATAGCTCAGCCCTGACAAACTCGGTCATGTACAAGAACACTTGGGGGGAGAGAGGTGAGAGCTTTCTGAACAGTACACTCTCTACCAGCAACGGCCCACAGTCAGGTCAGCTCACTAACGTGTCATTACAGCATGATTTTCTCCTAGGACAACACACACTACAATGATATAAAAAACTGACAGAAGGGTACAGAGGGGCTCCATTAATCCTGTCTCAAGAAGGCATCTCAGCCAGCAAGTCACTCTTTAAACTGCCTGGGAAGACAGAAGGCAGATACTTCCAGGAGGCAGCTGAAGAAAAGGAGAAAAGATTATTGTGTTTCATGGAGGTCAGACATACAACCAGGAAAATTCTATAAAGTTCATAAAAAAGACAAAGTGAAAATCAACCAGCTTTCAAAGGATTTCTGGCAATAATTTTTTCCACAATGGATAGATATGAGGCACTAATGAATGTGGTCGTTAAAACAAAAAAGCGTTACCTGGTACAGCAACATAAATAAATTGAAAAACAATGTAAAACTCCCACTAAGAGCTATGAAACTGTTATGGATGATGCAAAGTCTATTCATCTTAAAAAAAAAAAATGCTTATAGAATACTATATATAACAGACTAATATCAAGTTATATGGAGTTCCCATGCAAAAAGCTGCCAGCCAAGCAAGCAAAAAGGCTGTAAATATCTGTCAAATGCGTAAGAGGAAAAAACCCTCTGAGAGCACAAATTTCCCAACCACCACCACCCTGCAAAGAAAAAGGACTATTTAAGTCTGGAAATAAAAAGTTAAGATTTCATTTAAAAACAGATATTAAACCATATGTCACCTACACAAGTCTTTTCCATTCCCTTCTTAACTTCTAACTGTGCATGAAAGGTGTGTCAGATGGAGACATTATGATGAAGCCCATTAAACAGACATTTTATGGAAGACTTTAAACTGTATAGCCTAAGGGTACAGATAGGTTAGATCTATTAAACATTTTATTTGTGTTCTTTTTAGAATCTCAACCCTCAAGAAAATGGCTTTAATTCACTGTCCATGTCCTCTGTTGTGCAGCATGCCCTGAAAAAAAGCCTAGTGAAAAATAATTAATAAATCCAGTACTTTGTATCACCCAAATTTTTGAAAATGTTTCTAAGTTACAAGGTAATTAACTGCAAGTATAATAAATGAATTCAGGTATGCACAGACTGAGAATACAATCTGTATCATAAATGGCTTCAAATGACCAAAGATCACAGTCCATAGAAAAGTGCAGTCCTGGGGTCCCCAACTCTGATCCCTGCTGGTTTTGTACCACCAAAACTAGTAAACTCATGGTCCCACAGCAAGTCAGCTCAGTTCACTCATCCATCTGAGAAGAAACCACCCAGAATGAAGAAGTAAATAACTTCCAATCCTATCAGTAAGCTCACTGGAACAAGAGACAGAACCCATGGCAGGAGCAGATGGCATAGAATATATCCTACTCCACATGTGACACAGGTGTCTTTGACCAATGCACACAAATTAGAAAACCAGATCGTGCGTGAATTGACAGAGTTGAGAAAGCAGGAGATGAGCCACATGTCCACATTGTTGCTTCCTTGGCTCACAATACTCAGGGGAGCCTTGAGCAGAACAATTCACCTCTGCAAACAGCCAATATTTTGCAGGTGCTTATATAAAAGATATGGGTTTGTACTTGCCCACATTTGATTTTTGGAAATAATCATTATTCAGTTATGTAAACTTGATGTTACCTCACCACCTTACTCCTTCTATGACTGTACATAGTACTTGCTTCAGTGAGGGGACTTTTGACATGCTTATTTTAAAAGACAGAATGATAATCAGTTTGGTAATTATGGCATTTATTATTTGGTGCCCTAAGGAAACAATGTTCAATGTGACATAATTTAGAACATTGTACAATAAAACACAGTATCTAAAAAAGGCACTGTTTTCTATCTTGACCACAACTTCAGAAAGAAATGCTACTTGACAGTTTGAATGGTCTTTTGCTCCAGGACACACCAAGGCAATACAGCTAAATTTAAAGACTTAAGCCTGAGAGCATCTTTTGGCTTCCCTTTGTGCTGGCACAACTCACTTCTTAGCCAAAAAAACTCCATGTTCATGGACTTGCTAGTAGCAATGGACAGTACTAATTCACCCATTACTGAAGTCGAGATGCCTGGCAGAACATGCAGAGTTTCAGCTGAATAAAGGGGAGGTCAGTCTTGAGAAGTTCAAGAACTGGTTATCACTTGAAAGGATAAAAACTACAGACTTCCCTTCTCAATATTTATAGGGTCAGCACTGCTGCAGCTGTATTACTGGCTGAATCAGCTCTATTCCCATATGCAGAGAGGCCTAAGTTGGCATAAGTTGGTCTCTTCCAAGCCAGATGGCAGAAAGCAGAAGTGGGAGATGGTGTTACACATTAAAACATCTCTTTTCAGTTATTTTATTTGCTATGCTTCCTTCTGGCTCCTTAGCTTGCCAGTTATATCTGCTTTATTCACAGCAGAGCTCAGTATGCCTTTTAGGAGATGACATGTAAGAAAGAGTGCAAAATGACCTGCAGGCAAAAGGCTTTGTTCAGGAGATGCAAAGGCCAGTTTAAGGGGAGGTTTAGTAAAATATGCCCACAGAGTGCTAACTTCTAAAATAAGCATACTCACATTCACCTGATTAAAAAGGTATATAAACATGTGCAATTATTTCATATAGGTTTTCTAATGTTTTGACTCAGCTGTTAAAAAAAAATACATATTTGTTTATTGCAAACATTATTTCCAAGTTCTTTATCTAGATTATTCTGGGAAAGTATTAATGTTCAATTATTCGGCTCAATTTTGACATTCATTACAATTTTTGATTCAAGCACCCTAACAGCCCAGCAGTGTGATCTGTATCATAGCAGATAAACTGAATTTTTTTTTAAACACTAAGTGAAAGCATGTATTGAAGTGCAAGGATGGAAAAAAAATTAATGCAAAACCCGTCTACTTCTGTTTTTAAATTTCACTTTCACAAATTAAGTATTCCACAGCTTCTTTTGCTATGACACCTTCTCTCACTATGACCCAAAATTTTCAAGTCAAATACTTCCTCGGTTACTGCATGGAGACAAAAGTTCCTTAGTCTCAATTGAAAGGATGGAGGATTAATTTAATGTGCGCTGATGCCCCATGGTTTGGCATCACAGTCCATTTATTTCTGCCTCCATTTGACTTTTGGCATATATGAGATTTGTTCAAACAATTTGCCAAGTACAATTTGAAACTGCTCCTTTTATTTTTGAATAAGTAATTCCTAAAAATAATAGGATTGTTAAATTTCCCTCCCCCATTGCAACCCTTCCAGTTCTATTCATATGGCAGTTCCCATAAAACAATAAAAGGGCTAATCAATTTACTGTTTAAGAAAACAGCAGACTGAAAAAATGTGCTCAGCTAAACTTGTCTAGCTCAGAAAAAGGTTGAGAATAATTTTCAGCATGCAGCTAACCCCTACTTATTTTCCTTATGCAGACAAAGACAGAACATATTAAACACATCAGTCTTAACTTTAGGTGTAGAGTGGAACATCACACTTAGAAAACTGCCTTCAATTCCTGACCTCTTTGCAAAAGCCAGTGAAGGATATAAATAGTTTCAGTTCTGACATAACACCTATCCCTGAGGAATACTGAAAAAGAGACTGTCCTTCACACCAATCCTGTTAAGCAGCTAGTGTGATTTTGGTAAGATTGGTTTAAAGCCATTACGTAAGAATGTTTATTTGTTATACAGAGCTCAGATCACATCTATGTCAGACACAGTGACTTTACCACAGTATTTGAGAGTCTTCCAAAGCCCTGCCTTTAGATTTAAATAGCCCTAAAATACTGCTGGGTCTCAGCAATTTTTCTCAGTCTAGAAAATAACTTCTAGCTCTTATGATTTTCAGAGAACACATAAAAAATGGTAGTTCCATGGACCCATATGGAAAGGTAGGTAGAAATTTCCTACATTCACATTAAAAAGTAGCAGTATTTTTTAAGTACATGGATACTCAGTAAATACAGACAGAATCTGCTCTATTAAAGCACATCATTAGTAACTTTGTAGCTGTGAGAGAGCCAAGGTTTAATCCCCAGGAGCTACTACTTGTCTCTCGTACCTGCTCAGTAGCTAGACCAACAACAGAAAGCCAGTACAGCCATTTCTACATTCTCACGGAAAAGCAGTTTGGATACAAGGGTAATGTAACAGACTTGATTACCCAACTCCCACTAGAAATGCAGGAAAGCACTATCTGGAAACTCAGCCATCCACCATCGAAGCCCGTGTGGTCCTTCAGGACTCATTAGCACGTTGGTGTCTCTGCACCATGATTCCTCCAGAACTCCAGATTCGGGAGGTCTTCTTAACCATCGACGTCAACTACTCTGCACAAAGCGAGCTCAGATCCAGATTTCCAGCCAAGCTAATAAAATCCCCTGGAACATGGAGCACAGCACAGAAACACCCAAGTGGGTCTACACAGAGCCAGCTTGGTCCATCAGGACTTATTAGTTCAGACACTGTCTGAAAGCAGCTGCACTGCAAAGCTGGTTCTGGAAACAGCAGAGATGTGTTAACATGGCACAGCACTTGAACTAATAAACTGCTAGTGCTGAGCTGAGCCTGCCCCAGGCTAAATCTGGTGCCTGTATATCCACTGCACAGTTAATCTGCAACTGCAGAAACGGCCCTAAGAGCTGACTCTGTTTCAAGGCTAGCATAGCATGCACAGCTAGCCTTGCACATACCAACACAACCAAGTTTTCTGTCCTTTCACCTTCCTCCACAACAATCAATCTCTCCATCTACCCTGAGCCTTGCTGTTTGTTCACTGTTTTCTCTCCTGGCCATTCACGTCCATTTCTCAACCTTTCACTACACATCCCCAATACGGCTGCACAAGGTACATCAGCGGCTTCCAGCCTTTCTGGAGTGATGAACATGGTTACCACCCTCTTCTTACCCTGCCTGAGCAGCACTTCCGAACTCCTCTCCCTCCACTTCTGGCTTCCCTCTTTGTCCTGCCCTTGGTGGTTCAATCCCTAAACAAGGAATCATTACAACAAATCAAAAATGTGATTGTATTTGCATGTCAAATTGTCCTGTCTTCATGGAAAAAAAGCAAATATCAGCATCATAACACCATCACAACACCTCTCACCAGGCCAAGGGCAGATACCATCTCTAAAAGTAAAATTTGCAATCTCACCCAGAAGTTGCTTAGCAGTCAGGCTCTGTCCAAGGCTCTTCTTTTCCCTTCCTACTTGGACTCCCTTTGTGTGATTCCCCCATGCCAAACAGCTCAATTGTCTTGGTGCGGCAGAAGGGCTGGCGAGGGCAAAGACTGGCTCAGTCAACCCTGCTTCCCCTCCCGACCTTCACCCACCTCTACAAACCATGCAAAGTAACTGCTGAGCACATGGTTTGTAGCTCTGCCCTGTGATGTGCAGGCATGAGAGGACCACTAATTACCAAACTTTTACAGTGCTGGAAATTTGACAGAATTAATCACTTGCTACAGAAATTGGTAGTCTGGGCCTCTAAAAACAGTTCACACTGTTGGTAAAAAACTCACTCTGACTGCATTCCTCTAGCCAGAATCATGACTTCAACAAAGAACATGCGCAGTTCTACCTGACAGAAGAGATTCCTTGTTTCTGAGCTGTTTCCAGAACACTGAAACCAATACAAAAACTACAAAATCAAAAATAAAACTGAAATTTGTCTCGTCAGTCATCACATATGCTCTGAATGGCAGAGCAGCAATTCATTATCCATGCAATACAACAGCATATAAATGTGTACTTAAACAAGGAAATCAGTAGTAATTTCATAACCTTCCATAATAAAGCAGACAAGCTTTTTTTAGTATACTCAGGAACAAATGGCATTGAACTCACACCCAGAAACAGATCCTGTACTTGTCTACACCAGCTGGTTTTGGGTATGTATGTAATATAATGCCATACAGGTATTACAAAGATAGAGATTGTCATACGAATAGAATTTTACCATCAAAGGACATTTTTGTTTTAAATCCAACTGCAACCATCTTCATTCCTGAAAGTAATCAGGTCTTCCTACTACACATTCTGCTAAACAGCCAATGAAAAAATTCCGAGATTCATGCAACACAGCAGTTATGGAATGCAAAATTGTGAAAAGTGGTAACATGTTAACTTAAAAAAGCTTTTCTGAAAATAATGCTAAAACAAAACTAAAATCATGAAATGGTTCATTTGGCTGGCTCTCATCAGCTGTGGAGTTCTGAATTTATCAGCCACAGACTTTTTTTTTAAATCACTATGTGCTTTGAAGTTCAACTAAGGCTTAATAAACTTTCCTACAGGTCTGGAGTACTATATAAATTTTGTCAGAGCTGTACTGGCATAATTGGTAATACAAACTGTCTGGCTTCATGAAAGTTACAAGCTCTGGCTCCAATCCTGCAAACACTTACTGAAGAATTTAACTTACTCCACAGAACTGACTACTCATGCATAAGCTAAGCATATTTGTAAATATTTGCACAGTATGGACATCTGTTGGCATAGCCAGTCATCTGATATGAGATTCAGCTTTAAATCCTAGTCTGCATAGAGTCAATATTAAAAAAAGGAATTCCTCACTTTATAAATTCCTTTCTTAGACATCAAGCATGTCAGATACCAAAGGGTGGAACCGGAAAGTTAAAACTAGAGGAAGAGAGGAATCAGTGAAATCATAGCAATTGGTTCTGTTTCCCATGTAACCAGAGAAGCCTGGTTTCTTATGGGCACATGTCTTAAGACTGAGCTCCTGCCTTATTTTCAACCTTTGCTGAACAAAGCTCTTGCTATACCTTTCCTTCAGTGGTGCCACTTACAACATTTCTCACAACATCACAGGCAAAGCTCAGAAAATTACTCCAAAGAACTCATCCTTTTTATCAGGCTTGGTTACTAACACTCTCCAGTTATGAGCGAGTTAGGAAATAGCCACAGTACAAAGCTGGCCCACAGATAATCATGGAAGTCGCACTTCCTTAAAAACCAAGCTAGAAAAAGTTATGTCTCCTTCCTCTTAATGTCTTGGCATTTGAACACATCCGATTTCACTCATCCTCTTTAACAGCAAAATATTTTGCGATCTGTTTGTTTAAACCTGATACTAGGCAGAAATACATGTAAGGAGCAAAGGCATCCTCCCAGTGATTCAGCACGGCATGGGAGAGAGTGAGCCTCTGCAACACAGTGGATATTGCACCTGCAGAGCTGCCGTGTGGAGCTCTGCTGCTTCACAATCAGGAGCTGAGGAGATCTCACACTGGTTTAGGACTGAAATCTGTTTGACAGCTGTGGCTTAGGGCACCACACCGTTTCCTTCAAAAACTCTAGGAAGGGACTGAGGGGATGGAGGCAAGGCGGGCCGCCAGCTCCGGGGAGGGGACAGCCAGACCCCATCAGGGACATCGGTGGCAAGAGCCCTTGGTAAAACGCTAATGACAGACATAAATTAAACGCACTGATCCAGCGAGGGAAACAGGGTCCCTGGAGAGGAGAGGGCCTCGTGTAGAGGCCGTGTCCCAAAGCAGCCTCAGCACAGCCGGGCGGGGCCCGGCCGCCCGCAGCAGCCCCGGTACCTGCCCCAGGCCCCGCGGACGAGAGCCCGGCTCCCGCCCGAGCCGGCCGGCGGGGCGGGAGAGCTGGGAGCTGCGGCAGAGCCCCTCCGCGGAGCGACCCCGCCGGGTTACCTGGGGCAATGAGCACCCACTGCGCGGGAGCCGCGCCCGCGGAACGCCGCTCCGCGCCCTGCCCGCTCCGTGCGCCCCGCATGCTCCGAGCGCCCCGCGATCCCGCCGCTCCCGTTCCCGTTCCCGCCGCCGCCGCAACATGGCGGGCGGGGCGGGCCGGGAAGGGAAAGGGCCGGGCGGCGGCGAGGCGCGGCCATGACTCGGGATGCGCCGCCGCTCCGCCTCTTCCCCTTCCCGGCGCACGCAGGGGGAGGGCGGTAGGGCCGTGGCGGGCAGGCGGGCGGGAGAGAAAGAGCGAGCGAGAGCCGGCGACAGAGCTTCTCTTCTCCTCCGCCCTGCTGGGCAGGCGGGATGTCCCATCCGCAAGGGCACGGCAGCGCCCGAGGCTCCTAAACGCTCGTGGTCCAGATGAGCGGCAGAAGTCACAGGGTCCGCAAACAATTAGAAAGTTTTATTAGTGAATCGCACACTTGGTGTGGAAATTGTTTTGTTAGTCCCTGACCTACTGTGTAAGCACACGGCAGTGGGTTTTGCATAGTGGGTTTGGGGGTAGGTTGACAGGGACGAGAGAAAGGAAGAGATGAGTTAAAGAGGGGAAGAGAGAAAGAGAGAGAGGAAAAGAGATCACCAGTCCTGATTCCAGCACTGATCCAGCTCACGGTCGTAGGGGTCGCTGCCCAGGCTTGGGAGGGGGTACCATTTTATGGGTAGTTTTTCTCCACTCGGAAGACCGGCTTCTCACTTTCCGTGTAAATTAGTTACCAAGTACAGTCCGATCTTTCTGGAAACGGGTCAGAGGGCTTTGGGAGGCTTGGGTGGTCTTGATCCCCCTCTACAGTCCATGTGCGCCTCCTGGCTTCATCATTCCCGTACTTGAACTGTTCTATGTTACGCTCATCTCCAGGAACTACGGTTTTTGTCCAGGAAAAGTGCTGCCCCACCTCTGCATGTCCCCCTTCTCCAGCCACATCTTGTTCTATCTCATGGCATGTCAGTACTGTAGTAGTTAGCTCTTTCTAACAGTGTGACAGGACTTCGCACGAACGGCACCGACTGAAGGAAATTCCATTTAAACATAGGAAAACGTATCTTTAGTGGAGCAGGTTGTCCTGAATGACGGTGGCATCTCTATCAGTGGAGGTACTAAAAACCAAGCTGGGTGTTGCTCTGAGCAGCCACTGTAGCTGTAGCCCTGAGGAGGGAGCTGGACTAGACCCTCTCCGGAGGTGCTTGCCAGCCTTGGCCATTAAATGGAACCTCAGTGCTACAAGGCTGGTCGAGGGCAGAGCCACAGTTCTCTCATAGCTGTCATCCTGCCCAGCTGTGTGGGTCATGTGTACAACATGATCCTGGTAAATAGGTTCCTTACCTCCAGATCTCACTGGGAAGCCATAGCCACAACCCAAAATGCATATTTTCATGCACATGTACATTTGTGTATGTAAACTTGGCTTTACCCGCACAAGACTGGATGGATGGCCGCCTTCCCAGAGATTTAGGAATAAATATTATGTTATCAAAAGTATTAAAGTATACATATCAATTGTAAATCTCAGAGATATGAAAGAAATATTAAAAACATACAGAGCAGAACTAACCAAGGCCAGCATATGCAAAACAGCTGAGCTGATGTAAGGCTGAAAAAATAATTTCCTGAAGTTTGAGCATATACCTTCATCACTGAGATTACATTAATCTAAATTTGTTTTATTTTAATTTTTCTGACTTTTTTTTTCCACTGATTGAAGTAAGGCAAGATTTAAGTGCCAAAGACCGCGCTGCACCATGTGTTTTGAAGTCCCCAGAGAAATCACTTGCTCTCAGAGTGATTGCAATTTGCCGTGGCATATGCCTGGATTGCAACACTCACTGATGGGTCTTGTAAAATTCTCCTCACTTCTTGTGTTAGCAAAGAGAGAAGGAAGCTCACCAGTTCCACTGTAATCTGGGCAAAACTGCTGGAAGAGCAGAACAAAGCTGATAGCTGTGTTTGAAACCTTCCTAGAAGGAAAGCCTTCCATGTGGAAAAAAGGGTTCACAATAAGATTTGGCTTATAGTCCTGAAAATGGTGGCTCTTAGCACATTTTGCACCACTGAGCTTTACAAAGCTCTGGAAAAGCCAGGAATCCAAGTCTGCCAGCCTCCAGATGCAGCGTGTGTCAGGATCAAGTCTAGAAGCATAAGCTGCAGTTGTTGCAGAGCTCCTACTTCCTCCCCGGCTGTAGTGTGTGATGGAAATGTTTTAGCAAGTGTTGCTGTGTGTTTACAAAACTAACTTATTAAGTTCACATTTTTCAAAGCACCAATCCATCCTTATTTAGGCACCTGGTAAGCAAGCTAATTTTCAGAGGTGCTGAGTACTCCTACCATCAACTGAGCTGAATGGACATTTCAGCTGTTCATTTCTTTTGATTTATGAGCATCTCTCACAATCTCTAGATGTATATTGGCCCTGGGATCTATAATGTCCTTTTCCAGGAAATTTCAGATAGAAATGTTTTTCTCAGATACTTTGAAATGCCCCAAACGGAAATTCTCAAATAGGCCCCGACAAGGCTCTAGAATGACATCAGTTTTGGAATAGAAATTATGCAGTCATTTATACATATTAAATATTTAATACGTTCTGCTGTTACTCATCCACACTTGTTATATACTGTTCCCCTTTATAAACAGAGGATATACTATATCATTATAAGGAAAAAGATAAACTAATTAGGGATTTCTGTCAAGAGCTGATGATACTAAAATCTTATTTGTTTAAGTATTAAATACTTTACCTTCAGGCTTGCCAACACTTTTAAACTGTAATGATGCCTCCCTTAAAGAAAATGCTGATGTTTAAAACACTAGACTGATCTGAACGGCTGCGGTGATATCCTTTTTATATACTCAAATTTTTATTTCATGCACATGGGCATTCTCATTTGGGTCCATATGACTCATTAAGTCCAGAAAGTTAAATGCATCCAATATGGGGCTAACCCTAACCCAATCTGAGGACAATTGTTTTCCACATTTCAGAGCCATTTGATTTGCATTCAGACTTCACCTGTGTGCTGTCTGTTCATTCATTTCTGCTAGGCCTGCTTCTTATAATGCAAATATCTGTGCATATGCAAGCATCCCTTTTTGCCAAACAAAACTTACTTACTTTTGGTGCCAAAGAAATGCTACCTCTTGTCCACCTTCAGCTGCAGAATTTACTCCTTCCTTCTACCCTACACTAGTTTTAAGTGAAGGCAGTTTTAAATTTTGCTCAGAGCAAGAAACAAAAGACTATAGAAAGAACTGTGATTCATTTTTAAGTAGAGGTTGTTGTTTAAAAGAGAAAATTATTTCCACATAATTATGTTTCATTTTACGCTTTCAACAAATATGGGCCAAGTTTATCTACTTTATGCTTCAGTGATTCAAGCATTTGCATGCATGGCTTTAAATCCATTGCTCTGCACATGTAAGGGTCATTTGCTTGTAGGGATGTAAGGGTTACATTCAATGCCAGTAAAAGGCCTAGTGATACATGTAACTAGTGGATGTACCTTGATAATTATGATCCATTTTAAATTATCTAGTTTAAAATACTGTTCTAAGTCAACCACAGGGCAAATTATTGCTTTGTTTGTTTTTATTCAAAACAAAGCATATGCGGCATTGAAACAAATTGTAATATAGAGGCCAGAGACAGTGATGGCATTGACCTGAAAGAACACATACTGGCATTGCAAACCTTTAAAACATCATTTGAATTTCTAACTGAAATTTCAAGTCAATCTGTCAAGCTGAAAAATAATAAATTGTTGTTCATGATAGTATTTGTCTAAGCAAGTGCTTCTCTTATTGAAAATAGCCAATTTTTAGGAAAATAACTATTCATTTAAAAGCACTTAAGCATTGGTGAAAAATATTCTAAGCACTGAGCAGAAATCACTTTGTCCTTTGCACTAAACAAGGTTGCATCACCTTGTGCACCTATAAGTAACAATTATTGTTTTTGGCCTTAATAGAAATAACCTTCTGAGTTCAAGAGTTTGCCAGTATGTCAGGTCAAATAGCAGTAAGAGAGAGAAATGGAAGAAAGCCGAATTAGATGGGAAAATGTAGGCACACCCACAGAAACCATGGGATTCATATTGCCTAATTTTGTGCTGTAAATGTGTAGCTTCAGTCTGATTATATCATGTCTTTTTCAACTAAATGGAAAGAAGCAGAGTAGCATCCATCTGGACTACTTCATAAGTTTATGTCAGGGTTAGCCCACCTATCTAGAGGTAGATATCCAAACTGAAAATACCTCAGATGAAAGGTAAGAACTTTTCTCCACTACTTTTTGGTAGGTTTGGGGGTTTTTTTCTTCTTTTTTTTCTGTACTGGGAGAGGCCCCTGTTTGCATACAGTTGTGATCATTGTTATCATTCTCCCTTTCCCCCTGTTTTTGGTGCATCCATCGCACCCTAAGAATGGATGAGGGCCTTACTGTGGGGTTAGCACAAGCAGATATTTATTGACACAAGTATACTAGATCTAAGAAATGTTATCGTTCCTCTGTTTAATCAGCCAGAAAATTCACTTATTGGAGGTGTGTTGCTATAGCAAGCAGACCTTGGTCTGTTTATAGAAGCTGCTCAGAATGATGTATACTGTTTAGAGAAAAAAGTTGAATGAGTATACAGATTGTGAGCTGGCTTGAAATGAACAGTAGCAACACTTGTTTCATGTGCTTGATGCATTTATCCACAGCAGTAAGTTACTGCAAAATATCCTCATTATGACTAAGACACTGGTAAAAAAACCCAACACACACACATACACACAAAAAACCCCAAACCAAAAACAAACCCCCCCTCCCAAAACCAAACAACCAACAGCAAAACCAAAAAAAAAAACACAGGCAAAAAACCTCCGAAAACCAACCAAATAAAAAAAGCCTACAAAGCCCCTGAAATATGTTTTGTTTTTTTTTTAAATCCATACATATGAGACTTTACTAATATTTTCAGATTAAAAGTTATTGCGTCAAAAGCATGATAGCAGCCATATTAACCCTGCCTTCCTTTACTGTGTATTTCAACAAATTTCTCAGCCCCATTAGGACACTCTCAGAAAGTAAATGTTCACTTGAAAAGCAGAGCATGAATAAAAGCTATGAAACAAAATGTCCAGGTTAGTAAGAAAGAAGGTAACACTTGAGATTGAATGTTACAGTGAGCCTTGTTAGTGCTGTGTTATGGCATTATTATTGTTTTTTTTGCTGTTACTATAGTTGTTATTATTATTAGCCAAGAGTACTTTGACAGTCTTGAGGCTGCAATTTTCCTTCCAGAGTATCAATGGTTAAAAATGTAATATCTGTAGGATAAAAAAAAATTTAACACATTTCTACCACCGTTTATATACATGTATACATAGATACA
>JAYDZK010000001.1:52087871-52104774 GCA_034509185.1 Euphonia xanthogaster
CACCGTTTATATAGATTTAGACATAGATACATACACTATATATGTATCTGTGTATACTGACACAACCATTTATATATATATATATACCTTCCATATAAAATTTGTATATGCATATGTTTGTGTGTTGTTCTATTGAGGCTTCGTTCCTTTGGTACTGGGGAACAGAAGTCTAAATTTTTCAGACATTTGTGAGAATACCATTTATCCTAAAGTATCCTAAAGTACTATTAATCCTAGGATACTATCCATATAGTTCAAAAAACACCACTTATTCTTCTCCTCAAACATCTTTAAACATCTATAATTTCTGTTGTTCTGTGGTGTTCCTATTTCTTTTCTCTGAGGAATTCTCTCTGAACAACCACAGTGTGATTAATGGATTTATTTCTGCTATTTTTCCCTCCCTGCTGTATACTAACAGCAATTCTATTATTAAAGGAACACATTCATAATTCTTTTATCCAGCAACAACTAAGATAGCATTACAGAGGTTCCTTATGGTTAATTAAGAAACTTAAAATAGTTAACTTCTGATTTCAGATATACAAGTCTAAACCAACACGCTTATGCTCTTGTAGAAAACTCACCAGGTGGAATTTTAAAGAACAAAACTGTTTATAATGCTGTCTTCAGAGACATAATTCAATGCAGACTTAATTTCTTTCCTAACAAATACTGTGTGCCAGTCTGGGATGCACAGCTGTCACCAATGATGGTCATTTGTGCGCTTCAAATCCAGACTTAGTCTTGCAGCAGACCCACTGAATTTCTGTTATTGGGGCTGCCATTAAAGTCTCTGTCCTCCACCATCAATAGAGTAGGACTGGGAACCAACAGCAATGGTAAAATGATAATGGAAACTCTGAGTGGTGTTTATAGCCCAATCTCCTAAAGAAGTAGGGCTTAGGGGAGCATATTGTTTATTTATATTCATGTCTGAGTCCTCCCTCAGTAAGTCATCACTGACTTCAGACACATTTGATGCAAGTTCATATTTTATGAGAGTGTACACGCAGGCTAATGAAACAAACATCTTTCAGGTGACATTCAGTTCCCCCTGAAACAGATGCCCATCTCTGGGCAGCCCATCAGCTCTCTAAAATTTGTGGCATTTGTTGACTGTGGGCTCAGTTTGGCTGCAGAGTGGGAACCACTCTGGTCATCCACTTCCAGTCTAGTAGGGCAAAGTCTCCCATAGGTCTTTTGTCATAACCTCTAATTGCCTGTACATGTGTCAGATACCTTAGGGTATCTGAGATGACATTAGTGACCTTTCTAGGGAAGAAGAGGATTGTGAGATAAAGAAACACAAATTCTAAATGCCTTAGTCGTAAGTCTTTTGATGTTCAAATGCCGTAAGGTAGTGGAATATCAACAATCTATCCGAGATTTCTCTCTCTTAATTATTCTTTCTTGTTTTCGTTCTTTCAGCTGGGATAGAGTTAATTTTCTTCTGAGTAGCTGGTACAGTGATGTGTTTTGAAGTTGGTATGAGAATATATCTCAATGTTGACAACACACTGACGTTTTCATTGTTGCTAAGTAGTGCTTACTCTGAATCGAGGGCTTTTCAGTTTCCCTTGCTCTGCGAGCCAGCAGGTGCACAAGAACCTGGGAGGAAGCATGGTCAGGACAGCTGAACCAAACTGGCCAAAGGAGTATTCCATACTACAGAACATCATGGCCAGTATTTAAACTCTGAGAAGTTGGCCAGAAAAAGCAGATCACTACTTGGGGACCGGCTGGGCATCCGTCAGTGTGTGGTGAGCAAATGTATTGAGCATTGCCTGATTTTGGGGGGTTTATTTATCTCTCTGTCCTTTTCATTATGACTATTGTTATTATTATAATTTATATTATTAGTATTATTAATATATTTTATTTTGTTTGAATTGTTAAACTGTTCCTACCTCAGCCCGTGAGGGCTGAAGATTTTGAAGATTTTCTGATTCTCCTCCTGACCAGGAAGGGTGGGACTGAGTGAGCAGCTGCAATGGTGCTCAGCTGCCAGCTGGGGTTAAACCACAACACATGTAGGTGTGAATATTCCTGAAGGCTTCCCAGCTTTGATAAATAGCATTTGTAAAATGGCTAACATGTGCATGGATTATGTGGTGTTTAACAAGAACTTGAGCTTTTGCCACAGTTCAAAGGAAAATTCAATCACCTACAGAACTCGAATTCATTAGAAAATGAGCTTCACTGGTGAATTTGGAACATTCTTTTGTTGCTGTTATTCTAAACCCCAGATATACTAGAAGGGGTTATCTGCCTATGCCCATCTGTGGTCATGCACAGAAATTCCTCCCTGGGGCCAGAAGTGTGGGCTGTGTAGTGGTTGTGTGAGAACCAGGCTTTGCCTACAAGTGAAAGCAGGTGAGCTGTAAGCAGAAGTCACAGGCATGAGTGGGTTTAGAAAGAACAGCAGTTTGAGACACCTGAGTTTTAGGTCCCAGAAGCCTCATTTGACACAGAATACAAATGCTGTCCTCACAGATGAAGAAACTTATTTAAGACAAGTTATTGGTTCTTCCCCTGTTGGAGTGGCCAATTCCCACAGAACACAGATGTCTTCTCCTGCCTCTTGCATAATTCTTGGTTGTGGCTTCTTTACTGTAACTGTGACTGTAACTGGTATCAGGAGTAATAAAATAAACAGGGTTAGAACATGCCCTCAAACACTGTCCAGAAACCATCTGTATTGTCTAATTGTTAGCCACTCCAGGCTTAATCCTGTGCCAGGTAGTAAACTTCCCAGATATTGCGCCAGCACAATGCCAGGGACAGCAAGACTTTGCCCAATAAGTAGTGTGAGCAGCGTGAGTTGGGTTTGCATGGCAAGGTTTTGGTAGTAGAAGGAGCTACAGGGTTCACTTTTGTGAGGATCTGCCAGAAGCTTTCCCAAGTCTGAGAGGTCCAAAGCCAACCAGCTTCAGGACAGACTCTCCACTGGCCAGAGCTTAGCCCAGCAGTGACAATGGTAGTGCCTCTGGGATAGCAGCGTTAGGAAGGAGTAAAAAAACTGCACTGTTGCAGACAGAAAGAGGAGTGAGACTACACAAGAGCAGCAGATCTGCAGACACAAAGGTCAGTGGAGAAGGAGGGGCACCAGAGCTGAGATTCCCCTGCAGCCCCTGGTACAGACCATGGGGAGGCAGGGGAGGCAGCTGAGCCCCTGCAGCCCGTGGATGTCCACAGTGGAGCAGAGATCCACCTGCAGCATGTGAAAGACCCCACCCAGAGCAAGTGGGTGCCCCAAAGAAGGCTGTCACCCCACAGGAAGCTTGTGCCAGAGCAGGCTCTTGGCAGGACCTGTGCCTCCATGGGGACTTACGCTGGAGCAGCCCATTCCTGAAGGACTGCATCCCCTGGAAAGTACCCACACAGGAGCAATTTGTGAAGAACTGCAGCCTGTGGGAAGGATTTATGTAGGAGAAGTTTGTGAAGGACTGTTTCCTGTGGGAGGGACACCGTGCTGGAGCAGGGAAAGAGTGAGTCATCCTGCTGAGGATGTGTGATGACAATGTGTGATGAACTGACCACAGCCCCCATTCACCATCCCCCTGCGCCACTGGCAGGGCAGAGGTAGAGAAATTGTGAGTGAAGCTGAGCCCTGCCTGGAAGAAGGGAGGCCAGGGCAAGGGGAGTGTGTTTTAAGATTTGGGTTTATTTCTCATTACCCTGCTCTGCTTTGATTTGCAATAAATTAATTTCCTCAAGTTGAATCTGTTTTGCCCATGATGGTAATTGTTGAGTGATTTTTCCCTGCCCGTTTCTCTATCCAAAAGCCATTCCTTATATTTTCTTTCCTGTGTCCAGCTGATGAGGAGAGTGACAAAGTAGCTTTGGTGGACATCTGACACTCAGGGTCGACCCGCCACACAAGGCCACCCTGTGTTGGGGGAGGAGTACACTGTCAGCATCACGCTTCTTCCCTTGGGCCCATGGAAGGCACTCTGGGTTGATTTATTTGCTAGTTTAGACACAGCCATGCTTCACTATGGCTCATAACAGTCCAGTGAGAATTTTTGCCAAATAGGATGACTGCAAGCAGGCACAACAGGTCAGTAGTCTAATAAATCTTGCAAGGCTTGCCTATTTCTAGGACTTGTAGGTGAAGATTTCACGGGCATGGCCAGTTCATGCACTGTGAGCTTGACATTTCTAGAAGTGTAAGGCTTTCTGCACATGAAGAAAACTTACTGGAGGTCTGCATCTCTGTGAAACAGACTGTGTAACAACTGCACATGTGTGCAGGTACTGGTGCATGCACGGTGTCCATTTACCCAGAACTACCAGCCCAGGCAAAGTGATTGCCATGGCTCCAAACAGACAGCCAGTCATGCAGGCATCCTTGACCATGTTTTTTTTTTTTTGACAGTAGAAATTTTCAGGGGAAAAAAAGGGTCTTTTCTGTGGAATGTGAAGATATACTTAAGAATTTAGAATTTTCAGTTGTTTCTGAGTTAATGGTTTCAGCTCCTTTACCATATAAAACTTTTCACTTCACAGCAGTTTTTCATTTCTCTTTTAAAAGTCTCCTGAATTCATGGGCAAAAGAAACCTTACTGGAAATTAGATATTGGTGAATTCTTAGCTTGCTGCATGTGTTAATCATATTGAAACTAGCTATACTCTCAGGTTACCTTTAATTCAGACTGAAAATCAGTATTCTCAGTTGAATTATGTATTGGCTTATGAAGTGTTGCGTCTTCACTAATGCAATTAAGTCTTATTTTGTGAGCACTGCAAAAAGATTATATTGTTAATATAAATAAAATTTTATTTCAGCCAAGTACGTTCTCAAGGGAAATTCTAGGAGGAAAAGGGTCCTTGTTACTTGGAACATCATTAATAGTATTTTGTGACCTTCAAGGCAGATAACTACAATAACAACTTGTTGAGGTTTCTGTACCATCCATAGCTTTATTGAAACAAAGGACCTGTGTGCGATGCTGTTTCAAAGGTTCTCTACAGATCAAGAATTGTTGTCTTTTACATAACCCTTATCAAGAACATCATACCAGAAATAAAGAGTTGGCAATAAAACATCCCCTGTACTGGATTTGGGAAGTAACCAAACTGATTACAAAGAAAGATTGTAAATTGATTTAAAATGTGAAAGGGTTGTATTAAACTTAAAGACTGCTGTACTTGTTCCATATCTTTAGAAGTGACTGGCTGAAGACTGACTTGCCCATAGTCTGAAACAGACCTTTTATCATCTGTCTGCTGGATGGAACAATACAGGCATGTTTCATTTATTTAGAATATGGCCAGGGGCCAAAGAAAGATTAAAAATGTAAGCAAGAGTCAGTGCAATGGTTGTTCCTGTAAGAGTTAGGCATTTGGACTGCAATATCAGCAAATCCACCCACAAAAGATATATTCCTACAACAGAGGATTTTCATTTGATGTCCTGGAAAAGCAATTGGTACGGTAAGGACAGGCTTACCCCTTACTCCAACAGTTGAATTTGGAATGCATTTGGCATTTACGAAAGTAAACAAAAGCAACTGACACACTTGAATAAGTTGTTTTGTGAGCAGCAGAACTAATGAATGCAAACAAATTCTAAAAGGAACAAATTGTTCCTTATGGAATTCTGTCTTTGTTCTTCAGCCTCCCTCATCATAACCCCAGCTCCCCTGCCCAGGTCCTCTGCACTTTTTGAGCCAGCTGAGACTCATCACATGCTGCAGGTTACTCAGAGCTGGGGTGTGCTGCTGGCCCCCAGGCCCTGCCATAGCTGAGCTCACCGTGTCTCTGTCTCAGTGAGAGCAAGTTGTCTGAGTGCCTCTGTCCTCCAGAAAAACTTCATTGTTTGATAGATGCCTGGGAGGGGTTCAAGCCTGCCTAATTGAGGGACCTGACTTGAGCTTAAATTCAAGAAAGCCAGAGCCAGCCTTATTTCAGTGTTTCTGCCCTACCAAAGCAACAGTAGATCATTGCTGCCTTCCTGAGACTGGGCATGTAATTTTTGCAGATGAGGTCTGCCTTCAGAGAGATCCAAAGGTACTCACCTGTCTCTACCAACTGTAGAGGGAAACTTTGCTTTAGGAGAGCTTATTCTACAGTTCTCTGAAATGTTTGGTCAAGTTAAAAACCTACAGTAAGACTCCAATTTGAATCTTGTTCTTTCTAATTTGATTGAGAGTGTCCATGGAGAACAGGAGAGGAAGACAGATTGCCCCATTGTGGGAATTATGGGAAACTATGCTAAAAGTAATAGCAATTAGGAGGCACGTGTATTTGATATAGTGGTTTATGTGTTTTAATATTGCTCTAGATAATGTAGAAAAATACTGCAAAAATAGAATAAATTTTCGTTTCGTTTCATTGAAACTTCTTGTTGAATACAAGTCCAAATCTTGTGTCTATCTGGAACAATTTAGTTCAAAAATATAGAAGAGTTCAGTCCAAAATTTCATTTCAGGAAAGGCAACTGATTCTGCTACGTACATTGGTAGTGAGCTGAACAGAAGACAAAAACTTTTGAACACAAACTTCTGTAGAAATGCTGTGCATTGCCTGTTGAACTCAGCTTCTCTAATACACCTGTGTCTTCTGAAAGTACCCAGACCAGTGGCTGATGTGAATCCTTAATCTTTCTCCAAAATATGCTTTTAATTTTTCCTTGACACTCAGGTGGATCAGAGATCTACTGCTTTATGATTTTAATTATCTTCAACTGTTTTGGAACATGTACAGCTCATTACACAAAAAGAGCAGGAGAACTGCTGGCTCAAAGGGATAGTAACAGAATTTGAAACAAGTCCGTTTGAATAAAAAAAGAAACCAGCAGAGCCTGTAGTCAAAAAATCTGACTGATTTCAAGCTGAAATCTTTTTCATTTGGATAACAGAGAACACACTGTAAAATGCAGATTTGTGCCTTCTCATCCTCTTGGGCTGAAATCAGAGTGAGGAGATACTCTGATGGCAGTTCCACTGTGCTAGTTCAACCACAAGTGTGACTAGGAAATGGATGAGGTCTCGTGGGAAACCTGGTTTGAGCTCAGTTGCACAACAGAAGAATTGAGCTGTTTAGGAGTAAGAATACCTAGTTTTCTTCAGTGAATGTCTGAAGACTTTCCTATGAGACCTTGACATTCACAGTATGGAATACATGTCTATTTGTCCACCCATGCTGCTTTTTTTTTTTTTTTTTTTAATTAAATACCAGTTTGGCCAAGGTATGCATTCATTAAATAAATCTCTGATCACCTGGGCTGGCTTTGCTTCATAGACAGCTCCCACAGGCGTGCTGTGTCCTCTTCTGTGAGCAGTGACATTGGCACAAGGAAGAGCAGTTCTCCTTTCCACCAACAACCAGCCTGCCTTCAGAGGGCAAATGGGGGAGTTCCTTCACTTGCAGCCAGGCTTTGCTTCTTTTCTTTTCCACTGTGCAAATACTCTCTAAGCCTTCTATGGTCTGGCTCTAGACCCATCTGCAGTCACATTTTTTATCACAGTGTTGAAATAAAATTTTACAAGTCAGTTTTGCTTAAGCAGCAGAATGTTTGGGGAACCATCCTGGACTCAGGGAGAGGTATTTTAACTGAGGTATTAAAAATACTAAAGTGCTAAAACTATTATATGAATATTTCTAAAAAAGAAGAAAACCTAAGAAATACGGAAAAACCAGCTGGGTTCATTTGTGCAATATATAATTTGTGAATTACACAGAACACATCTAGGACACTGTCAGTCCTTGGGCAGGCTATCTTAGCTCTGCCTCACAGGACTTCCACATTTAATGCACTTAGGAGTAGAGGTAAACCAAAGCTAACACCTTTTTTTTGTTGTTAAACTAAGAGTTCTGTGCTCAACTTTTAAGTGATTTAATGTGGAAATTCTGATGGAAAAAAGCAGAAAAAGGAAAGAGCAATTGTAAATAAACTCACAAGAAATAAGGAGGATTTTGGTAAAGGAGGACAAAAAGAAACAAAGAAGTGAAATATTTCTAGTGGAAGAGAAAGAAGGAGTACCTGCAGGGAACACCAGAAATTTCCTACCCGTGGGACAATATCAGCAGCTCAGAGAGAAGCAGCTGTGCCCAGCAGAGACCCAGATTTGTCAGAGACCCTAGGGCTGTCTTGACAGCAACTAGACCCAACTTCCAAATGCCAAGCAAAACAGGGTTAGAGATGAAGAAAGCTTTTTACCTTAAATGAAAAGCTTTGCCTTAAATAAAAAACTTCCAAAGGACTGTCCTACTTCTCCTTTGCTGCATGAGAAATAGAAAACTTTAGCAGTCGATGGCTGTCGGGCTCTGTTGTCAAGGACTTGGTTATAATGCAGCTTGAACAGCCACAGTGGATGAGGCCAACGGGGGATACAAATGGAATGACCTTCTTTTGCTGCACTTTTGGTTTTCAGTTTTTATTAAAAAAATCTCTTTAGCTGAGGTCTCTACCTTAGATTTTTTTTTTTTTTTTTTGTAACCAAGATATAAAACAGTTTGGCTCCATCTTAACTGGCCAGCCAAACTTACAAGGTCAGGCCATAAACAAATTTAACAACTGTTGTTAATTAAATAGTTATTGTAGTATAGATGGGGTCAAACAAAGGGTATGTGTGGGAGGGGAGGGAAAGAGAGGGCCTAAGTGGCAAAAGGTGGGGGAATCTTGGCTCCTGACTTAGAAGGCGTGAACGAGCAAGAACTCTGTGGAAAAGACCTCTGGGACATAACAATAACATTAGCATTTCAGTTAACATTTCAAATTTTGGTGCAAATATTAAGAAATTAATATCAAAAAACCCCAACTCATGTTCTCTCATTTACACTTTCCTATTCTGTGCAACCATCCTGGTAAGGCTTGGCTTTCTTCCAGCAGAAATCCTGTATCTGCTTCTATCAGTGGTATCACTTCAAGGACATATTAATGCCTCCCCATGCCAGGATGTTGTCCAAGTTCCAGCTGTTTGAAAGAGTTGTTACAGAATGGGAATTCCAGTTGGAGATTTATAGAACAGCAACAGGGAAAAAAAGGAGGATTACATTTAATTTTAATACTCAGAAATGTGCTTTCCTTGTCATGAAAGCAGAACCCTGCCTGCGTGTCGGCAGCCTGCCCTGCATACTGATTTTGTGTGTGCCTAGCTAAAACCAGTGCCTGTGATATGATCTGATTTTGACTCTACAGAAGAAGGTAGGAGGAGCAAAATTTATGTTTCAGGTCTGTAAGGCATTTTAAAGTTAATCGGGTCCTTTGGGTCTGATATAATTTGTGTAAGATTGCTGTTGATGATTAGAATAGCTATTTAAAATTTTTGTTAATAGTCTGTTACATGGACCCAGTGGAAAGATTCCAATAGCAGTCTGTTAGTTTTTCCCTGTCACATTCAGGTTACAGACCCTTCACAGATGTTGTAAATAGACATCAATACTAAAAGGGAATATTACACAAATTAAAATCATAAGTGTGCTCAAACTGCCAACATAGACATTTTGTTAAAAACATCTGTCACATAAAAGCAAACATTTAAGCCCTTTATATATATAACAATTGTTTTCATTTTTAATATGTACTACATATTTTTCTTCTGTTATTATTGATTTGAATATTTTTTTCTTAGACTTTAATACTTATTTTTTCCAACATTTCTTATGTTCTTGACCATATAAATAATAATGTGGACTTTTAATGAAAAGAAATAAATCTCAGTGGTTGGAAATCTAGTGGATACTTTCACAATGAATGAGTCAACTGAGAATCCAACACCATAGTCTCCAAAAAAAAAAATATAGTTATCAAATGTTACAAACACAAGCTGGATGTTTGTTCAATTACATCCAGTTATTTCGTTCTGTTCTGAAATTAATTTCTTAGGTGAAAAGGATAAATGACATATAAAGGTCCTATTCTGGGCCTTTTTGTTGCATTACTGCTGATGCAGCTGTTCTGACTGTACAAGTACTCACCATAGCACCGTGCAAGAAAGCCCCCCAGAGCTGGACAGCCCTGAGGAGCTTTCCAACACACTACTGCACTGATAGTATCCACTCTTCCTTCCCCCTTTCCCCTGCAATTTCTGGGTAAATCTGTGGAATCTCTAAGCCCAAGCTGCTCTAGGCTTGTATCACTAGTGCCGTTGTTTCTACTACAAAATAGAAGAGGGTTACAAGCAATCAGTGCCCCCATTTACCCTGCTTACAGCTCCTCTCTCTCTCATGTTTGCTTTGGGGAGAACTATTTGGAGCTAAGGGAGAAAAGGAGCTAACAATAAAGGAGTGAGAACACCTGGACCTTATGCTCAAGTTCAGCCTTATCTCCTTCCATTTGTAGCAGCACACCTTCACACCTCCTAACAGCTCAAACTTGTCAAGAGATCATACAAATATAATGAATTGTCACAATCAGGAACAATTTGCTGCTCATGGAGCAAGAGTCTTGGACTGGTTAAAATCAATGCTTGCTATTTTTTTGGTTATCTGTGTTCTGAAAACCACTTTCATAAATTATCAGCTTTAAGTTCATACTTAGCTTTTCTTAAAGTTGGTGAGATATTTCTCCGTGTAAGGCTTCCATATAATTAGATCCAGTTGAAAAATAGTTGCAGTATCCTGAGGCATTGTTATTTGCATGGCACAGAGGGTGTGCTGGACCCTTTACAAATGTAGAAACAGCCTGTGGGCAGGGGAATTGTTGAACCAACTCAGACTCGAAAAAAAAGTAATAAAAAATGTAAATACTGACTTCAGGTTCCACTCAAGTGTGGAACAGATCTCGTGAAGAGATTTATGTAGGAATGAGTAAGCCAGGCCTGTAGCATCATAGAAATGTCAATTGGAAGAAATGCCTAGAGATTTCCTCGTCATGCAGTGTAACCTCCCTCCCACAGCAGGATTGCCACCAGTGCTAGAGCAGCCCTTAGTCTGAAAGAACTTTGTGATTTTTTTTTTCATTGCTATGCATCATAGTTTATAATCATCCTTTGGAAGTGTCATGTACAGCTTCTTCAGAATTATCCTGCATGTCAGGATCAGAACCAAGTCGCTCAATAAAGGCACAATATCTTAAAAAGTGCAATTATTATGGTCACAATAAAGGCAAAAGCAGAAGTCACTGGGCTTCATTGAGTTTTTGAAACACGGTCAACAGTAAGATAGTAAAGGGCATCTTTGTAGCATCCTGCTGCAACTGCAGGGTTCTGGTTTGTCGTAAGTCCTATCCTAATTCTCTGTCACATCTGCCAGCCTGTATAGATGCCTCTTTGTGGAACCAGGGAATCTCAACTAGACACCTATTTTCAGGAATCCCATTGACAGTAGTAAATAGATTTCAGCTGACTGCAATGGGAGCTTACACAACATGCCCCCAGATAAATACTAGCATAGAGACATCTTTAGGATCCAGATCCTACCTGGAGTGGCAATGGAGGAGGTTTCTGGAAGAAGAGTTTTGAACCCTGTTTTGAAGAACAATATGTTCATCACCCATCTTTATTGTGGAGGTATATATCTCATGTCCCTGTTGTTCCAAATGAAATATTGAGGAAGCCATGCTGTATAACTGTATGCACTAAACCAGCCTCTCTTCTTCACATATTCTACAGGGTTTCTATGCTGTCTAACACTTAACTGTACAATCATTTTAAAATTTCAGTATATAGTAATAAGCATTTAATAGTATCTGTTCTACTGTATTATGTTGTTATTTTTCATTTAACAGAAGATCCCTGAGAAAAACAATAAGAAAAGATAGTGAACATGCGTAAAAAAGATGAGCTATTACAGTTTCACCCTCAAAAAATGACATCATGTATTTTTAGAGGTTTTCAGTTGGAAAAACAATGGAAATTGGAACCACAATGGGTCACAAATAAAACGTTGCTCTCAGAATAACTCGTTTTATGAACTGCAAACCAGAACCACCAGGCATTCGGGCAGTGTGGAGATAAGAACCATCAGCATCAAGGCACTAAACTGACAGATTCCTATAAAGCACATAGCTCCTAGGTGTGTGACCTGCATGGAAAAAATATACAATTCCTGAAATATGTCAGTTCCTCTGTTTTCTGCTCATTTTAATTTTTCTGTGTGTCTTACTTCAAGATGCCTAATTTCTGGTGTTTGGCATTAGTTTCAGCAATGATTTCTCAGCATGTATGTGTGTCTTGTCCCTTTATTTCCACTATTTTCCTCTGTGGACAGTTACTTCTGTTTGCAACATGAGTTTTGGTAGTATTGTCCATCTCTGATCTTTATGACCTTAAAAGTGCCTGAAGTCAGGCATTTATCTACATGCCTTTTTAATGCATTACCAAATTATACCATCTTCTAGATCTTACCAGTATTTATGCCAGTAGAGGTCTCAGGGAACAGGTTTAGGGTGCATGTACTTCCAAAATATTTATTTAGAGCTAAAGGAAAGAATTTTTTAATGTATTTTGTTTGTTTGTTGGGGGTTGTTTGTTTGTTTGTTTTTCTTTCTGGGCAAATGAATTTGAAGGTTTGACAGGGGAAAAAAAAAAGGTAAGAATCAAACTGCTAGGCTATTTTTTTTTCAGAAAGAATGAAACAATAGAGTCTATGTTGAAAGGTAGCTGAGGGCCAGTGTAACCTGTGTAGGGGTCTGGGGGAGATTTCTCCCTTAAGTGATTTAATTGTATTGCAGCTTTGCCTTGCAACTAGACTCTGCTGGGATAGAGGTAAGCTACCATGGGAAAAGACAGCATGCAAATATTAGCTGTAAATCCACTGACATCATCCCTCAGTAACTCCATGTGCCCTTTTGTCTTGCAGAAAAGTGGTCCTTTGAAATCTCTTGCCTGTCAGCCAGAAACAGGTTGAAAAGTAACAGTCCCCTGGTACCAGAGGGAAAGGCTGTGCTGTCCAGCACACTGGCAAAACACAGCTGCTAACTCTGTGCTCTGACAGGTTGGGAAAACACAATCTCTGGGGCTTGTTCTAGGTCCTTCCAGACCTCAGAATGAATGTTCATTGCCTTTTCTGGTGCCGGCTGAGAGCATCTATGCACAGATTTTCCCAGTACCCTGTTCAATCCTTCTTCAGGCACTCCCTGGCAAACATGATTCTGTAAACACTGTAGCACTCTGCCTTTGTGCCTGACTGTTGTGTCCGTGGCTGATCTCTTCCTTCAAGCATACAGCTGACAGGAACCTGTATTTATCCTCATATTCATTGTGCTTTCAACTGTGTTCAGCTCTTACAAGTGTCTTCTATTTGTTAGTTTTCTGTTGAAGCCTTTGTTTCCCTAAGTCTTTGATCGCACATATCCAAACATAAATACTCTCTCAAACACTGTACTCAGATGGCCAGAGGAAGGAACAGCCTTTGCAAATATGCATTGTGTCAGTATCTCAAAAATCAGACAAAGTCACATTCATAAAGCCAAGCATCCTCTGTTTATAAGTCAGTAAAGAGTAGGGAAACTTCTTATCACTGCACAGAGCAGCCCTGGCAGGAGGGGGTAGGTTCCAGGGAGGGTCATTCCTGTGCTGGTAAGGTGTGGTGACATGGGGGGAGGGGGTGCTGGGTGCTGAGCAGATCATGGGAGCATGGGAGGGCAAGAATGCCATGAAAACTTTTCCTGCTCTAGTCTCTTCCCCAGCAGAAGGCTCATGTCCCTTACAGTCCCCATAGTAGGGTTTTGGGGTGGGGGTGATTAGGACCAGTCAGGTGTCTTCCAGGAACTCTTCATGGTTGCTACAAGGGAGGCTCTAGAGCCTCTAGTTCTTTGATCTCCCTGACAGGACAGCTGCCTCGTGGAGTGGGAAGGTAGGGATTTGGCCACTGTTATTTACTTTTGGGCAGTAAATTAGAGTAAGAGACAGAGTTGTGTCTTGCTTCAAAATGCCTGGACACTCTGGGACTACTGTAAGTGGTATGACTGAGCTGTCATTTCACAGGGAAGAATCAGAGGATGGGCTGTTTCAGCTCCATAACTTCTCCAGTGGCATACTTTTGCTTTCCAGTGGAGGTCTCCTACAACGATGACCTCCCAGTTTCTTTGGAATAAACAGAATGAATGTGACAAAAAAAAAAAAACACCCCCAAAATGTTACCTGATTACTTCTGAGATTATAATAAATTAAATGCATTCTTAAAATTAAATTTATATGTTTCTTCATGCCTAGAAGCATAAACTGAGATCTGTTTTTTTAAGGATCTTTTTAAAATGGATCAAAGTCTAGACCCAGTTCCTTCTCTGGCATGAACTCCCAGAGATAGCTATGCAAGCATATCTGTTTCCATAAATTGTGGATCTGCCCCTTAAAGTATAAGTTTTACAATTGGAACAATTAGACCATCTGTCTTCTCTGAAGAGATCCTAAGTTGCTGGGGTTTACATGTTTTCAACACCTAGAAACTCTGCATCCATACACTGGCAAAAGAGGGGGGTGGTAAGAAAGCAGTGTTTGTAATCAGTCAATTCCAGTAATTTCACCTTAGTTAAAAAAAAAAAAAACAACAAACCAAAACAACATTAAAATATGATTATAACTTGGTGGGCAATGACAGTGCTGGAGGGTGTTAAAGAGAAGGACTCTGGTGGCCTTCAAGGCATAGTTGTGGAGGGCATTTGTAAGCCTGCAAGATTCTCTCCCAGGAGGATAAAGAATCATACAGTCATAGAATGGTTTGGTTGGAAATTATCATCTAGTTCCAGCTCCCATGCCATGGGCAAGGACACCTTCCACTAGATGAGATTGCTCAAAGCCCTATCAAGCCTGGCCTTGAAAACTTCCCAGGATGGGGCATCTGCATCTTCTCTGGGAAATCTGTGCCAGGCCCACACTACCCTCACAGTAAAGAGTTTTTTCCTAATATCTAATCTAAACCTACCCTGTTTCAATTTAAGGCCATTCTCCCTTGTCCTAGCACAACATGCCCTTGTAAAAATTCCTTCTCCAGGTCTCCTGAGCCCCCTTTCAGGTATTGGAAGGCAGGTATAAGGTCTCCCAGAGATTTCTCCAGGCTGAACATTCCCACCTTTCTCAGCCTGTGCTTGTAACAGAGGTGCTTCAACTCTCTGATCATCTTTGTGGCCCTCCTCTCACCCTCTCCAACAGGTCCATGCCTTTCCTATGTGGGGGGCCACAGAGCTCAGGGACCCATTCTGTGGCACAGTGCCTTCCCCAGCCATGGCCCAGCACACATGCCATGCTGGGCAGCACCAGTGCACCAGCCATGAGGAAACCAGTTATAAAGAGAAGAGGAGCACTGTTTTCTTTGGCACTGTACAGATTTCCCAAGTATGGTTGCCACAGCAACAGCTGCCAGCTACACCATGAGTTTGCCATGCAAAGTGGGTGAGAAACTCAATCTTTATTTTGTGTCAGTGTCGTGAATGAACTGTCCACCTTTACATACGTGATCCATTGGGAGTATGTTCAGAATCTGCACTGCCTGCCCATGGTGCCTCAACTCCCCTAAAGTATAATTTAATCTCTCTTCTGCTCTTATTCACATGCTGCCATTCAGGCTTTCTCTGAGTACCTCATCAATGGAGAGTAAGTGCAGCACTGGATTTGGTCCTTTCACTTCAATTTTTATGGTTTGTTCTTATATAAACACATTTCAAGGAGTTTTACAAAAGCTGCATAATTCAAGACAGCTTTTGGCATGATGAAAAGAAAGTGAAAAGAGAGGAGAAAAGATCCTTTCATTATGATTTCAAAATGCAGGAGCAAGAAGTGTCCCAGACATCTGAGATGGGAAAGTCCAGAAAAGACTTCTTAGCAGCCCCCTATCTACATAAACAGTGAGACAAATAAGCCAGTATGAAATGCTGTGAAAAGCCACAGCAGCCCTGACTGTACTTTTCAGGATCTCAGAGGATGAAAAAAAACACCACTTTTTCAACGTAGAGCTGGTTGGAAATTTTTTTCTTGGGCTGACAAGAAACAGTACTCTCTGCAAAAACCTACACTGGAAAATACTGCTTTTGCTGAAGAAACAAACAAACATCAAAAACCAAAACAACAACAACAAAAAAAGCTTTTGTTTGGAAAAGTCTAATTAAATATTTCATTTGAGGTTATCTATTTAGCCAGTTAAAAGTTATTTTAAATCACTTGAAAAATCAAAGTGCAAGGCACTGTAAAAAAACATTAAAGAATGCACATTGTTGCTTAAATGTAAATCATGCAATGGTGACTGTGATGTGTTGCTGTACCTCTCCTGCCTTCCAGCTGCTGCCCTAGACAGGTGCTGGTCTGCTACAGCCCTGTGTCTCATCTGCCAGCCCTTTGGGGATGTCTTTGGATCCTTTACAGCACCCCACTCTCCTTAGAGGCTGCAGCTGACCCAGACCATTTCTTCCTTGCCGCCTTTTTTCAGGCCCAAAACTGAAACTCATTCACCAGTTCATGTTCTACAGAGGCCAACAATGAAGTCACAGAAATCTGACATCCATGTGGCCCTTCTGTCTGGTTCCCCACTCACCTGCTGAGCACATTGCTAGGTCTGGTTTGGGAGCCCTGTTTAACTGGTTCTAGCTCTGCCATGAGCATGACCTACGGAATTAGCTTTACATATATTTCACCAACTCTGGGTGGAAAATTCAGAGCAAAAGCAGACAGATACCTGGAAAGAGTCCCAGATCTTTGGGAGGAGTAAGAGAAGATTTCTGCAAGTTTTTTCTACTTGGGAAGAAATAGAGTATGTATTGTATCCAGTGCATGTCTTTCTAACAAATGTTCTTACATTGAGTAACTATAACCATCCATAATATAAACTCTAAATAACCCACCACATGGTACGAATCTATAGGTAAGTAAAATTAGAAATGGTTCAAGTGAATTCTTCCAGAACCAAAAGTTTGCTTTTTTTTTTGTTGTTTTTTTTTTGGTTTTTTTTTTTTTTTTTTTTTTTTTTTTTTCCCTTTTTTTCCCTTTTTTTTTTTTTTTTTTTTTCCCCCTCCCCTTTTTTT
>JAYDZK010000001.1:52112111-52129254 GCA_034509185.1 Euphonia xanthogaster
GAAGGGAAGGGAAGGGAAGGGAAGGGAAGGGAAGGGAAGGGAAGGGAAGGGAAGGGAAAGAATTAGGACAACCTAATCAAGTCCAAATTAGAACTGCAGAATTCTGGGAGGACATGTAGCACATTTCCTGGAAACATGGTCTCTCCTGAGCATAAGTACTTCCTAAGGTCCTGTGCCCCTGGGGCCATACCACCAGCACTGTAATGTGCAAAGAGCAGCAGCAACAACCAACAGCAGTGCAGAACCCAACCATTCCTGCTAAATACTACTCTCACCAGCTGGGGCACAAAGGCTTACTGACTCACAGCCTCTCAAGCTTTTTTAAAATTAGTATCAGGTTGGACTGGGCTTTGGAGCCAACTGCTACAAAATCTCAGCCTCCCCTCCCTGCCTCACAGTGCAGACACTCAAGGGCAGGGAGAGCATCCCAAATGCATGCCACCAAACGCCCCAGCACTATGTCTGCAAGGCCTCATAGTCCCGTTACCTTCAGTGCGTGCCAACCCAAACAAGAAGCAGTGAGCATGGCGCAGGTGGAGGAAATGGGCTCCTCCCCATGTGCCAATGGAAAAGGAGTGGCACGTGGCACCAGCCCAGCAGCCCCTCCTTGTCCAAGAGGCACAGAGCAGGGACGGCACACTGCTGCAGGTGCAGGAAAGCCACGGAGTTTGAGTCTCCCCACAGATTTCCTATGTTCCTTCCAAAGTCACAGTATTTTAATTGATATTTCTTATGAGAATTCAACAGGTGCAACATAAATCCCATGGATTGTGCTGAATCCCGCAAAATCTTGACTTTCATTTTGGAAGGGCAAGGTGGGGGGAAGAGGAGTTTTCTTGCTCTTTGGGTTTTCAGCCTTGAGCTACAGGAGACAGAAAAAATGCTGTATTTGCTCAAAGTGCTGCCAGATTAAAATAAGCAGCTATTCATCTTATTTTTCTGAAAGGATGGTTAAGTCATTGAGAAAAACTCATTGAATATAGAAATACTTTCATTTATAGCACAAGTACAGAGGGGAAAAACTTGGCTGTTCTCTTTATGTCCTGGAGTGGGGAGCAAACGCTCCTATGTCCATTTCTGCCCCTCCAGGCATGCACAGCAATGCAGATGGGACAGCCAGGAAGAGAACCTCTGGGCTTATGGACACACACTGGAACCCTGCTAAAACCAGTTAGCTGACCCATTCTGCCAGGGTTTTAGTTGTGAGGCAAGAGGTGCTAGGGATAACAAAGGTAGATGTCACCGCATAGGATTTCTTTAGCATGAAGTCAGGATATATCTCCTCTTGGTTTGCTCTCTACTTCACCAATTTATCAGTATATGCAGGTCTCCACAGGGTACACAGATTTAAAAAAACAGATAGGGAGGCAGATGTTGGAAATAAAGACACACTTCCACTTCTCATTTTTGCAATTGGCCTTGTACAGTGTTTCTTATGCAAATTCCTGATACAAGTTTGTTAGATGGTTTCAAGATTTTTAGGTTTCTGTATTTAAAAAGGTATTATAAAAATGTTAATCCCAACCAAGACTTTAGACCAACCAGGAAGATCATACTTCTAGCACTTAGGAAGAGATCAAGCTGATAAACTGCAAATGTGCATGTTTTTCTCCTTATTCCTGCACCCGTTATTCACTATCTAGTACATTTGTAGTTTGGTCTGAGTGCCTGACATGGGTCCTGCATGCATGCCAGGCCAGTCTGATAGTCCTCAAGAGGAAGGAACAGATATCCATCTGCTGACAGATGTTTATCAACTGATAGATGAGGTTTACATCCTTAGAAAAACAACTGTTTTCTTCTAACATCAACACTAATGCTCAGCACCACAACAACAGCAACAGTAAAACTGCTGGCAGTAGTAATATAATGGTAACATTGATAATAATAACTACAAGATTTACTGAAAACATACTGAAGATCATTAAGTTCTATAATACTGATTTCACTTAGTACAATCAGATGTGATTTTAAAGCAGAAATAAAAAACTAGGCAGAAAGGACAATATCTCATTTCTCTTCATTGTATATAGTAGAGGGGAAGAAATTATGCTTTTTCCTCCCTCACAAAAATCTGAGGTTTTTCACTAAATTTGACAAATTTTTTGTCAAGGAAAATCTAAAGCAATACAAAAGACAAAATATGGATCAATACAAGAAAAACACTTATCTCACTCCTCCTTGGTGCCTTTTGTCTATACTTTGACTTAAAAGCAATCTAAAAAATCTTTACAATATATGCTTGGGCGTTTAAAGGTGTTATTTTGACTTTCTAAGCATTTTTTTCCCTGATTTTTAAACAAAAAATTATGAAAACGGCTGTTCTCCAACAGACAGTGCATGTTTATCAATGCAGAATTATTGACAAAAAGACAACTGCTTAATATTAAGTCATTGTCACCCTCTTCCAAAAGCCTGCTGAATTGTAATACCTGACATTTTCATTGTACAGGTCCTAAAATAGGTCACCATGGGAGTCAACACCATTGTCCTCGTTTGCCACAGTGAAAGACTGAGGGACTCGCCCCAGGACAAGCAACATACCATGGAGCTGAAACAAGAACTTTCCTCTGTTGGTTGCAGCTCAGTGCTCTTTGGTCTTAGCTGTGAAACCAAAAAATGGTCTCTGAACAGATAGTTTATAATCTAGCCCTGATTTTGGAAGAAACAGTGACAATAAATCCCATCTCTATAGAGCAGGAGAAAGACCAGCACTTCTCCAGTGGGAATTATTGTGAGAAATTCTGCTGAGTGATTGAAGCAATATAGTTTGGGGGGGGGGGGCTCATCTAAAGGGATTGGGACGTGGCATGCCCCTCTCAATTTCCCCCTAACAAAGCAGATTTATCTACATTTATGAAAAGTACAATGCTGAGAGAATGTTATCTAAAGTTTAACTGGGGAGTGTAAGGAAAGTTTAAATAAAAGTCTTTCAAGGAAAAATAATGAGCAGAATTACACCAGAAACAGTTGCTATATGGATAAGGCAAAATGTTTGACAAGAAAAACATCTCTGAGAAGAAAGCACAAGGGTAGAGCTATTATAGCCTCCGAGGCCTTTTCCCTCAGACTTCTTATTTTATAACATATTTCTAAAACACAACACCCACAACTGTTTTTCTTCATCTATCAAAGCATAAAATTGCCAGTCCTTTGACCTAACTTAAATGAAGGAAGTAGCAATGTTAGGTTTAATTAAAAACAGCAAATATTTGTACAGCTGTCCTTGGTTTCACAGCACAGAAATAGGTTTAGCATCAAATCTTACAGTTCTAAGTCCTCTGGGAACTATATACAAAAACATATAGGATCCTTCTGGCTGATTTGCCAAAGCCAAAACTACGGGGTTTTTTGAGTTATTTCAGGTGGGGCTCATTCAACCTTCCCGTTTCCAAACCACTGTTTTCCTACTTGAGACATTTTTTTTTTCCATGCTCCAAATGTGATACTCCCAGCTTGACAGGTTTGGATGCATTTGATGCATTTTGGGGTTGTGAATAATAGTAATAAAACTGGAGGTAGTCTGAGAAGTTTTGGCTTATCATCAGCCTTTCTGCTGAAAACCCTGATGGCCAGACCCATCTGGGCATTGCCTGGTGTCTCTGCCTCTCCATGTGGGTGTCACCGGGAGGTACCTGGTATGGAATGCAGGAGTATCAACCAGATCCATCCCCAAAACTAGGAGGGGTAGGGAATGAAGGACTTTGCTCCTGGCCCTTGCTCTCATTTTAAATTACACCTTGAAACACCCTGTAAAATCCTTCGGCAGCGAGGTCTATAATGCAGCCTTCGGAGGCTGACTCCGCATGCCCCTCAGCCCTTGACTGGGCCAGCCAGGGCAAGCCCACTCCCAGCAGGGACCACAGGAGGATTTACACTGCCTTGTACAAGAGGCTTGGCAACCCCAAGCTCTGGGCTCTCCTGCCTGTTCCTCCGAGGGACCTGCAGCTTTCAACCTGCCAGGGGGTGTTGCAGAGGCAGGTGGGGCAGGTGGCTACCCAGCACAGAGCCAGAGATAAGAGGGGAGAAGGAGAGAAAGGCCCAAACTGGGGTAAAAAGCCTCACCCAGGTCTGGAGCAGAAAGAGAGGGGGGAATCCTGATGGCCAGTTTGGGTGCTCTGCCTGCATCCGTCAGGTACCAGACAGGGCGTCTCCTCCTCCTCTGGGCTCTGCAGACCCCCAGCTTCCCCATGACCCCCACAGCCTTCCCACACCCAAACCTCCAGCACCAGCAGGTGCACAGACCAGGAGAGGAGGAGAAGGTCCAAGCATGGTGGGGCTCAGGGGCTGGAAGGAGAGAGAAAAGCTCTGGGGAAGAGCCCTAAGGAAGGAGAAGAGAGTGGAGACTTACGTCTCAGCCCCAGTGAGACCCAGCCAGGCGGGCTGGCCCAGCCAAGGCTGGAGGGATGTGAAACACTTCAAGAGATGGCTCTGCACAGCAAGATGTACCTATTAACAGAAGCAACTTCCCATCTTCTACATGTAGAACATCTCCTGTTGCATCTCCTACAGCAGAATCCTCTTGGTCCTCACCCAAGCCTAGGAGAGAGACAAGAAGTACACTGATCTTGGTTTTCTGACAGAATGGCAGTGGACTGCGCTCATAATTGCACATGCTGGGTCTTGCCATGTGAACTGCAAGAGTTTCAATTACAGTAATTTTCAGTTAAGTAATTTAAGCCTAAAACCCATAAAACAGAAAGCTGCTTGACAGTTAAGTGCAGTTGCATCACAGGAGTTCAGGGGATAAAAAAGCTTTTTTGGCAGAATGAAGGCTCACTGACATGCTCAGTAGCCTGGAAAGATTATTTAGAGCTGTTTCAGAAGCCAGTTTCATATGTCTAAATTTCTAGAAATGCACATAAAGTCTTAAACTGTGAAGCTATTCTCCAGTCCTCAAGGAGCCAAAAAGCAACACAAGATGCAGAGTTGTAACCTGCAAGTGGAATATGGCTGACCCACAGAGCTCAGAATTGTTCAAAACTAACACACAATATATCCAGCATAAGAGGCGAAATGAACATATGCTCGGGAAAATTCTCAATTTTCTGGTAAATAAAATTGTTATGCATATTAGCCCAGGAAGAAGTCTAAGAAAAAGCCTAGGTATGGGCTTGCAATTCATGGGTTTAGTTGTCCAAGTCCAACATCTCTCCAATGTCTTGTCCCCAGTCAGTTTATGTTGGCATTGTCCAACATAAAAGGCTTTTACCTTATTATATCTTGGGTATACCACATAGACCAAGATGGCAGTTCTTGTCCAATTTTTAGTACCGAAGGTGCATGCCACAGAAACACCATCAGTAGTAGACACAAATTGCTGGGCTGGGTGAGCTAAAGCAATATTTTGCTTTTGCTTCTATGCCAACTTTCCTGGTAAAGATAAGTACAATGTGGGAAATTGGGGCATACCAAAGCAGCAAAGACATAACCACTTTAAAGTCTCATCTGGTGGATGAATATTTGTGAATTAAGTTTTGCTGTGTCTTTTTGTTTCTCAGTATCTGGGTGATGAACTTGACATATTGCAGGACGCTGTTTTCGTGTGTACTGTGTCCAGTTTTGTGATTGTTCATAATTCATTAAAAATTAAATCCAGGCTGTTTCAAATCAAGATACAACTCACGCATAAGCTCAGTTATCAAGAATCAGTAGCACCTTTAAACATTTGGATCCAAATATTTTCAGCCTCTAGGAAGACCCACCTGAGAGTCCACTAGAAATAAATACGTGCTGAGGTGGAAAGGATGATACTGGAAACTAAAAAGAATGTTAGAATGTGTTAGATGTGTTTAAAAAAATCAAATTAATTAGTCAGACATAACTCTTAAAAATGAAACAATAGTGACAGATTGGAGTTCTGCAATACTAATTTTCCAGCAACTTCTTTGTTGTTCATAACTTAAAATAAACAAGGCTAATGGCATTTGGATTTTGCTAGCTTGATGAAATACAGCCATCTCAATGAAGGTTTTATTTTCTTCCTCTTCTTTCTCAGAACAGCTTTAATATCTACTTGCATGAAAGTATAAGTTTTGAAACCACTGAGACTATGGTTTACTTTGGGTTCTGATTTTTGTATTCTACTGGAAGCTAAGTTAGGTCCTATTTTCCCATTGTCATGAACTGTTGAGCCCTGGGACTTTCCATCCCAATCCTTCTTCAGTGAGGGTACAGACATTCTACCATAGGTTTCCTCAAACACTGTGTCTCAGGTAACCAACACCTTTAATTGCAAGTAATTTCACCGATGCAGATTTGCATTTGAGGTAATTTGGATGCAAGGGATCCATTTATATTAAAACCTGTTTGTAAATTCCAATGAACAAGCCCTTAAACGTAATCTCTGAGATGATGAATTGGCCAAAGTCCCTTCAAAATGGCAGCCCTTGATAACATGTTCCTCCACTCATGGTTTTTGAAGGAAAGCTCCATGTTTATGGCTCACAGACACTCGTGGTAGGAGTCAGTATTTGACACTTCTCATTAATTGATACAGTTACATCTCTTTCAGTTACTTCTTGGGAAACATGATTTTCCTGTTATCCCTTTGTTTTGAGGTCGTTCCTTGTTTTCCTCTAATTAGTTGGTTTAGCAGCTGAACTGGTTCAAAAAAAATCACTCTATAAAATAGTCCCAAAACACAGACACAGTCTTGAAGAAAATATAGAATCAAGGAATGGGAAGAACACAGTGAAATAGTTCATCCTCTGTAGGTATTGACAGAAACACTTTGTGCTGCTCTCCAGTGCACATTACAGTGCTAGTCCTCAGCAATTAAAAGGCAGGCGTTAATTTCTGATGAAAAGTGACACCCTCACAACAACTTGGAGCAAACTTTCCTATTGAGAGCAAGCGTGTTGTTACTGAGTTTGCAGTACAACTGCAGAGATGACTTAGCCAAAGGGGAGATGGGAGATGGGGAAGGGCAAGGGGCCCCTTTCCCCCATCCCAGCACCCAGGTGACCCCTTCACCCTGATGTCTACCCCGCTGATTGCTGGCATCACACCCACAAGCGAACTCCTTATGCCTCCTGCCCCCACAAAGGCATCCTGTGTTAATGCCTGTGCTCTCTCCTGTAATTACACACTGCTAAGGTGAACAGAACAGCCTGTTTTAAAAATAGGTTCTGTATTTTAAGCAGCAATATGAGTGCTTTTGAAAAGGAAAAACACAAGGTATAAAAGTTTCCCAAAATAGCAGTGTGTGGCTTGCCCTGGCTGTGCTCAGGTGCAGCTATGCATTACTCCAGCTTTTTGATAGCATCCTGTCTCTTGCACTGAAGTTACCAAGGGGCTGTGAGGGTGGCTCTAAATCAGAAATGTGTAGTGGATAGGACTGGGCCAATCTCAATGGCAGCCAGAAGGGAATGGAACATAAATCCCGCCAAGGTAAAATGACCTTCCCAATTGCAAAACAGTCACGGTGTTTTCTTTAAGGGGGAAAAGAAAATAGTGTCCTTAAAAAGTGCCAGATTGGCAGAGAGGGATAATAAAAAAACCTTCTGACAGTGCAAGTTTCTCCTGCCCCTATGCTATGGCACTGCTGCTCTGCCCAGCACAGAGAAAGGTCAGGGCAGAAGGCTTGGCACTCCTAGACAAAAGGAGCAGCATTGCCAGACCCACACATCCACCTGTAGTTCCCTTGCCCTGGATGTTCTGTCTGGGTGAAACAGTGCAGTTGCTGTGAAATCAGCCCAGTAGCACTTAGTTTGTACTGAGAGTGAGTCACATCTCCAAGACTCAAGTGATGGCAGAGGCAGCTCTGCCAGGCTCCTTGCAGGCAAGCAGGCAGGCAGTGCATTGCCTCTGCTAAGTCTGCCACAGCGGTGCCAGACACAGGCTTTGTTTTCCTGCTGGAGAGAGACCCATCCCTAGGGAAGAAAGCAGAACCCGCAAGTTCACTGAAGGACAAACAGCAGCGCGTCAGCAGGCATTGCTGGCTTTGGCCACAGGTGACCTGAAGATCTGGAGATGTCCTCAGGAGATCAGCAAGGGCTAGCTCAGCCATAGCATAAGCCCAGGGCTTTTCACCCTGGGGATTTACCCATTTTGGGTGATGAATACGGAAACGGTGGCAGTTGCTAGATGACATTTCTAATGGTAGCTAATAAGCTTGTTTTCTGGTTGCTAATTTCCTGCCACAAATCAGAAATTGGTTCTCAGTACCAAACTAACTCATTCTTCCTTATGCGGGAGATCTGGTGACTGATTCATAAATAATGGCTTCGGGTTGGCGGAAACGAGATAAATTGCTTTCATTAAAATTCACATAAAACAGAAGCTGAGTCCCTTCTTGCCACCACAGATTGAACAAATGTGCCAACATGCACGTTTTTCATTTTGCAGCCACTGATAATATGAAGCTGTTCCTGGACCCAATACTTTGAATGTTCATTTTTTAAAGTAATTAATATGAAGAGCAATGCTGGAAAAAATTGCCTCACCCTCCATAAAGTTATATGCAAGCTGTAGGCATCAATACTCATTTGTGTGGCTTTTTTTTTTTTGAATACTGACAGTTTGAACTTTTTCAGGCGAGCATATGCTTCCAAGATCTTTCTGGAAACTCAGAGGAAATACGCTTAAGTGATTCCATTTTATTAATATAATAGTCCTGCACTCTGCATGAATCTGCACCTGCTGGGTTAGAAAAAGGCTTTCCAGTTACAAACTGCAGAACCAACTACACGAGGGGCTTGGGAGACTTCTTTTTCCACAGGAACAGTAACTTTACAAGAAATTATTAAAAACTTCACCATTCTCAGTGGTATACATTTTAGGAGATATCTTCCAAATGCAACCTTTTTAGAAAACAGATGCTGAGAGACAATTACTGAGAGACAATGCTGAGAGTTGAAGTGGAGCTTATCTGTCTCATGATGTTTCCTGAGGACTGAGCTGCTCAAACCATGTTTCCCTTTAGGATCCTCACAGAGAAAGAGGCACTCCAGATTCAGTTCATCCTACAACAGCCATCTAGGCTGGGTCAGATAAACCATTCCTATTGCCCCCCACTGACCCCATGCAGAGCCTCTGGGAAAAAGTTTCAGCTTAGACTTTCATGTACCCAAGGAATGCCTCAGGAATCATTTTCTAAAATGGCCATTTTATTCCTCCAGAAGTTGAGCTATGCTGAGAGTTTATACTGGAAAAATATAAAATAGGTCAGTGGGGGTGGTAGTCCTGAATTACCAGAAATGGACATCAGGAGCTCTGGCACTCCAGCCATGACTCCCAGATTTTGGCCCACCAATCATGGAGTGCATCCAGCACCTGGACCAGGGCACCGCCACTGCCACTCTGCCTTCAGTGGAAATTTTGTCTACCAGGACACATGGAGATTAAGAAAAAATGTTGAGGGTTGGCAGCAGGCCTGGGTCTAAAATCTGAGTGTGCTGAAGAAAAAGGCAGCTGTCTGTAACAGCCAGCTGTAGGAATCTGTTTGATGGGTTAGGTTGGCATCTCTGAATAAAACAAAAGATGGAAGAAAGCCGTTTGTGTCTTCTTCAGGGAAGCCTTTATAAAAGTGGCTTCTTCATAAACGCGGAGCAAGTTGGTGGATAACATCAATTTTATGTTAAGGTTCAAAAATAAAAGCTGGGCCATCAGAAACATCCTGAAACTTCAGCCTACCACTGAATGACAACTGCATGAAACAGACCCATAGCAGTGGAAAATTTTAAGCCGTAAATTAGCCTTGAAACTAGTAGGCCATGTTGTTTTTATTCTGGGGGAGGTTCTTTATTAACTCATCTGTCTAAACATATGGATTTTGACAAATGAAAGCTGCAGGGAGGATCTGCTCCTGTCCTGCAATTGAAAACACTTAAAATTAAATTATTGCAAATATTCCTGTTACCCTCTCTTAAATGGCAAAGTACCACAGGAGCTGTTGCTCTCAATCAGTTCAGCTCACAAGGGGCCTATTTCCTGAAGCTAAAATGGATGGAAGGAATTTTTTAGTCTGAAACTTTTTCTTCAGTTAGTTACTGCCCACTTTTACTGAAAGGAGATAAATAAGTTAAGTTTTTGTTCTCTGTCATGTATCCTAACACTCCCATGTGCTGGACACCTGCAAAAGCTAGCAAAGCCAGCTTGTTTACTTAGTGCAATTTATTTGACCTTTTAATATATTTGAGTAAGGATTTTATATCTAAGGCAACTTTACAGAACAGATTTGAAAGGTGACCTTCAAAGGAAACATCAAAATCTTTCTGAAAAAGGAAACTTTGGAAATATATGTGAAAAAGGCTGCTTTTCAGCTAAGCTCCTGACTCAGGACTCCCTGGCTTTTCGGCACAGGGACATACCAGAGCAGTGAGTTCACCTTGCCTACAGCAGACCTACAAGTGCTACCATACAACACCGGAGGGCCCAAGAAAGGTTTTGGATGGCCAGTTCCAGAGTTGCCATGACAAATGCCTTCTATCTGCTGGCTGGGGCAGTCACTCAGCACTGGTTTTGATGTCAACCTGCATTTTAATCCTTAACTGAAAATCATTTTTGCTTTTATGAACCTGGGATTGTCTAGGTCAAATGGAGCTCTTTTAGGGAGTGATTGGGAGCAGACAGAGGCAAAAGGGAATGTTTTCTTTTAGTCATTGTATAAATGTGCATTGCCTTACAGTACTCACAAACCTATGCTGGCCGAGGTCACTGGAAGGGAGAAGGCTGCCCCTGCCACAGGCAAGGTCCTACACCCAGCAGCACTACACATCCTTGGGGAAAAACTGGTTCCACTTGGCTTTTATTTCTGAACACAGAGGTCAAGGGGTTCCATGAGCTTCAACATACAACTTTAGTTTGACTGCATTAAGGAATGCATTTATCCCATGCAGAGCATTTCCCCATCACAGGCAGCTGCTTACCATGCTGCAGGCCATGCCACCTCTGGGGGACTGGGAAGCCTTCAGAATTAGTTATGGTGTGCAATGGACAGAGCTGTTGAGTTCACCCGCCTCACTGGTGATCCCATTCACATCATAGATGAGGAACACTGCATGGAAGTGATGCTTCAGCAAGGGCTGCTGTCATAAAGTCCCCTCAGGAACCATTGAGACACCTCTGGATATAACATTTCCCTGAGGTCCTACCCCTGCCTGATAGGGTAGAGGGAATTAAATTGCTTGAGAACAGATGCAAAAGGTCTGTCTAGCAGAAATATAATTTTTTAAAAAGTAATTGTTGAGGCCTGGAGAAGTAGGTGCCCATTAATACTGAGAAGGTGCAATTGCTATCTAGGGCTTCTTGCCAAGACATCTTGCAGTGGTTATTTAATGGTTACATACATTTATCTCAAACCTAAAGATCTTTCACGCTAAATCAGAAAATGTGCATAATTAGGAAATTTCTGCTTAGAAAATCATGCCTAGAGCGCTTGTGGAGAAGTATTTTTCCCTCACTTCTTTTTATGCTAGTTCTTTTAGGATAGCATTGTGTTAAGAAACATCTGTTGTCATACGGCTTTACAAAGAGAGGGACAACAATTTGAGAAAGACTTACTTGAAGCTCACCAGCGTTTGAAGACCATCATTGAGAAACTCATTTGTTCATTGGCAGTTTTTCCCTCAGATTCTTATATTCCGGTCTGATCTGCTCTGAGGCAAATCCTGCAAAATCCCCTGGCAATGTGAAGGAGCAGGCTGCTTGCCCAAGGAACGAGCAAAGCTTATGAGCTGTAACGCTCCTATAAAAATCACAGATACCTTGAAAGGTGAATCCTGGAGATTTCACTGTAGCGAGAGCTCCTGCTGACTTTATATGAGTGAAGATTTCCCAGAGGAAATGGTGTTCCTGCAAAGCAGTGAATAGCCTTCTCATATCAAACTCATACCAAAATCATGTTATTAGGAGCTGGGAATGTCTCCAGAAGTTGCTCTGGAGGAGTAAGAATCCATTCTTAAATAATAGGGTCTTGAAATGAATACAGAAATGTGGAGGCTGAGAAGACAACCATCAGAAATCTCTCTGTTTTCATACCAGCTCAGGAAAATGTGTTTTCAAGTAATTCTTTATTAAGTGAACACTTGAGAGAGACAAAGAAAACAGAGTGCTTAAATATGGACTCTTTCATGAGAAGGTATACAGCCTGATTATGTTGCATATAATAATAAAATAAAAGACAGTCTGCTAGATCTTTACTGAATTTTACCATAATAAGCCAACTAACCAATGGAGAGGTGTAAGTGCAGTATCTTCTGTTGAGAAAAGAAAAAAAAATGCAAAGAAAAAGAAAAAGAAGAAGAAAAATATGTGGGTCCAGTGGGATCAATCACTTTAAAGCAATAAAAGGTTTTGGTAGATGATCCAGTGGTGGTGAATGGAAAGCAAAGCAGAAGAGGCATTAACACGGTGAAGCGAAGGTATTTATAAACTGAGGTGAAACATTTGTGAAGATCGCTTTGCAGAGCTTTCTCAGCCCCATGACGGTGCAGCAGACAGCATAAAACTTTGCTCTTCTACTGCCAAATCAGGATGGTTTATGAAGTCACTTACTTCTGTCAAACAGCTGCAGCTGTAATCCTGAGAAGAGACATTTTCCCCCCCCCCCCCTTTCCCCTTTCTGCATTAAGATTCAATGTCTGTGTGATTACTGAGCAGGAATAAGGGCTTGTAAAATTTTTTTTTAAGAGATAAATTAAGCTCCTTTTAACTGTGATTTGGGTAGTAGGTGAGGGAATTTTGTAGACTATGAGATAGAAAATATCTCTTTCCATTGGCTGGAAGAGAAAATTTCCAACATGTGATTTTTAATTTTTTTTAAATTATTTAAAAAAATTTGTTAACGTGTGATCAGGAACATCATCAGCTGAATACTTTCCAAATGTGGTTCCATACTCTGATTGATTTGCCATATTTTATGTTCACACTTTAAATGTTACACTGGTTTCATTCTCCCAACTACAATTAAGGATATCTCAAAAAACTTGCGCATTGGCTCTTGGTGCAAACGCAGACAGCTGCCCGGGGTTGAAATTTTGCATGGTATGTCTTAGCTTAGGAATTATTTAGAAGTAGTAAAAAAGTGCCATGAAGGTCCAGCCAGCACTAGATACCTGCTTTCTTTTTTCAAATGTGACTCTGTCCCTCAAGGGAAGAGGGAAAAGGGCTCTGCTGGGAGCACAACACGGCGGTGTTTGCTGAAATGTTGTGATCTCCAGGGCAACGCTGAGCATAACAGCAGGCAGCAAATAAACAGAGGGAATGCACACAAAGGTGTTATACACGTTCCTACTCCAGTTTCTAGTGAGTGTACATCCACTGTTGGTGGCACCACCCATGATAGGGAAGGACAGAAAGCTGAAGAACTCCTATGAAATGAGACTTTTGGCTATTTTTCTAATGGTATCCTCTTGGAGGGGAGACATGAAGACAGCAGAGAGGCCGGGGGAGGAAACCTGTGGGGAGGCAGCTACCGCTGCAGCCCTGAGATTACCCCACGTTGCAGAGAGCAAAGTGATGCCACCACCCCCACACACCCACTGGAGCCCAGACCCCTGCTGCCCCAGCTGCAAGGGGCTGTTTTGTTATTTCCCCCCATTTAGGCTTTTTACAGTTGGTTCTATTAGTTCACTTCATCTGCTCTTACCACAAAAGATACCCTATTACAGGGCCTGAGTTCTAGTTTCTTCAGCAATGCATTAGCCTCAAGCACAAATGGTTTTATCTCCAGTTTAATTAAAAAGTCATTTAAAAGAAAAGCTTCCCCAAAGAATCTCTATACCCCTCACTTGTAGGCAGCTCAGTGTGTTGAAATCCTGGTCTGAAGATCAATAGGAAGATCCCATTGACATCACCAGGGCCAGAATCTGAGCTATGCTGTCCAGGTCAAAGCTCACTTCATCCGTGCTGCTAACAGGGTTGGCATAAGGAAGATTCTGAAAATAAACTAACAAACCTATGCCTGGCTGACTCGAACTCTGTTTGTCAGGTCACATGCATGTGTACAGAAAACTAATGAGGAAATTGCAGAGCAGTGAAAGTATTTGGCAGATAATTTTCTCCTCAAGGTTCCTAGAAACTAGAAAGTCCAGCCACAGTTCTACCAAACTGGACAGGCTCCCTTCTGGATGGCTCAAGGCTTGCAGAGATTTCTAGCTAATGAAACACAAGGCCCAGAGACTTGGGGAAAATTTAGGCCTTCTGACTATCACTCTTCATGTCTTTTTTCAAGAGCTAGTGTTTATGCTGAAAATTTCCAGAACTCTTTCTTTCCCAAACGTTCCCACTTAAAATGAAATTTTTTGATTCATGGTCATTTAAAAAGAAAACATTGTTAAATTCTTTGAAATTCTGGCTGGAAATCCAAGAACCCCTTGGGAAATTCATCTTGCATCAGAATATACAGCACAGGTCTTCAATTCCTCTCCCTGTCCTTGAGATGATGGTGCAAAGGAATGGGAGGGCAATGGGTTCTGAGGCCCCTGAGTCTGCAAACACTTTGGGTATGGTTTCATGACTCAAAGTGCTCACATTACTGTGGTTTAATAAGTTACCACCCATCAGCTGAGCTGTGGCAACTGCCTGTGCACATACAATTAGCTCACCCTAATTGCAAAATATGCAACTCACCCCCTTTCAGGAGATCTGTGCAGCTGCACATTTAGCTCAAGTTACCCCTTGGCATGTTTGCTGCTCAAGGTCCCGTTTCATCATGCCTTAATTGAGATGAAGTGTGCTGGAAGAGACGAGCATCCGACATGCCCCTGGGGAGGGGATTCACAGCTCTCCTGGCCTCATGGCCTTGGCAGGCTGGCAGTCCCCTGCCAGGGTGAGCAGCCCTTGAGCCAGGGTGCAAGCTGCTGTCTGCTGTGCTTGTGTTTGCTATGTAGATGGTGAAATTTAGAGCATCAGGGAGAAGAGCCTACATTCTGTCTCCCTGCCCGCGACACGTGCAAAGGGACCTGCTGTCACCAGCACAAGTGCCAAACACAGAGTGCTGCCACACCTAAAAAAGCTCAGATTTTAATGCCAGCATATTCCACTTTGGGTTCAGAAGAAGAACAAACACTGCTTGCACTTCTGTTATTCCATATACTCACCCCAACATCCTACACCAAAGCATCTTTGATTCAGAGCTCTCTGTATGCACCTTTTCTGTGGTGCTTTCCAAATGACACCACCCAGTTCAGCACAAACTGCTCTGGATATCATCCACAAAATCAGCCTCTTTGCCTGGGTTATGTACTTACATCTCCTGCTACCAGGCACTTGATGAAACAGCTTCCTCCTCCTTACCAGTCCTTTTGGGCTTGGATGACTCAAATCCTTGCTCACGTGAGCACTCCTTGCTTGAGCACACACTCTGTTGTTTCAGCCGCATCTTCCTACAGTGGCATCTAAAGGATCAGGATGTTTCCCACCAGCATGCAAAGTTTCAAACACGAGATACCCTTGCTACAGCAGGGAACTGGTGAATAAGAAACTGAACCTGCAAGGAAACCCTGAGCATGAATGTATCAACAATTCCATCTGATAAAAGTATCCTCCTATTGTACTCTGCACATGAGGCTCAGGTCAATAAATGAGGCAAAGTAGTCCAGGAAAATACAAAACTTACATAGTAAGGCAACAAAAATGTACATATACACCTTTTCATGGCATATATAGAACTACTTGGATTTTGTTTCCAAAATCTAGGATGAAATTTAAAAACTAAAAAAAAAAAAATAAATTAGAAAAAAAGTTCTATGATTTTTCATATGGATATTTTTTCTTAACTAAATTTCATGCTAACTGCCCTGCATTTTCTTTTAGCTGCTTGGAACAGTTTGAGATTTATATCAGAAAAGAAGACTGGAACACTGTTTTCCAGAAGTTGTTGGTTTTGCTCTGACCAGTCCTACCATTTAGGTAACCTTTCCATACCTCTGTAGCACATTTCATCTGTCATTCACCTTTGAGCAGCACACCTGAGCTCATGAATCCCTGCTCTGAGATTGCTTTAGCCTTCCAAATTCCTGTCCAGATTCAAAGAAGCAGAGCTCCTTGTTTGTCAAACATTAAAGTGTACTTCCTTCACCGTCAACTTCAAATACTCAGTGCCAGACTAAATGTGCAATATCTGACAGGCGCCCACACCTAGAAATTGAGGGGTTTTTATCAATTTTAAGCTGAATATTGCATGGCTTAAGGGTGACTGTCACTTTGAACCTCTCCAGACAGTTCAGAGGTTGCTAAATTTGTGTTATGTGCAAACTTGCACGTGCTAAGAAAATGTCACATAAGGAATCTAAAGCTTCCCTAGGAAAACTTCCCTAGGAAAACTGATTTTATAATTGCATCACACCACAGAATGTTCTGGTTTCTTCTTCAGCTGTGTTTGTGGTCATTAGAGAAGGTCAGTGTGCAACAAGCACTGTTAAGGCAGTGCCATCAAACAGGCAAAGGAAAGAAAGAGCTGTCAAAGTTTGGTTTTGTTTTTTTTTTTTTTTGCCAGTCCATCAATATCTCCCTTTTGGACAGGCATAATGTGAAAGTCTTTAATTCCAAACCCTTTGTCTGGAGGCTCCTCGGAGTGTGCGCCCCAGACAGAGAGCATACTCAGGACGGAGAGTGTTTCCCGAAGGAATCCCTGTGACCTTTAGTGCCACGCGTGGCTCCCTGCTTGCCGCACGGCTGTCCTGTGGAGGAGGAGTTGTGGCCCACAGAGATGGCAGCCGAGAGACGCTGCCCTCGCTGGGCACAGCCGCAGGGCACCCCAGCTGCCACAGCCCCTCGTCATCCCTCCCACGGGCAGGACAAGGCCAGGCCTGGGCTCAGCCTCCAGATGGGAATGGACACTCCAGGAAAGGTGGAGACAGGATCACTCGGGCTTTGTCCAGCTTTGCACGTTGCTGCCCAGCTCTGCACGTGGTGGTGTGTAACTTCAGTGCCTGCTGTAACCTTGTTTGCTCAGAGAAAACCAGCAGGAACTGCTGAGGGATCCTGGCCAGTGCCCTCCAGGGTCCCTCTGGTGCCGGGATGCGTAGGCGGGCGCGGCTCCCGGGGTGACAGACTAGGGCTGCATCGATGTCTCTCAGTGATCCTCATGCCGGCTCTGCTCCGCAGGGGCCCCGCAGCGCCGCGTCCCCACTCGCCCTCGGTGCCCTCGAGTCGCCGCAGCGCGGCCGGCGGGGCGCGGGGCTGCGCGGGGCCGCCC
>JAYDZK010000001.1:52137618-52165708 GCA_034509185.1 Euphonia xanthogaster
GTGAGAAGCGCTTGCCGTTTCTCTGTCCCATGGCATCCACACCTGGGGTAACTCAAAGTATCACTACTCAAAGTATCAGAACTGTTTGTCACATATGGGGCACTTCAGTTTTTTGTCCACTTCAATAGGTCTATTTAAAATTCAGTGTGGTGCTCTCACTGAATCTACCTTTTCCTTATTTTTTCCCTACTTGTATACCAAGTCAGTTGAGGGAATGTGACAGTTCTCAGATACTACTAGAAATCAGTTATTGGACATGAACAGTAGTTTGGGTTAAATTTACTTGGAACAAGTTATTTACAAAAATGTTTATCATCAATAAAAAAAGAAGGCTGAAGAATTCTAATACAATTAACACAGTTATTTCAAAGCTTCTAGCATATATTTTAATTTGTTATCTCTTCTGCTTTATATCCTCATGTTGGTTGATGGACCTATATCTAATATTTAATTCTTCTATCCATATAGTTTCTAATATTCTATGTTATTTTTATTATAGTCTTCAAAATTACCTTTAATAAAGCCCCAAATTTTGGTACCACTAAAATGACCAAGTATATGTTTATGTGCTCTATCTCTTTAGGAGAAAATATAAAATCAAACTGGAATTTTTTTTTTAGCTGTTTTCAACTTCTAAGTGAACAAGGAAAGCTTTGAAGAAATTTTTGAAGTGTTCTCTGAAATATCTCCTTACTTAAAACAAAACCATATCGCATCAGCCATTACAAAAATATTCTCCTTTGCCAGGAGACCACACGTGAAGCTTCAGGTGGGAAAAAATTAGGCTTACAAAAGAAGAAGAAAAAAATATTGTGTCTTCCAATAAAAATCAACATGGAACTGCTACTGTAGTTCCATTATAAAGACTCATTTTATGAGACACAACATTTCCAGTTGCTCTCTAGTAGGTCTCATTTCCATAAGCAAAACCCTTCTTTATTTCTTCCACAGTTTCTTATAGGTCTTTAAGGAGCTATGAAAAGTCTCTTGCCAACAGGGAATTTCTTGCAGAAATAAAGTGTCTTAGGAAACATTTTTTTATAGATCTGGAAACATATTAATGATTAAATCCTTCAGAGCTGAGTGTTTGCAGTTTCCATTGGCTTCTATGTGAATTACAGATGCTGGGCATCTTTTCATATCAGCTGTAATATCTGAATACCTCAAGTGTTAGACGATTGTACCAGGCTTGAAAGAAACCTTAGGGCTTTGCCTTCTGAACCACACAACAGAACACAGGTTCTCATATTGAAACCCATGAGTTTCAAATTCAGGATTCGGGTCCTTAAAATCATGGGACAGGCTTAAAATTCATGAGCTTTTCCAGTTTTTATGTGATTCACTACTTTAAATCTGTTTTCAAAGTCAGCTTCTTTCCTTTTAGGTTTTCTCTGCAGAAATCCAGGCTGGAAACGCACTTTTCTTTAGAACAGGATGGTTTACTTACCTGTCTCCTGCACCTGGGGCTAAAGAAAGATGTCAAACATTTAGTGTTGCACTACAGGCCTTGATGTGGCAAAGTCATTGTCCCTCCCGCAGGTCTGGTGCCGTGCTCCTGCTTGTCTGTCCCGGCACAGCCCTGTGCTTTCTCAACACTTAGCTGGGGACACAGAACCAAAAAAAAAAAATCTGTGGGAGGCAGAGCTGCAGCTGCTGGAGGAGCTTATTTTATCTGTCAGCAACTGTACATGAACCCTCTCTGCTGCAGGATAAAATCTGACAGAGAGGCATAAGTCCTGACAGAGAAAGCTTTATGTACATTAAAGTCCCCATCAACCTGTCAATGCATAAATGGCCATGTGCAATGTAAGTGATGATTAAAAGTGATCAAAAAGAAAGCATTTAAAAACCAAATGAACCAACCCACTACGCCAGATCTACACCAAAGCTTCTTGATAAGTTAAACTGTTTTTAAGTCGGAGATCAGCAACAAAAGGCCTGACTGCCAAAAGGCATTTTAGACATTCAGCAGATTTCCTTTTAAAATGTAAGATAAGAAACCATCAAAATATAAATGAAAAAGACTCCAGTCAATGGTATAAAATTTCTTGAGGAATCAAGGAAAGCGTGTCCCATTTGTGGGTCTGCTTCCAAGGCCTTCTCCCTCTCCTTCAGTTTTTGTGATTTTGTGTTCATGGCAAAACCAGTTTAGAGTTGGAATGGCCACATTCAGCCTACAGCCCAATAGTGATCCCCTTTGGAAGGATATTTATTATTCCTGCTGCCTTTAATGGCCTGGTTAATCTGTGTAACCAAGTACTGTAATCCATGTAATCCCATGGCCTTTTCACTTGTCCTTTATTGACCAGACAGGTATTTGTTATGCTGCTGCTTGTGCTCTTCCCTCCACATAGGCTGACAGCTCTTCACACATGAGGATTTCCCACCACACTCAGTGTTTGTACAGAGCTGGCACAACCGGCCTGAAGCTTCCAAGGGCTACCAGATAAAACAAACAAATACTCCTGAAGCCGCCCTAGTGATTTGCTGACGTTTATTAGCCTCTTTATACCATTGAAGCTGGCAGAGGGCAAGGGAATGAGAAGAAAAATGCCATTTTGCTTTAATAAAAAAGAAAAATAATAGAGAATGAGGTGTTGTGGGGAACCAAGCTCCATCCATAGTGTTCTCAGACTCTGGGTAGTCACCTTCTGGGGAGGTACTAGAAAAAAAACTCTAAAATTTTTCAAAGATGAAAGTCAGCTCAAGGTATTCTGTAAGGCAATGACAATTAAGTCAGTAATATTTTCTCAGAACCTTTCCATCAATATAAGGCACTCCTTTAATTGTGTCACTCAAATAACATTGCAGCTATCAGTCAAAAATGTAATTCTTCATTTTCCTGCATTTCTATGCCTCTGAGGTTAACAGATGTACCTACTCCAGTGATATGTCTGTATGAATGTCTGCTCTAGACCTACACACTGAATAAATGACTGAAGATATTTGTCAAGCTGCCCCTGGGAGTGGCCTCATATTTTTTGTGTAAGCTTCAGATAAAAGTCTAAACATCTGGATACTTATAAAAATCATTAGGGCTCCTGGATGTTGAGTCTTTTCTCTCATTCATTTGGACTGAAATTGTCAGTGGGCACAGAAGTGTTGTAATGTGAGGTGTAATCAGCCAGCGGACAGAAATAGGAATCAGATGTCTTTCAAATAAAACTCGCCTCTCCACCAGCAATCCTCCAGCGAATCTCCCACACCTGTGGATGAGGGTTACACTGCTGTTACTGCCATTTAGAACTCTTTTAATGCTGGATGTGTTTTTTTAAAAGACAGCTCTCGCAGCTTATAAAGCAAGGTTTTGGCTTCAGCTAATGAAAAGCATTAGTGTACTGTGGGAGGTGCAGGGAGAGAAAGATTATAATTAAATCTCTCCACTCCTCCCCTGTCTCTAAGGGCTTGGATAAGAAGCAGTTCTGCTGGGCAGCTGAATTTTAGCTAAATAAGATAGCTGGGGGAGGGAGCCTTCTTGGTGGTTTCATATATGCTAGCACATGTGGTAGGGCCAGGGAACATTTCTGATGAAAATAAAATTGTTCTGGGCTCAATCCAGCTGAAAATACCGGCAGCTTGCCGGGCCCTGCAACTTTCATAAGGTTGCAGATCCTGGCTCCTAGCAGGAAGTTTGGCCCAGCCACTGTAGAAGGCCCAGCAAGCAAAACAATAGCTTTATGCCTGAAAATTGCACATCAAGTTGGGAGAGGCAGGAGGATGTGCGCCAACACACTCCCTCTGTCCCAGTGCTGCTGAGGCTGGGCTCCTTCTTGTGCCTTCAATCCCCCTTGCCCCACAGCCTGTGGGCACAGCCAAGAAGTTACACAGGAGCCCAAAGCTGGAGGCTGTGGCTCCTCTGCTCACCAAAAAGGGCTGGCGGGCCTTGGCATCTCGTAGGCTGTTGGTGATGACCAGTAATGGTCTGCTGCAGGGTGAACATGGTTCTCCACTCATCCTCCTGCGTGTTCCTTTTACTATCAGCCTCTCCTGAGTTTGATTTGGTCTTGAAGAGCAAGTCTTTGTGGAAATGATTTACGATTTACATGAATTTATATAGCACCCTTTAAGTACATCACAAGCAGGTCTTTATAAGAACTAAGTTTGAAACAATGTAGGTGCAACATGCCAAAAAAATACAGCTATTGAAAACAGAAGACTAAAAGACTCCAAACAACATTTTAAAACTTCTGAAGGAATTTGATGTAAAACCTTTTCTCGGAGTATAGGGGAATGTTGGATTCATGGCTTTGTATTGCTGGGAGGTGTTTTCAACACACTCTTAGGTTGAGAATGGAGAATGAGCCTGTGTTGGGCAAAAAAAACCCAAAAAAATCCGAGCTCCTAACCTAAGTCAGATATTAGAGACATGGGCAACCAAAACATTTTAAACTTAATGCTACAGAAGTAATTCCTGCAGCTGTTTGGACTGGACTCAGCTCTGCATCATCTCAGCATTTGCATCTCATCATCCTAAAATCACTGGTGGTCCCAAACTTCTCACATCATAACAAGATGGCCTGTTCCAGAAACAGGGGCAACATGAGCAGGGTCAGTTCACCTTCCTGACATACAATCAAAGGAAGCTGCAAAATTTTGCTTTAAGTTTCTTTTAAAAGGGAAAAGAACTAGTTTCTACCAAAATGCAACCCTGATCTGGCAGATCTGCACCTTTTTCAGGTTTATACTGCTCTGGAGGAGTGGAAAGGCCCATAGCCACACTGATTTCCACCCATGGAAAGGGGTTTTTCCAAAAATGCTCCTTACTAGGAATATTCACAAGCACAGAAAACATGGAATATAGTGAAAAATAATGTTGAAGTAAAACCAAGCTGCTAGTGCCCCTTATTGTCTCTTTAATCACTGATGAGCCCTTGCACCCGCAGACATTTAATGTAGTTTAAACCAGCAGTAATTAGTCCCCATCCAGAAGAGAATTTATAAATATACATCAACCCACCATGAGGACTGACACTCTAAGATTCTACACACACACTCGCACACTACTGAAGCCTTCCATTTTCTGTAGGGGAGCAGATCTTTTTCCTGTGACCATGGAGTTAACCTGAAAATTTGCCTGCCACTCTTGTTTTTTCTGGTCTAGCAAAGCTTTCTCAAATATTTCAGCTGTGGTTGGATAGCAGGTCTGATTCTGTACTTGGGAAGTGACTGAAAATTTTGCTCTTGATTTCAGTGTATTCAGGATTAGATCTTACCAAGCAGCAGAAATCAAGGGAGTATGTGTGTGACCTGTGATTTCAGAGTATCTCAGCATCTTGGACTACCAGGTCAGTCTCTCTTTGGAAGCATATATTTGAAGAGAATGTAAATACCATTTATATATGCACATGCATACCCACACTCCATGCATGCATATATATGTATAACAATATTGCTTTGTTATCAGAATTGTGCAAATCTGTTACCTGATCTAAATACAAGCCAATATTACTTTAATGATGGAAATCTTTGCTTTTCACTGCAGTTGTCTTTGTTGAATTAAACAAAGACAACACTTTTATCAGAAATATACCTAGACATGTAATCCAAATGACACAGAGCCCTGTTAAGCACAGAGAGATATTTTACTTTCAGTTATACCAATGTAGCTGCTGCTCAAGATGAAAGACATCCCTCTCATCTTTCACTAGGAAGATGTACTTCTTCTGAGCAAATACATAAAAGACCTGTCAGATTTGTTCTCCTCAGTGGGATTCATATCTCTGTAAGTGGGCTGTTTGAGTTGAAGATGTGTGTACATTCATTATGGGAGAGTTTCTTCTTCCCCTAAGTGCAACATATGCATACAGACACAACTGCATTACATATAAAAGCGTAATAAATAAAATGCTTTGCTTGTGAATGTACAGTAGAACTCTAACACATAATTTTATGAGAGAGTATTTTTGCATAATCTGATTCTTAAATTATAACATATTTCAAATATAGTATAATGCCCTCTCACTTTGAAGTGATAGCCTGTATAGAATGATGTCTCATGGGATAAGCCAAGAGCCCCTTGCTCTTGCAAACACACTCTAAAATCAGGTCAGAGCTCTCAGAATAAATGCACTGAATGGGTTTAGACCAGGGGCTCACCGGTCTGGATAGCACTCCATAGGACCTTGGGAGAATTGACTGGGAATGACCCAGGACCAAGGTCCCAGCAGTCCATAGCTCCCTGGAAGAACCATCTTTTCTTGAAGCCACATTGCAGCTTGGCCCATAATGGATGGGAGTTATGTACAATGAAGTCCTCTTGTATAAATGGCACCTCCACACCAAATCTTTGATACTTTCCAGGGCAGTGATGATTAATTTTAAATAAACACTGTAGGAAGGTCACACCTCCCTCCATTTCCCATTCAGCTGCTGCTTTCTGCTGAAGTGCCAGTCTTTGTGCATCATGCTGAGAAGCAGCATGTTATTCCAAATAGTCCTGTGAGGGCTGTGAGAGTCACTCTGCCTTGGACCAGGGCAGCTGGCAGTATTTCAGACCACATAAAAGCTGCCACATGATGGAGTCAGGACCATTTGCAAAAAGCTGTGAGCGCAGTGCCTCGAGACAAGGGTACAATATGAGCAGGGAGGGACAACGTGACAAGGGAGGGGGGCAGCAAGACAGTGGGGACACCACATGCCTGGTGTAAGTCTGGGGTAGAAGGGACACATCTGCACACAGAAATGAAGTCAATAAAATTGCAGTGTCTCTGGAAGCTTCTTGGAATAAGCACAGTAATCCTTGCTGTATGTATGTCTAGAAATGCATGTCACAGCATCAGTGACAGACTTTCACAGAGAAGCAGAAGGGGTTGCTGCTTTAAAATAATTTCCTTATTGTAATGATGGCACACAATGACACTGTTCTCTCAGTATTTAGGTACTGAATTCCCCTTTTTTAGAAGGGACTTAAACTTGAGTGACCTGTGGACCTAACCACCCATATACTGAGCCCTCTTTGTTATTTGTGCTTTTTGGAGAGATTATGCTCTCATGATTTATATAAAGAGACTGCCGTCTTAGAGAGGATTTCATATGACCCCATGATCCCATTATTTAAGTACTAAGATCCTTCTTGTTAGAGGTTACTTTAACCACCATTTAAACATTCAGCTCCCCAGAATAGGGCTTTCCCCACCAGTGTCAATAAAGTTGGCTTTTGCTCAAGTGTTCTTCCTCTGCAATTCAATCACACTTGAATGGCAAAAATCCTATTTTTTTAAAGCATGGCCTCAGTCCAGCTGCATCCACCCATGCCAGTGGCATGTTAAGCAAAATCCAAACGCAAGAGTGGATGTGGATGTTGACTGTGGGTTGTGCAGCCATGACTGTAGCTCTGAGCCCCACCAGTCAGCACAAGAGTGTGAGGACTGAGCATGAAATGGTGATGGCATCCTACAAGACTGTGATGAACTCCTTAAATAACACATGCTCAGGCAAACCCCCAAATCATTGCCATGGCAAACTGACATGATGAAAATATCTAACTTTGAAACTACTGCTATGTCCTTGCCTTTTGGTCTCAAGCATTTCACATTTGTGAACCATGTGCTTTGTGAGCAGTTATGCTGGTAGCATAAGATTAAAAGCTGCATTTTAGCATGTTTAAGTAAAGAATGCTTAATAAAACTCACAGAGGATAAATACTAGGACAGTTTCAATAATAAGTGGAGACAGGCTCTTGCAAATTTCAGGGATTTGAAAGAAAAGCCAGGAAAAAGCATAGTAAGGAATAATGCTTTTTAGAAGACAAGTACTGCATGGACCAGAGTGTTTCAATTCCACAAAGAGAAGGAGAAAGATAAATAGGTATAAAGGAACTACAGTGACAATATATATAGATGTGGCAGGGAAAAGATGATGTAGACACGAATATGGCATTGTGGAAAAGTAATATAGAAAGTAGAGGCACAGGGAAATAAATGGGTGCATTAAATACCTGTCTTTCCGTTGTAGAATTATAGATAAGAAGGGTGGATCATGAAAGGAGGACAATGAGGAATTCCTATAGGAATTTCATAGTTTAGAGATGGCAAAAATTATTTTAAACATGTAGCCAGTGGTGTTTGAAATAAATCATTCCATGAGACACTTCACAAGCAGCAGAAGGAGCTAGGTGCTGCTCACATGAGTATTACAGAGCAATATACCTACAGAGACTGTTAAAAATCACCTGTTCTAGAGAAAGATATATCTGAGGTGACCTTTGGCTTAGTGGTCTGATATTTAGGAGATGCTTAATAGATTTTAGTGTATAATGACAATTTCAGATAACTGAGATGTTGACTTTGTGCCAGGATTCATGAAGGCAAATGGGTAACTCTAAACAAAAGTAATGAGAGGTTCTCTCATCAGACAGAAATTTTAAGGAAAAAAAAATAGAGTAAACTAAATGAAAATTGAAAATTATCAATAAAGGGGGCAGAATAGAAGTCTTTCCTAGTTAGTTTGCTATTCTGTTCTTTAAATTGTTCTTGATCGATGACTTTAAAAACCCACAATAGATTGAAGAAATTACTTTATTTGACCCAACATAAATATTTTATTTGGTATTTAAGTATAAAATGTTCTTACAATAAAGCTGAAGCAAAGTTTGAAATTAAACATTTCAGACTAAAACATTCAAATACTTAGTTTTTAAAATGTCAACCAAATACTTTTCAGCTGTTTTTTAGGTTCTCCTTGTACCCCTACATATATGAAAACACATGTTTTTCAGCTGCAATAATTTCAGAGATGTAACATTATTTCAGAAAATTTATTGGTCTGTTTCAATATGCATTTTTCAATGGGTAAAAGGAAATTTAAAGAAACTTTTATCTCAAATGTATCAAGGAAATTATAGATAAGAAAATATTGACAATCAGTATGGTTGAAAATACAGGTATAATTCTACATTTGTACATAACTGCAGGAACACAGATGTTGGAACGTTACGTACAGTTCTGGTCATCCCATATTTACAAAAATATGTTGAAAAACTGAAGAAGATATAAAAAAATGAGCCAGGAAAAATATTTCAGCACGGGAAAAAAAACTTCTGCACAGCTCAAGACCTCAGAATCTGTTCAAAATAGGATGAATAAGTAACTTGAATGTGCCACACATTCTTTCATCACAAGATATTCTGGGACTAAAGTGAAGAAAAGCACAACTAAAGAAAATGTTTTGGAAAGCCAAAGCAGTTTATTGTCCCAAAAGTCTTCACTTCAAGGCTAGATGTATATATGGAAGACTGATTCAGAGAAACTCAAGGTAGAAAACATGCTATGGAACAAATTTAATTTAAAACAAACAAACAAACACAAAAAAACCCCCAAACCCAAACAAATCTGAACAAAATCATGGCCTATTTTATCCTGGGAAATCAATCCTGATGATCTAATAGCCTTTCTGGGCACGTCTGTGTGACTTGCTGACTCTGTTTCTATGGATAACACTTTGTGGAGCAGACCCAAGTCTTCCTGCACATCCAATTTACCTTTTTTTTGGCAGACCACTGAGAGGAGAGATGGTTGTGCAGCTATTGCCAAAGCTAACAATAAGCCTACCTTAGACAAGACAAAGCCCTGCTTGCAGAGAGATTTGAGCTGAAGTGATGTCTATCTTCAAGCAAACAGCAACGTCCATGAACACTCTGAAGCCCATTCTGCCTTAGGTTCCTCACTGCTCTTGCATGGTGTTAAATGATGGGTGAATTCAGGGCTGCTCTTGCTCTCCCTATGCACATCTGTGCCTTCTCATTTCTAATGCTTCATGGCATTGAGGAGACAGAAGTTCTGTAACACTCCTCTTCCCCCTTCTATAACAAAGCCATTAAGACCTCATTTAAATCTGTATCTCTCCATTGATTCCTAAAGGATTTAGTCAGTGTCTTTGAAATTCATCCACATCTGGGTTTGCTGTACCCAGAGCTCCCAGCCCAACTTCAGTTACTGTCTTCAGAGAGGCCTGAGCACTCTAAAGGTTTTATTTCCAACCCCTATGCTTCTTAACTTGGAGTCTTCAACTCCTCTTATACAAACTGACAGTGTAAAAAAGGATTTGAGGATCATGTCTAAAATTATTTGGAATTTTACTCTCATAAATCTTTATCTGTTAGAGGACTGTAATTTTCCTTTTCCTAAGAAAGCAAACAAACCTCATTTCTTTTTAGAAGTCCAAATATCCCAGAAAGTTAATTGCAAAATAATACTGACTGTACAGACACCTGTGCAAAGTGCTCCTGACTGTCAGCTAACATGAAAATTCAGATAATCAATACCATTAAAATCAATAGGAAAACTTGCTTTCTGAGAAAGTAGAGGACCCAATCGGCTGCAGAGTTTCATTGTTCCCAGAGACATTTCGTGCTTCACTAAGTAAAAAAAGTCATCGTATTTCAAGGTGAAATTTTGCAGGCCATTGATCTAGAATGTGAGCTAGTTCCTTTGGGTATTTTTGAAAATCAGAAACAACATATTTATTTAATTTAGAAAAATTACTTCCGTCCAAGACTGTTTCTCAAGAAATATTCATGACAGCCAAACTTGCAAACTTGCTACATATACGTGCCAGGCATAGCATAAAGAAAAATAGCTCAACACTTAGTGAAATCTCTCTGAAAAAGAATTGCATATTGGATTGTAACAGATCTTAAAAGAGCTTCCAATGTCCTGGAAAAATAATCATAGTTTTAAAGGGCTAGTAAATCTTCGCATGGTAGTTAGCAAATGTTTCAATAAACTGTAAATATTCCTTCTAACGATTTTCATACTTGGTCACTGAATGATTAACCATGTTGCTTTTCCTAAAGTTTACATAAAATAAGAAGAAACAGACTTTCCAAAATAGTAAGACATTGTGATTCCTATGCCAATAGGAAAAGCCAAGGGCATTAAAAATTAAAGATGACATCTCAAATCTGGATTTTGACCCTAGCTAAGTAATTTTCATGCTTCTGGAATCTCTTGGTCCCCTGAGCAAAATGGACAAGACCATTCTCCCAAAAGCTGAGGGTACACCTGACTTAAATTCTTTTCAGACTACAAATTTAGGCAGCAGAAACTAAAGTTGGTTTAGTTATTGAATTTGTTTGTGTTGTTACATAAGGCATGGTACACTTTGCAGAAATAACTGCTAAAAAATATAAGTGAATTATGAGCAAAGTGTAGTCTAAAAGAAAAAGAGTGTTTGGCTGTGCTACCTGGTTTAAAGGAGCTTAAAATTTCTCTTTTTTGCTTTATTATTTTCTCCTTTATATTTTTTAAGTATATAACAAACTTGAAATTTGATAAAGGTTGGCTTTTTTTCTCTAAAAAAGTCAAACTTTTGTAATAAAAGCCTTTGAATGTTGGGATGTGTGTGAGGGGTTGTGTGTTGTATTTGTTTGGAGTTCTTTTGTCCTGAAAAACATAAAGATAGAACATGCAGAAAATACTCAGATGGAAACCAAATTTTTCTACCAATCAGAAAGGTCACTTCTACCTCCCTGGAAACAGAAGATTAAAGGTTCATTTTGCCCTGAACCAGGCATCCTGTACCAAACATCAATGAGCAAACAAATAGCAATTCTTCACAAGAATACTGTCTAGTAGTCATGGCTCAGAGACTTTCTGTGACGGGGTTGGTGTCTTTGTATGTAGTAGCACACAAAGGACTTGTGCCCTGAACCTTTATTGTCATCTGGTTTGAAGGACATCCTCAGCATAAACACACTTGAAGGAGCTTCCTTTTACTTGCTCTCAGCCTGACATCTTCTAGATGTTCTTGTCCTGTGTGAAAGTGAGAGGGTTTTATTCACCTTCCCACCTCTGTCATTCAGCATTTCAATTCAAAACTCTGAGGTCTTCTTGATGTAGACCAGAACGGAATAATTTTTGGACAGTTCAGTAAAGCTAAAATTAAATGTTATATTTACATTTAAGTGCCAAACTTTGAATGAGATTCTTGTGAAACATTTCCATTTTGTAAAATCAGGGAAACCTTTTTTGACAAAAAAACCTGTCTTTTGGAAAATATTCAAGCTTCTCTGAGTGTTATGCTACATTTTTGGCTAAAGAACCTTAGTAAGGGCTCTTTATTTTTATTTTAATACAAGGTGTCAAGATTAATTATCAGAAATTTTACTGACACAAAGGAAAATATTTGGGCCAGGGCATTCATTGTTATAAAGACTATTACCAGAATTTTCATGCTGCAGCCATAACCACATATTCATGTAGACTAACTAAATAAAATACAGATTTCAAGCAAGCAAGGGTAGAATTTTTGGCTAATACACACAAGGCAATATCTTTCGTGAAGCTTGACTTTTATCAGTTCATGTTGTTCAGCTTTGACTACAGATATTTTGGACTCTTAACAATCTGCTCATTTAAAGAAGTTGACTCAGAAACGAGGGAAGCCAGAGGCCTGCCAGAGATTATGGCATCCCTCTTATGGAGCAATCTCAAGAAAGAAATGGCAAAAAGGCAATTTTGTGTTTGGTGTCTGTATCCTGACTAAGCTCCAGTTCAGCTGCCTAGCTCCTGCAGAAGGCTCTCTGTTGCTCAGACATATTTTCCCTTTTATAAATCCATGCTGACTTCTCCCAGTCACAGACTTGTCCTTAATATGTTTGGAAATGGTTTTGTTCTATCACTTTCCTAACAATTGGGTTGGAGCTGAGTGGCTTATAGTTCCCTGGATCCTCCTTCATGTCATTCTGGAAGATAAGAGTAAAATTTGCTTTTGTCCAGTCCTAAGGAGTCTCTTGAGATACCCATGACTTTTTCAAGACCATCAGGAGCAGCCTCACAATGGCAAACACAGTTCCCCCTCATGGTGTAGCTTGCCAGGTCCATGGGCATGGGTACATTTGGTTTGTTTAAATATTCCCCAACCTGGTCCTTCTCCACTAAGGGAAATTCTGCCTTGTTCCCAGCTTTTCCACCAGTTTCAAGAACCTGGGATTCCTGAAGGTATACCTTATCAGTAAAGACAAGGAGGAAAAATTTGAGTACCTAGGTCTTTTTCCATGTCCTTTGTCACCAGGTCTCCTGCCCTATTCTGCAGGGGGCCCACATTTTCCCTGGTCTTCCTTTTGCTTTTGCTGCTGTGAAGCTTTTCCTCATCACCTTTCAGGTAGGCTCTGGCTTTCCCAACCCTGGGATGCCTCTGCACGCTTAGGCAGTATCACTGTGGTCTTCCTACGTCATCTCTCCCTCTGCTTCTACTTCTTTAACTGAAGTTTAAACAATTTTTGAGCTTTAAAGAGCTCAAAAAATGTTGAGCTTTTTTAAAAAAATAGCAGAAAATGTTCCAGAGAGGGAAGAATAAGCCTGACAAACTTATGGTAACACATTGCTGAAGAGGCACATGGACCACAGTTCCTGAGTGTTTGATGGCTCCTGTCATGTACCATGTTGTCCAGCCGAGGAGTGACAAAGATGTAAAAACCAAAGCCTGATTTTAGCCCAGAAACATCATTCAAAGATGTCTCTGCATGCAGGCTTGGAGACTGCAAAGGTTCCAAGGCTTCACTAAAACAATGGCCTGAGCTGAAATAATATGTGTGTGACATGTCAAACACAAGATCACGAAACCTCGTGATCTATTAGAGGGGTACGAGCTGAGAAATATGGAATATTCCTGAAAGGCTTGGCATTAAAAGTGACACCCATTATTGTGACTTTTGCTTATGAATATGGCAAGAATTGATCATAACACATATTGTTAGGCATGTAAGCTATTTAGCAGGAAAATTGAACTTTGTGTTTTTCTTCTTGGAAGAAGGAAATTTCACATGGGAATATTGAATATTGGGTTGTTCTCCTTCAAGATGCTGGATAAACAAAGGATATAAAGAGGAGAAATTGAGAAATTTTTTTTTCACTTTTTTTTTAATAAATAAATCCTTGTTTCAGTGGGTTCAAAGTTAATTATTTTTCAGAAATATTCAATAGGGAGAGACAGTATGCTTAACTGTCTAAAATAGATTTCTTGAAGCACAAATCTTGGAGGGTGTAGACAGTGCTTAAATCTCTTTCTCAAGATTTGGAGCCAGGGCTTGAGCCAGGTGTCTGAACCCCCAGCTAAGCAGCTGCACCAAGACATGCTTCTACAGGAGTTCTCCTCTTTGGAGGGAAGCTTGGAGCTTCTGAACCGGAGTTTTTTAGGAAAGGTCTAGTTGTGGTAAAGATTTTCTTGTTTCAGCAAATAGTAATTTTCCAATATTTAAAACTTGTGCTGTGGACTAAGTTTACTGGCGTGCCCCAAGACTGGGTTTCTTCAGAGTCTGGAGATGTTCAAGAAGGTGGAAAGTGCTTCACACAAGGGGCAGAGGGCCCATCATCTACACAGCAAACACAGGAGATGAAACAACAGGAATGAGCCTATGCCAGGGCTGTTTTATGGTCATCCAGAACTGACCAGGGCTTGTTACTTAATGCAGCAGTTTGGTTTGGGGAAGGCTGATGGTCTGTTTAGGTTGTTGTCCTGTCCTGAAGGACGCAGCATTTTCCAGCCCAGTGGAGATTGATAAGAGACTGAGCGAGCCAAGCTATGGCCCCGCAAAGAGGACTTTCAGAATTTGCCATCTTTTCAGAACAGCGAGAAGTTTTATTGTTTAATATTAACCATTTTATCTGCTTGTAAATACTTTGTTTCTTAAATAAACAGTTTTTTTCCACTTTTCTCCAAGGAAATCTTTTTCCCAAACCAGCTGAGGGAGGGGCCGCTTGAATCTGCTTTCTAGAGGGACCCCTTTGGAAGTTTCCTCCCAAATTTGCCCTAAAGCAGGAAAGAAGGTTTGGGGAAAGTAAGGACGGGAATATGGGAGACTGGTGAAACTTCTCCAGAAAAATAGTTGTCTATCCAAAGGATTAAGTGAAAGTTGGCTTTTCTACAAAAGCCCAGGTCTGGACATGTGCATGCTGATGGAATAGCAAATTCCTGTTTTGCAATTGCAGCCAGAAACAGAAATGTTTTCCACTTGCTGCCTCTCCTCCCACTTGCCCAGTTTTGGATAAGGGTGTTATTCAGTTCAGCCAGAGAGATGGAGGGTTGGGGGATAACAGGAGTTTCAGGGACAAAGAGATAGGAGTATGAGGAGAAAAGGAGAGAGAGGGGGAGGAGGAGGTAAGAGTCCTGGCACAAATATATATATGCATTCAAACTGTTGCAAACTAGACCTTGTGAGAATATAAACCTTGTGTGATGGAAATTCAGGTTCTGGGATGATTATTTCTGCTGCCTGTGAAGCTAGGAGGTCAAAACAGGGAAAGGATAATTCTAAGCAGCAGATGTGGAGGCTGTCCAGGCACTGGTACACCCACACACATTGGGTAGCAGGCCTGGGCCTGTGGCTGATCCAGAACCCTGGCCAACTTTCCTTTTTTTTTCCCTTCTCACAAGAAAAATCATGAGGTTAATCTGACCAGAGAAAGCAAAGCTACCACAGCCTTTTGTGGCCAGTAAAGCCAAGTACAGACTGTCATTGTCAGGCTGTGTAACACAGTCCACTTTTGTTGTTTACTTGCAGCAGCGGGTGAAAGGAACTGCTCTAAGTGATATTTGGTGATGAGGAGCCAGGAGAAGGGTTGTCGTGGGAGGAGGCTCTGCTGTCTTCCTGAACTTTCACTTTTGATTTTCAGCTGAGCTGGAAACACGATTGTATTTTGTTATTTTCTTTCAGTGCCTGGACCTGAGGCGAGATCCTCAGCTGGGATAAATCAGCTCCGCTTCCCTGTGGCCAAGGGAGGTAGGAAGGTGCACAGTGGTTCTGGATACAACCTGCCTTGTTTAGAGACTGGACCGCTTCTTTTCCCTGGTAAAATTGAGACCACCATTTTTAAGCCCTCAATCATGAAGTATTTGAACATTTTTCAAAAGCACAACTTCCCAATGACCCAGAGTGCCTTTTAAGAAAGAAGTGCTATTGGGCCTTGGCAGTGTGAAATGAGCAGTTGAAATCCCTGTCTTGCCCAGCTGTTAAACCTGTGTTTGATTTCTGAAAAACCTATAGAGAAAAAGGGTTAAAGGAGACCATACAAGAAGTAGAAGAAATAAATTGAATGCACATGTGCAATCATTATTCATACTAACGTTCCTTGTATTACTTCATAACACAGCTGTATACACAAAAAAACAGCCCAGTTTGGTTTCTTCCTATTTGAATCTTATTAATTTCTGTTTAATGGAACACAAATGTTTGTGCTCTTCATTTTGACGAATGCAGCCTCGTGGTGTATTTGTCAAGCATTAGCTAGCATGGTTGTGACCATCTAATACAAATGTCTCTGTGCCTTTCATGCCTCCTGACAGGACATCTTTTGAGCATGACAGTTGCCATGGGGACGGGTGCAATGCCTATTTGGAAGGAAAATTGGGAGCAATGCTCATTACGTCAAAAACTACATCGGGGAGGGAGGGAAGGAGAATGTTTGCTTCTTGTGCTGACACTTAGCTGCTTGTTTTACCCGCCACCCACACACTTCCATCAAACAATATCTCTTTCAAACGCAGAAGTCAAAGTTTGCATCTCCTATCGTTCCAGCTGGAACAGGCAAGGGCTGTGTGAAATGAATATCATCGTGCTCAGGGCTGGGGCACTGGCTGGCTGGCTCTATCTGTCACTTCGTAACACAGCAACACTGAGCCCTCTCAGCTTTCCCCTCCTCCCACCCTTGGCTAAAGGCTTTTCAGAGCTCCCTGGGGCACGGCAGGGACACCAGGGTGGTGTGGGGAGGGGACAGCTGGGGAAGTGTAACCAGTTTACTCAAAACCATCGGATTTATTGTGGGTTTACTCTGGTGAGAGAAGGATCCATGTCTGCGTGGATCATAATTCCAGAGATAGAGAAGGTGGCAATAAAAAATATAAAGATTGTCATATCCTCCCCATCCCCCCAGGACACCATGAGAAGTCAAAGAAAAAATATCCCTTTTTGTACATGAGTCCAGAGCTTGCTCTTTCCATGTATTCCTTAAGTCCGCACATTTCTTTCATTAGAAATTAGCCATTGCTATGTTTTTCATGGACTTGTTCTGTTGACTTAGACTATCAAAAAACCTCTAAATTCACACTGCGAAAACCCCTGAACCCCACAAAAACTGGATGCCAGGCAAACATTTGAAGGGAGAGATGAGGCAGACTCACCATGAAGCCCAGGTTTGAACAAGAGATTTTTTTAAAGTGCTCACATCTGACTTTGGGTGCTGGTGTAATATAAAAAAAATCATCTTGGTGAAATACAAGATTCATTGCTGCAAGACCTTGCTGATACCTGTGGTGTGAATTGTCAGGATGAGAGGGTTGCTTAGTCCCTGAGATACGTGCATCTTGAAGGATTTGCCTTAAGGTCCTGCTTTGCTTTCTGTGTTTTACAGGGGCCAGGTGTTCATGGCAGCACCCAAGGCTTGCATTTCTCCCACCCTCAGATCATACAGGCAATCCAGAACCTATTTAATCCATGCTCTAGACTTCTTGGAATTACAACTTCCCAGCATCTGGGTGAATACAAATTATCTCCCATATGGAACCAGGACAGGATGGTGGAGTTGGAGTTGGCCTCTCCTCTGTAGGGGAAGAGTGTGTGTGTGTGTGTGTGTGTGTGACCTTGGGGTTGTTTAATGCTGTCAGAGCACTTCTCCATTCTCTTCACCATAAGATTGCAAACGTGAAACGTGATGCAGAGAAAGAGGCAGCTTTGAACACTTGCAAGGTCATCATCAGTCTGTGGGAGTTCTTGCTGGGTACTCCACACCAGAGAGGCTCCTCAACCGGCTCCCTAACTGAAGGCAGCAATTAATTCCTAAAGTTCTATTTACATTAAAAAAGTCCCAAACTACCAAACCTCAACCCTCCCCTCCTACAAATAAATGCCATTATGTGCAGCTGTAACAATTCTCCCTTCCACCCCCTCCCTGCTCAGTTGTGCATTGACAGCTGCCTTTAAACTTGAACTTTCTGTACTCCTGCACAGCCTGCTACCACTTAAACTGCTTGACTAATATCACATCACCTTGCAATTGCAGCAGCAGATGTTATCTTGTCTCAGGAGAGAGGTTTCCAGGTCTGAATGCCAGAGTTGCAGTGGGACCTGATGCATTTCCCATGGATTCACTATCCCCGAGAGTCATAAAGCTGATTTGCATAGGAGGGACAGTGAGAGTCTCAGGTAGTGCCTGGACCTTGGTAGTCTCCTTTCTCCTCTCCATATCTTTTTGTGGCATTCACTAAAGCCAGGAGGCCACGTCTGAAAGGAGCAGGAGATTGCCTCTCCCACATTGTGCCCACCACTTGTGGAAGGCTCATTTAGCCCCATTAAAGAACCCTTCCTGTTCATTAGGGTGACATGTGTGAAAGTCCAGCTTCTCTTCGCTTTCCTGCACAGCCAGCTGCTGCCCTCCGGATTAAGAAATGACAAATTTTTCTAGAATATTATTTTGTCTAAATACTGATGTGTTCTATATGGGTTCATTGTCTGCTACATCAATATCTGGAATCAATTCCATATTTGTTCTCATAAAAATTATATAAATGCATATTTTCGCTCTAAACCAGCTTTTCTCTCAGTAAACACAGCTAAAAAGAGTTAAAACACATGAAATCTAACATTGCAGCAAGTTTCAGAGTTAACCTGTGGTATCTATTTGCCTGTTGCAAACATGAAGCAATTGAATTAATTTAGCCATCCCTGCCTAGTCATATCCTTCATCACCATAATTTATCTGGCCATCTGATCATTTTGTTTTGTTCAAACTTTAGGCCCAGTTTTTTCTGCAGATTTATGCATGCAATGACATGCACAAGTCTCTTAGGTTTAGTGGGAACTATGAGTATGTTTCTGAAGGAAGATCAAAAGTCTATATGTTTTCACAAACTTGCATGAAAACTACCCTGCAGAAGTCTATAATAGACCAGTGTGAATTTATTCTCAGTCTTGCTTTTTGTACTGTCTGAACGTATAATTTTCATAAAAATCTAAACTTAGTTGTAAAAACCTAGATTTTCATAATATCTGATGTAAGTTACCAGTTTATCACTTTTACAATGAAAATAATATTTTCAGAGCTTCCATAACTTCTTTATTCAGTTTTGAAGGGACTTAATGTTTAAGTTTTAATTTTTTCATTTTTACACAACATTCTGGCATTTATGCCAGTGTCAAAATAAAAGCAGGAGACACCTTGAAATAAAAAAGAAGATAAAAATTAAAACTTGCTATATGACACCTCTCTTGCCTCTGTGATTTTTAAAGGTAATTTAAATAGGAGTATTTTAGAGAAGTAGTTGCATGCTCTCATTATTACACATTGTATAACACTGTGGAAAAGTAGAATAAAAGTTAAAAACCACATTACATTAACTATAAGAAAAAAATTTAAAAAAACCTGAAATGAATTTTTAAAAATCATTAGACATTTCCAGTTTCCACTACACTGAAATTTTCAGCTGTATTTAGTGATGTTCTAAGTTTCTGACAATCTCAATAGATGTTAAGAATCTCAGAGCAGGAAAAAATGTCATTTCAAAAGACTACTATTACAATTAATTCTGCTCTCTTACAGTGAATTTATTATGCAAGGAACAAACACAGGCCTAAGTGTTTACTAGGAAGAAACTCCCCTTTCCAAACACTCATAGTAACTGCCTTTTGTTCTATGGCAACCAGGTTTTGAAATTAGGATCATTCTTCTCTGGTACAAACCTCCCACACATTTCTGCCTTCTCCTGCTTGCAGAGCTGCACTTTGCAGGCAGGGACCCAAAATCAGCCCTGGTGCAAACAGCCCCTGATTCCCAGGCTGGCCTACAGCTGCCTTTAGACTTGTGTCTGCTTTTCTGCCCAGGGTTCAGCCTTCCATGGATCTGCGCTGCTTCGGAGCCATTTGATTTAACAGAGGGGATGAGTGAACAACTCCCTTGGCCTTCATTGGAAAATGAAAACTATGTCTCTGACAAAAAAGTCTTCTTAGACTTTACACAGTCTTTAATGGTGCTGTGCCACGAGGTGCTCGCTGAAGCATCCTGTCTCCTGGGCTGTATTGTATTTTACATATTCAGAGGGTGTTCTCAGTGCATTTCCCTTGGCACTCTGAGGACAAGAATATCTCCACAGCCTCATCGTGATACTCTGAGGACAAATTGCTCCCATCTATTGAAAACAGCACTATTTCTACCTTTAGAATGAAAAAAAAAATATTTGTAGGGAGTTGGATATCCTTTTTGGTTGTTTTTGGGGTTTTTTTTAGTCAGGGAATTCTTCCCTTTTTGAACTTGCTTAGCAATACTATAATTGTTCAGAGAAACAGCTTTCCTTGAGCCAACAGCATCAAGAAAGCAGACAGGCTTAGTTTGTTCCAATCACCTCTATCTTTCCTTCCAAATTCAGTGAGCAGTCCTTGTGGCCAGGCAGAGGGATGGAAAATCCTACTCTGGGTCTTGATCTCTCAAGAAGAAAACAGTAATTTAGGGAAAGGTAGGAGAGATTCAGATCCAAGAAATACTGGAAGATAAGAAATGTTTGCTTTTCCAGAGTTTTCTGGTCTTGCTGAAGGCAGCAGTTCCTATATAAACTAGTCAGCTGAAAGGCTTGCTAAATAAGTGCAAGGGTTACCTTTAGATATCTTCTCCTTGTTGATGTAGGAATAGCCAGGATTACAAAGACCATGAATGTCTGGTACAGCTCAAATGGATTTGTGCCAGAACTCCTACAATGTGCTCCTGCTGTCATGGCCCCTTGCTTTGTCATGCTCATTCAAAATAAAATAAAATCACTTGCTGGTGATTAACATACACACAAAAAAAAACAAAAACAAAACCAAAAAACAACAACAACAAAAAAAACACCAAAAAACCCAACCAACCAAACAAAAACCAAAACCAACCAGTTATGGTTTGATATATTTGCTGGGTCTGCATCACTGGTACATGTAAAAGACCATGGTTTTAGCTGGGAAGATTGCCATCAGAGTCTGATTGCTGTGGCTGTATCCAGACAACACAGCACAGGTTGTCCAGCTAACCACAAGACACCATTATCCAGACATCCTTGAGAAAAGAACTAGGAGAAGATGTGTCTGGAGATAATACATCTGTGGAGTTTCCATTTCCTGAGTCAAATGACTGAATCACTTGAGCAGGATGATGCTCTCAACATGTCCTTGGAATAGCCTCTCCCCGGACTGCTGACTTTCCCTTCTCCTTCTGCAGTTCTCTCTTCCAACACCAGCATTATTAAGTGTAATTAGCTTCCTTTTCCATAACTGAAGCCTAGATTTATGCAGCTTTGTGTATTCTACTACTTCAGTCTGTGTTCTGGCCTACATGCCACTTATAACAAAGTTGTCATTCTCATTAAAGCTGTTCAACCCCTTAATGTATTTCAAGCCTGAGGCCGGTGTCCCCATTTCCCACTACTAGGGTAATTCAGTGTCAATCAGTTCCTCTGTCCTTTCTAGGAAATGGAAGTTCAAAATCAAATGAGAATAACTACCTTATCATATTTCTTATAATTCCCTTTTTTTCCTTTTGCACTATCCAGGTCCTTGCTTTTTTAAACTGTTCTTTTCTCTCCCTCTCCTCCTTCCCATGTGTCCTTCATTAATCCAAAGCCCTCTCTCTTGCCCAAGGTGAGGTTCCCATGCATTTTCTTACAGTCATATGGGAATTCAATTTGCTTCTCTTTGACTAACACCCTAATTCAGGCCTTAAATGCTGAAACCACTCACAACAGCAGAAAAGAAAGAATTCCTGCTTCGTGTTTTCTTAGGGCTTCATCCCGGGCTTTGCAACCCCAATACTCCAGCAAACCTCACACTGTATCTTCACAGGGTTTCACATGGCTCATACTTCTTGACAGGGACCATCTGTGTTGCCTCACTCAACATACATACCCGTCCTAGGTTTTCTTCCATCCTCTCTATCGTGACTGAATGTTTTAGGAATTCTTCGCAAATAAAATGGCATGGAATTTCTATCTTTCTGACAAAGAAGGAAGAAAATAAGTCAATTTTTACACAATTTTTCCTCCAAAAGATGATGCTATGTTTAGAGAAAACAATGACAAAAAGCAGGTTTTATTCCTAACCTTAGAATAAAACTTCATCCAACCACAGGATGAATTCCCTTTGCATTTGTTCTAGCCAGGGACATACATAATTCTTGTGCTTATCATCGATTTTGCATCTCTGCTAGTGGTCCTCAATCCACGTGGTCCAAAAACCCCCAGCAAAGATACAGATCCCAGCAGGAGCCTCAAGTTTGATTCCCTCCATGTTCCATAATAAGCAAGTACTTTGCTTGGGAAAACATTTCTATATCAAGCTCTTATTTCTTCATTTTCTGAAGAGAAATGTTCTATAGTTACTGAAGAAGCTTGTGCCATATGGTCCCACCTACATGTTCTTCCTTCCTGTTTTCACAGTATATTTTGCGCTATTTAGCCACTTTTTTTTGTTTTGCTGTTGATGTACCCACAGTGATCCAGCAACAACTCGTTTCTTGCCGTTCAACTGTAGAATTGTGACATCAACCATTCTGTGCCTGTATGTGACTGAGTCTAATAGAGGGATGGTCATTTTTCCATAAACCGTTCCTTCCAGTTACATCCTCTCTCTGATCTCCCATTATTAGTAGTGGTAACAGTGTTCTTGTAACAACAGCCAGAGGCTTTGGCCTCTAGCTACAAGAAGCACTGAAATGCACTTTTTTCCTTTTCTTTTTCACAATCTATTAAGGTCACAGCAAGATCTGCTTTACTTTCTTATCTGGTTTCCCCTTTATTAAATGCAAATATGTTTTTATGTTGCTAAGTGGGAATGTTGTTAAGTAGAAAAGACAAGCCTGCAAAATTAAGAGTGCCAAATGCCCTGTGCAGAATTAATTTGCCTGTCCCTGCCCCCATCTGCCAGTGCCCACAATAGCTCAATGCTTTTTTCTATCATAGTCAGAGAAGGCAGAAACTAAAAACAGCACAAAGCAATGACAGGAAAATTGAATTTAAAAAATCACAAATGGGAAAAAAATAATAGAAGTTATTATCAACAGCTAGACAAGAAACTCAATGAGCTACAACTCTGTTATCCAACTGAGGGTCATGTCCTGAAATGTCTATGGAACATCCTGAAAATTTCCTGAGATATTAGAAACTTAAACTATTTAATCTTCAATCCTTATTAAAGAAAAGATTAATCATGGCAGAATGTTTTATATTATACCTGCTGTGGGAGGACCACTCCACAACTTATAAGGTCCAATGTCATGGCTTCTCTGAAACAAACATTATTCCTATTGTACGGAAAAATGCATTTAGATGTGCAGAAATTCAGGCTATTCTAAAATAATTTTTATACTGTAAGTTATACAATAATTATAAAGGGAAATAAATTTAATTTAAAGGATAGAAAAGATTTTCTACAGTGTCCCATGTTAGTCCTCAATTTCTCTTAATTTCTGTTCTTTTCTTTTAATGTGTTATGGATACAAATTAAAAAATATGTAAAAAGTTACACTGAATCTGTGAATCTGTCACTCCACAGCATATACATTCACCATCTCTGGGTACACATTAAGGAGGTTGACTGTGAATTTATCTCTTTTTTGTTTCATTATCTTGGGAAATCATCTACTGTTCTTGGTTTAAAGGAAAAAAAAACAATCAACCAACAAACAGAAAAAAGCCTCATCACCAACGAAACTTCATTCCTTTTACTTTTTAGGAGATAAAGTCTTTAAGATTTATACATCATTAAGATGAGATACAGACAATCATCATCAGGCTTTTGCAAGACTGTTTCCAAAGTGAAACACATTGTTTTACTGGTATGACTATGATTAAATAATTAAGCAAAACTTGGTCAGAAAAGTAACAGAGGATTCCTTGGCCCTGTTTGGTGATTTTTTTTTTCAATATAGGCAAAAATTAGGTTAAACTGGGCCACTTAAAGGATGGGTTCAGTCCTGAGAACACTTGTGAGAAAATCCAGATTTTTACATCTAAGCAGCCTCCACCAAGTCTAGAGGAAATATTCCCACGTGTAAAATTTACTCAGATTTGTAGNNNCAGGACTTAAATTAGGAAACAGTGCTGCAGGCCTGCTTGGGGGAAAAAAATAGAACAGCTGCACCTAATATGTGTCATTATTATTACTGGTTTAATCTGTCCCCTGTGTAAATAAAATTATGCTAAAATGGCATTTGCCTAAACTGAACTTGAGAAACAATTAACAAATGTAGTTCCAAAGCATAACAGAGGCTGGAGGATCCTCTGCCACTGGTGGCACACAGCGCTGTGTGCAGGGACATGTGGAGATGTGCAGAGCCAGGGGCAGGGGTGTCCACCTGATGTCTCCTCCTCCATCCCTGGCTATGCAGTGGGGCAAGCTCCTGAACAAGGATGGGCTTTTTTGGTGGGGGACTCCTTCTCCCTGTATGTTTTCTTAAAGCCCAGGAGTCTGGTATTGAGTACACTCGGCTCCTTTTAGGCATCTTCCTCCCAAAGCACGTAAGGATTTAAGGATATTTCCAGGAGATCTGTGTGGATCAGTGGTCACTCAGATCATGGTCCACATGGAGCTGGAGGGAATGAGGGAAAATTACAGACTGTACAGGCTGAGTGCAGGAAAAGACAGGCTGTAAAATGAGACATTAAGAGATATTCCCCAGGAGGCAGCTGAATGAGTGAAGCCTACTCAAGGGCTGCTCTGACTTGCACTCAGTCCAGCAGAGGTTTTATGTGAGCACTTACCACAGCAGCTGCAGCAACCCACTGCAATCCGGAGAGCACCTTGGAGATGCAGGGAACCAAAGGTACTCACAGGCTGAGGGTGGGAGCTCTCAAACATCCTGAAAAGGGGAAGATCTTTGCAAAATAATAAAAGGGACATGTGAGCTTGTCAGTATGTCCTGTAGAGTATCACTTTGTTGTGACTCTCACACCATTTAGAAAGATGCAAAGGGTATCATTGCATGTGGAGAAAGTCTTCCTCTGTGCAGCCAGACTACCAGGACTGCAGTCAGGTCTTGTTGATATACTCTGTGAGAATTCAGTGGTGCTTGGGTTTTGGGAAAAAAAGACAACATAGGTCCATGCCAAGTGGGAGAGGCAGAGGGAGGAATTCAGAACTCAGAAAGGATCTCCAACAGCACAATCTCCATCATAAAGGAGGAAACATGAAGTAAGTATCTAAAGACACTATAATCTTTTATTTCCGGATACAACAAACCGGACACCTTTAAAAAGCAAAGATGAAAGTACAGCATGTTGCTTGTATTGAGAAATTGTCTCAGCAAGCCAAAAAGGAGCAAATGCAATTAATTCTGGAATAGTTAGGAGTGCTGTGGTGGCAGACATGAGCCCCTCTTCTCCATCCCAGCGCTGTCCAGTGCAGTGTTGTACACTGGGCACTGCACAATCTTCTCTGTCCAGAGCTCTGCATGACCATGTGGAGCAGCAGGTTCTTCTGGGGTGGCATCAGTTGTAAGAGGTAGGCATCATTTCCAGCCTTACTTTTCTTGGACTTTGCACAGGTTGGGGAATGGGGAATGCTCTGAGGAGTTATAAGAAGGAAATCATCCTGGGTGTTTCTGACTAGACTGAGCGGTGTGCTGCCCACAACTGCAGGGATATTGACAATCCAGATAGCCCCATCTCATCCTATGTTCTCCAAAATACTTGTGAAAAGATTCAAGTGAAGGACACAAGAAGATGGCACTGGCCATCTGGAGAGCTCTGGATTTCACCCAGAACCTTGGCTTGGACAGCTCTGGGGTTGTAAGGGTATCTGCATGGTGGTATGTCATGGAGCAATGCCTACATTCATGATGTAAGAACAACCACATGAGAGAGCTGGTGATGAGCATGTCCAGTGCAGTGGCTGGGATGGTCAGCAAAGATTAGGTTCATCTTTTCTGGCATTTCTGCTGCTGGGGTTGTTTAGAAGCACAGCAGCTTTGCTGTACAGGTCGTGTCAGAGCTGTAGAGAGCCTGGGCAAAGGGCTCAGGCCATTTGCTGGATGCCTCTCTGCTAAATTGAACCAAGCAGGGTCCTGCTGTCTTGGGGTCTCGGACGACTGCTTAGAGTTGTGACCTATTAAGCCAGCTCTGTCTATAACTGTTTTCTTCCTCTCTGCACACCAGGACTCTAAAAGACAAGGTCCTAAGACCTTGTTTTGGAGCAGCAGACCTCGTGAGCAGATTCAGCCAGCTTTCTACAGGCTGCAAGTTGGTTTTATGCAGTTCAGTTATTTCACCACCTATCTTGGTGGGAATGAGGGTCATTTCATCCCTCATTGATTGGGGCTGCTGGGACATGGCATACCTTTCTAGACAAAGGAGGGATGTAGCCATGATGGCAAATTTTTTTAGGAAGTTTTCATGTAACTGTTATGTAAGCATGGGGTTGATTATTCTTTCCAACTTGTTAAATTTATGCATGATATTCACTGTTGTCATCTTTATGGCACAGAGATTTGAGGCTGTGATTTTGAAGTGTTACACATTGTGCATTTGTTTTGTTTTCCAGAATGACTGGAATGACTTGGAGTGTGTTTTTATGCAGTTCTCATAGATGCAGATAGGTCTGTGTTGCTCTTCTACTCTAGCCAGTGTATTCTACCAGCATTTCAACGCCTGCTAGTCAATAACATTTATTACAGTAGAAGGGAAACCTGTGATGATCTTCCTAAGTACTGTGCCAGGTGAATGGCAAACACAAGAAGTATCTTGTCTAGATAGAGATATTCACACCTTTTGACAGATGCACTATATACACAGAAAATGTAGTGGTATTTCTCCAGCCATGAGAGTCTCACCCTCTGCATGAACATCAAAGAATATTCAGCTAGATGAAGAGTGTGAATTCATCACAGATTCCTCCTCAGCCTCTGCCTAGACTTAAAATAAACAGACCCAGAAAGATTACTGCGTCAGAAGCAGGGAGAATCCTGCCAAAGGTGAACTGTCTCTTTCCTGAATGCTGCCAAAAGATGGGTAAGGCAACTCTACATGACTTCTATGATGCTTCTGCTTGGCCTTTCAGCTAGTCATAGACTGGGATGACCTTGAAAGGCTGATAACTCCCTCTCTGGTGACACTGGAAGGCATTGGTGGAAGGGTACTGACTTTTCCATAGCTGTTCCTGCTTTTTGTACAATTGATGGAGGTGAGCACTCTTAGCACTCAAATGTGGTGCCTGTGGGGCATTTGTTTTTCACTCATGTGAAATCTATATTTAATTATCAGCTGTTACTAACTCTTAGTTATGGCATACGTACAAGTAAAACATGCTATATTGTAAATAGCATATTTGTGATGCACAGCACTTTTTCAGTATAGGAGACAGTCAGGACCTGGCTGCAGGCTTAAAGTCAGAGCATGAACAGACCAAACTGAGCTGTGACTATCAGAAAAGGAAGAATGTTAAAAGGACCAATCAAATTTTCCTACTCTAGAAAAGCAGAGCGTCTCACAAAACAACACAGGGAAAAGCCACAAGGCCATACTGTACTCACCTGGCTTGCAAGAAAAATCCCTGAGTAGTGCTGCCTGTCATTTATTCATATGGATCTTGACATATTAATAATGCTATGTAGAGGTGACAGTCCACTATTCTGCATGGAGAGGACAGATGTGCAGAAGATTTTATAGGTTCTTAACAAGTGCAGTGTGGAGAAGGAAATGTATTGCCCAGGAAGAGTGCTTCAACATGGCTGAGACCTGGACACAGCCTTGCTACATCCAGGTTTCAAAAACCTGTGGCTTTCTTTTCACCCCATCACTATCCCTAGGGGTCCTTGCCTGCAGTTAAAGACCCGAGCCTTCTGTTTTCTGGTCAGAAACAGGGTATTTTGCTCTGTCCTAGTTTCAACCAAGGATGTGAGTGGCAGAGGATGAAGCTGTGTGGCTCTGTCTAGGTTGTTATACTATACCACCCAAATCCTTGCTGGGGCAGAAGTAAGGGATTCTTACCCCTCCTTCCCATGCAGATGCACAGGAGTGTTCCGTACTCCAAGGTGTTTGCAGTCAGATTGTGGAAGTCTCATGTGGCAGCAGCCTTGCCTTGCCTTGCCTTGCCTTGCCTTGCCTTGCCTTGCCTTGCCTTGCCTTGCCTTGCCTTGCCTTGCCTTGC
>JAYDZK010000001.1:52165972-52178553 GCA_034509185.1 Euphonia xanthogaster
CCTTCCCTTCCCTTCCCTTCCCACTGTTTCTCTTTTGACCCCTAAGGAGATATAGCAAATGAAAGCAACTTTAATTTCTACTACAAGCTGAAAGCATCAGTTCCAGTAAGCCAATATAACACTAATGAAGAAATTACCAGCAGTGAAACCTGATATTGAGTTTTGACTGCCTCAAGAACTTGAAAATTGCCTCAAGTGAGACTGGATGAAAAAACAAGCTATTTTCTTTTGAAGTTTGATTCAGGCTGCTTTTATGGAAAGTTTAAAGTCAGACTGTACTTTCCAGGTCCTGTGCTTACCTGCAATTTTTTTCTCTTTAAATGCAAGCATCCCTGTAATGGTGTGACCATATAAACTGAGGCATTATTAAAATAAAAGAATCCTTGCCATAAAAACTCAAAACCTGATCATATTGTGACCCCAATGAGAAAAGCAAGTTTTCTAAAAGAAAAAAATATTTGGGTCGGTAAGGCTCCTTTTTGCTTGGTTTCAGTATCAGAAAGATAGGCATGCAGAACAATATATCAGCCCATCTGAAAAAATAAACAAGAAGCTATTAAAAAAAATGTATCTTTCATTTTAGGCTTTCTCACTACTTAGCTCTAGATATCACCAATACCAGTAGTAGAAAAATTAAGCCCTTCTCCAGAGAAATAGCATTAGTGAATTTAACCTTTCTCCAGAGAAATAGCTTTAATGAATATCAATAAAAGAAGAGTGGGAACAAAGAAGGTTACTAGATTTTTTTATTATTATGATATATTTACAAATCTTCTATATTTTGAAAGTAAAATATTTTTTATTTATAGTGCCAAGAAATAAAGACATTTCAAGTGGAAAATACCTGAGTTTTTTCACATAAACATATACAGGGCTTTGACCTTTGGAACTTCTGAGAAACAGTCCTGATTTATAATTACAATGAGCTGGAATAAGTAGCTGTGTAGTGAGCAATACCATTATCTCATCAAGGAAACTCCTCACATAAAAATATTAAGGACATACAGAAATGTTTATAGGGTCAGGATTTAAGAGCAAGTGATGAGTGCAATGGAAATCCGTAAACCAAAGGGAAAAGGGTCCACATCTTTGATCCATGAATTACACAGCCCTTTGCATTCACTGACTAACAACCAGGCATCAGCCTTGTGTAACAACCATCGCAAGTATTTTCGTAGTCCTTTTTTTAGAAGTGTTAAAGATCCAGTGGAGAAGGCAGTACTTGTTCTGATTTATGACTGGCTCAGATAAGAGAAGCAGCTGTGTCTGCTCCAAGGTAAGGAAAGGGCTTTGAAAAGAAGCATAAACAAACAAAAACAAACAAAGAAAACCTGAACAAACCTTCCATCAGTCTTTGCTTCTCAATTAGCTGGCTGGTGGTGCTCCAGCCTACAGTGAAACTATCTAAATGCTAGATATCTAGCCAAGGCTGTTATTTGGGTTCTCCTTGTAGGTGATGAGCAGACATGCAGCAGCCTTCCTGGTGGACTGGAACACCTAAGCTTGGGACAAGAGACAGCCTTACAGGTCTTAACTCTCTCTGCACTGATTATAACTGGTTGAGTGACTCAGAAAGGACACTAAATCGAAGGGCAGCTAAAACCAAGCTGAAGGAGTTTCTGTTCTTATGAAGTAAGCTTTGACCTTGGATTCTTCACAGTTGACAGCAACCATGGAGCTCTTCAAAGCCTTTGGAGGCATCTCCTGATCAATGGGGCACAATGAGCTCAAAGCTTCTGCCCAAAGACACTCCATGTCTTTAAGTGTTCTGTTTTCAGGAGCATCCAGGCTTAGCACAACCTCTTTAAACATGGGTTATATGTCAAAAATGTGATATGATTTTGGACATCTGGCAAGTATAGGTATATTTTTAATTGAGAGAATAAACATTCCTCAAAAATCAGAGTCCTGAGATTGCAACCTTGATTTTAACCTTTTGGCTCTCTTTACATCCTAGTAAATGCAATCTATCACACATACCACATTAGAGTCTACCAAAAAAACTGGAACAGATCACAGTTCTATGAAGCTAAAAAAAAAATATTTGTGATAGGATTTAGAAATGTAAGATTACATCGTAATCCTCTCTTCAAAAAGAAAAATGAAAAGCTGAGAAAAAAAAAAAAAAAGAGAAGCAAATAATTCCTGCTGCAGCATATGAAAACTAGAAGAATTTAATTTTCTGGTCTGTTTGTCCTAGCATGCTTCTCTAGGCTTGTCATCAGTTCCACTGGAACACAGGGAATGTAAAAGATATTTTAATACAAATTACTGAATTTGATTCATTCCATTCTTCTTATAAAATTGTCTGCTGTAAAATTATGTCTAATGTGAAACAGTTATAATTTGCTTGCTACTCACTGTATTAATACCTATTAAAACTGACCACAGTAGCACGCACCCAGTTGTTGCAACATGCAAAAACCCACAAGATTTATTTCAATATGTCTGGGGAGTGCCAAAGCATGAAAATTTAAAAGGTCTAAGGTAATTATTATATAGATCCTTGAGAACACTGCAGGTCAACTTGGAATAGTACAGTCAGCTATTTCTAAATATCACAGACCTCTTATAAATCTATTTTTGTGATGTTTCCTACATGAGTTGCACCTGTCACAGGATTTTTAAACCTCAATTTCAAGACTTACAGTGTCCACAGATGTCTTTAGCACTGGAAGTTTTACAATATGAAACAAATTAATTTCAGAAAACACATCTATAAGCTGCACTAAAGTCACCTTACAAAAAGCCCTTACGAGCAGTGTGTTTATCATCAGTATTAATTAAAGTCTGGTATCTGACCCCAGATTTAGAGACTATCCCAATGCTGGCTACAGATCAGTCCATCTAGCAAAACAAACCCTCTAAGCAATTCCACATGGAAGACCAATGGTCTCCAGTAGGATTGGCCTTTGGTGATAAGATCAGTGGGGAGGCAAACACGATTAACAGTATTTCAGTGCTTTGATACTCTGGTGATAGGCACTACAAAAAACCTCAGACAATTTGTACCAACCTACACTCACCAAATATGGCAAAGTGCCACCTCAGCCCTTTCTCTTGAGGGACACAAACAATGCTGGGGATGGTTTCTCTTTCCACAAAATAGCAAGTGGTGGACAGAGGTTCATGACAGTGAGGTGATAAAGTGACAAGAGCATTTTCTTCCTAAAGGAGCCACAGCATCTGCTCATAGGAGGATGAAAATGGCAACCACAAAGTGAGCAAACCAGCCAGTAAAGATTATTGTGGGCCTGCTAGCATGCAGAGTGCTAAAAATTTGCAAACTTCAATCCTTCCTGTGTATAACGTGTAGATCAAACTGACTCTTACTGCTTCCAGCTGTGGGAGGCTGAACATATGCAGCAGGAAACCTGCAGCTGCATGGAAAGGGAAGAAGGCACCCAGATGGTGTGTGCACAGATGGAGCAAGCCTGTGCTGACAGCACTGCACCTCATCCAGCACCAGATGACACACGGGAGCTTCTGGGGAGAGAGGGACAGCTGTGTGGGGACACTCCAGTGCCCCCATGTTGTGTGGGGTTCATTTAGACTTTATTTTGATGAATTTGGAGGTATCCTGACCTTGGTCTGGCCTTCTGTCCTGGGGGCCCTATGGAGCACTTGCTCAGGGGAGCTGTGGTGAGGCATATGGGGCGGATGAGGCTTAGTCAGAGGAAACCACGTAAATCTCAGCAGTGGCTAATCTGTGGCTTCATCCACAAATCATTTAGGCAGACAAGGGCAACCTACTTCCACTGCAAGGTTGTAAACACATATATGTTTCTTAATCCCCCTGTTCTGTCTGAACCCAGAAAGCATTTACTAGCCTGCCTGGAAAGTCTCCTCTGCACCTAGTAGCTCCTAAAAAAGATCTGGTTTAAGACTGTAATCCCAGAACACCACAGAATCATCTATTTGCACTGGAGGGAGCATCTGTAGCGACACAGCTCTGGCTCTGTGAAGGAATATCACCCTGCTCTTCTCTAGGACTTTCCCCATCGGCTCTCTTTGGTACCTGTCAGCTTACTGGCCACTGAAGATCCCACTCTTTGCTCAGCAGATGTAGGGCCTGTCTGAGTGAAGGGAACCTGCAACATGGGAAAATGCAGCGCCCAGGACCTTCTGTCAGCACTTCAGACGTAAAAGCTTTGCCTGTGGGAGCACATAATAATGGGTGTCCTTGCTCCACTTGTTGGCAGCATGCTATGTTAATGTGATAGAGTCGAATAGAGGACTGATGAGAACGGGAAATGCAGGAATACAGGGAATGAAAATAAGAGCATGAGGTTGGAGAAGTTCTGCTATCGATACTAATAAATTGTGTCCATTGCTGTCATCGAAATGAAGACAGTGGGCAAAGGGTGGGCTTCACTTCACTTACACTGCGCAGATCTTCAGAGTAGGGTGACCACACCCAAAAAGCTTGAGGGGAGTGGTCAGTATTCCATGCTAACTCCCAAAATTGAGAGTGTTTGAGGTACTGGTGCTCGGGCTGCACTGCAAATCTGCCAGGAAGAGCAGTGACACATTGACAATATACACGCCTGAGTCTCAGATACATGCCCAGATACATGCCCTGGCATTGTTCAGTTTATTGTCACGTGCTTTGCCTTTGAGATCTGGTCACCCTGTGGATTAGGTGACGTTTGCACCACTGCAATGTGCTAAATGCTACATTTGAAAATACAGTCTTCTGAATATTGTTGCAGGAGGCAAAACAAAAGGAGCAGTAGCTTCCTAAACTATGAGTATATGAAACACAAAAGCACTTGTATAATCTCTGGCAGTAAGACATCATCATTTCTTCACACAGAGCCACAGAGAAGTCACTCTGATTAAGTCAGCATTAAAAGAGCAATTTAATTGCCTGGCAAACCTAACAGAGGATGGAACCATCTTCCCTTTGAGCAACATTCTTGACACGTTCTCTTAGCAAGGACATAAGTACTCCCTGACTTTGTTGTGAAAAAACCCCAAAACTGTAAGGGGAAGAGAACATAACCTGTAGTGAGATAGAAATTGCCATTCAGATCAGTCAAATGCCTTCTGCAATCTTTTTTTTCTGCCTGACTGCCATTAGCGCGGGTGCTTTGAAGAAAGGTGCGAGCACAATGTACCACTACGCAATGACTTGCCCATGGAACAGTTTCTGCCTAACTCTAAGACATGCATTATGTCCCAGAGCATGACAGTTTGCTGCAGATTGTGCGACTGCTACATTTTTATCCTAGCTTGTATAAGAGTAGATGGGATGATTCATACACGTCATTTGGTGCTGCTTTTAGCATTTCTGAGGAGATGCTAACTGTTCCCTCTTACTCCTTTGACTGATTTTTACCACTCCAGTTACCACGGGGCTAGTGACAAAAGAGACAGAAGCAGGTGCTCTGGCTTCAGCTTATAATCACAACTAGATTTGGGTCATTTCTTCCAGACTTAAAATATCAGGAGTTGCAAGGGGAACTACATGGTATTAGCAAGGCCAGCCTTGTTTTCTAAATATATAGCTTCCAGGTTGAGCCAGACTTTATTTCTGTTTGTATTGTGGCATGACACCTTGTGACTTTGATTTAAGTGGGGGAGCAGGTGAGGGCTTTGGTGACTTTCCACTGGCTGGAGATTTCCCATCAGGAAGCCAAGTTCACCTGCTGGCTTAAGCTGTGAGCCTCCAGGCACCTCCAGGCTGTTGCTTATTGACTTTGAGGCATTTCTTGCCTCACGGGTGGGTTAACTAATGGCATTCCTCTGTTCCTGCCACCTCCTCTTACCCAGAGAGGCACACAGCTCGCAGGGCCCATTGATGTGGTCCCATCAATCCATCATCATGTAATGTGGTGTGGGCCCTGACACCTCCTCCCACCCTCATGCCAGCCTCCTCACTGGAATTGCAGACCTTGTTTCCATTTGGATCTCTGAGGAAGGAAGAAATGCTTTATGAGTCATCACCCTCAAGAGCTTTACACTTTGAGATGTAAATGTAGGAGGATATTGTTCAGAGGTCTCTCAGTTTGCTCTAAAAGCCTGCAAAATCTAGTGTAGAAACCAAAATTATGAATTTTTCTATTTGGCTATATGGAAATGATTATCTCAAAATGCTGATACCTGCAGAACTTTCCATGCAATTTTCACAGTTAGGAAACAGCAAACACAAAGTCCCTCAGCTCTAAGCTGACTCAAGAAATGAGTTTCCATTTACCATTGTATGCTCTGCTCTTGCTGGTGCCAGGTAACTCTAAGCAAGTTGTCTACAATAGCAAATACTTACATAAGTATAAATGACAAGTTTTTACAGAGGATTCCAACATATTGGCTACATCAGTAGGGGAAATAAGTGAAAAAGATGACAAGAATGTAGTTCTTAAATGGCTTGTAGCAAAGTCCAACTCCTAAAGTATAGTGGAACTATCTTGTAAAATTATGCTCTTGGGTCTCATTTCACCTACAGATTAGGAGCACTAAAGATGCCACATGACGAGCCAAGAGCATTACCAAACAAGCACAAGCACTCCACTCTTGGAAAATCTGTAAATACAGTACTCCAAACCCATCTGACAGCCCTCCAAAACCACTACAGGAAAGTAGGTATTAATAACTGCTGTTAACATCCAGAAAGAGTAAACTGGGATTTCTTCTGGGTGATGGCTGGTGTCTAAGACTATCTCAAAAATTCCTCTTTGTACCAAAGTTGGAAAGAATTGGAGAGAGGAGGGCTAAGAAGTGAGGAAAACAAAGCCAAATCCAAACAGTGGATTTAATCCCTGAAATATTAGGAGTTTAAACAAAACAATAGTTGTTTGTCTTTTGATCTGGACTTGTAGACATTGCTTGGTTGACTTGTTGGACAATTCTACTTCAGCTAAGAATGTCCATTCCTTTTTCTTTTTGGGAATTGTTAGCCACTGAGAATTTGGATGCCAAGGAAATTGCTAAATACTGTATCTATGACTGATATGGAAAAGTGGAGGAGGGAAATGCCTCTGATTAATCAGCCCCATGAAACCTTTCTTGGTCTCTTTTAGTCCCCCTGTTTTGCTTTAGGAAGCAGCTGTTGAGGGCGCCAAAAAGGCAAGATCAGCAGGGTTCCGTATGATCTCTTTCAGCACTGGATGTTTATGGTGGAGGTTTATGGGGCTGTGTCAAAGACTGGCTCAGGGACCATCTCGATGAAGGACACGCGCACATTTTTGGGATGCTTGCTATGGTCAGACTGAGTTAAAGCCAGGTCTCTGACCTTTCTGCACAGTTCTAGCATTGCAGCCAGGAGTATTTCTGCTAGTTTATCAAAAATCGAAGTGGGGGTGCTCAGATCAGTCTCAGCCAGACTCACAGAAATGCTGGAGCCCAAGGTAGGAGGGGCCAGTACTGAGGGGAAGCCCATTGGTGCAGATAATGTTCTCATGGCATCACCTTTCATCATCAGTTGTGGTAACAAGGGACTAGAGGGGACAGCAGCAAGTTAGCAGAGTCCTTACAGGGCTTCATGCAAACATGTGCTGCAGGGAGATGCATGCTAAATCAATTTCTCAAGCCAAACATGGCACTCAAGCTTTCAACAAAAGGTCTTAAAGTCCCCTTTGACCTTAGCATGGCCAAAGATTTTACTGCTGCTTCTGTCAGATATGACCTAATTTTTGATGGAATTTTGATTTTCAGAATGGCTGTGTTGATCATAGATAGAGTCATAAATTTTTTTTTAATTGAAGGGATCTTTACGGGTCATCTAATCCAACCTACCTGCAATGAACAGGGGCATCTTTAATTAGATGATGGAGCTCAGAGTCCCATCAAGCCTGGCTTTGAATGTCTACATCCACTGCCTCTCTGGGCAACCTCTTCCAGCGTTTCAACAACTTCACTGTAAAAAAAAATCTTCCTTGCATCTAGCCTAAATCTACCTTCTTTTAGTTTAAAACCATTGCACTTTTTCCTATCACAAAAGGCCTTGATAAAATTGTTTTCCTCATCTTTTATATAAGCCCTCTCTAAGCAGTGAAAGACTGCAAAAGGCTTCCCTGGAGCCTTCTCCAGGCTGAACAAGGAGGGGTTGTACCTAAGAGACCTGGAGTGGGGCCACAGTCACAGGACCTTGCATGCCCAGGTGCCAGTGCTTGCAGAGACTGGGATGCAGGGGCAGCTGCTAGGCAGGCTGAGAATTCAGCCCCCTGGATGGAGGCACCCATATTATATGTATGCGTACATTTCCCACTCCTAGAATTTCCTAGAACTGCCAGAGACAGGACAAGATTGGTCCATTTGAGCCACCTGTGTATGTGTATTTCTGCCAGCAATGTGTGTGTGTGCATCTTGTGCGAGTGTGGATGTGCTCCTGTGGTGGCTCTGTGCTCAGCCCCTCCATGGGACAGTCCTGGGGGCACAAAGACGTGGCCACCCTGCCTCGATCAGGCTGCTGTGTTTGGCAGCCCCTACAATAGATTACTTTGCAAAGGCAAGGCTTGATTTCAATTAATGTCCATTAATCAGTTTTGCTGAGAGTACATGGAATAAAGTACTAACAAAAAAGGGCATTTAGGCTGATTGGGTTTCCCTAAAAACAAAAGATGTGTCTGGACTGCAGAGCTAGGTTTAAGATCCCAGATCAGCTCTCTATTAGTCTTGCTGGTGTAGCTTGGACTTGAGTGTTCTTTAAACACCCAAACAATTACCCAAGCCTCCTGGCCTCCTCTGTCAGACACCTGACACAGAGAGGATCACTTAGCATGCAGCATTGCTTTTATTTCTCTGCAGGTCAGAGCTTTTCAGGACGCGACTCACCAAGAACTTCTAAAAGTTTTTAAAATCTGCACTGATGTTGTCCTAAAGTCCTGCAGCCCACCAAGGTCTGGCCTCATCTTCAGTCACATCTCTGCATGACAGATAATAAGAGGGAAGAAAGAGCCACTGACAGAAAGCTGTGAGAGAAGAGACTGAGATGAGAGAGCCACCACACTTGCCTTCATGCAAGACAGGCTCTGCCCCAACAGCTCTTTAAGCCTGTTCCCCCACTTGAATCTGCAAATGAAATAAGATAAAATAACCCAACAATAGGCTCTGTGTGATTCAAGCCACAATACTATGTCTGTCACAAAAGAAAAAAGCTTTTGTTTGTATTTGGCTGGTATCTATGAATCATAGAGGCCACAAAGATTTTCACCAACCTTTGCACCATCTTTGATGGTTTGCAGATGTTCCCCACTGCTGCTTAATTTCAAGTTTGAGCTGCTTTAGCAAAGACACATTGGAGGCAGCAGCTCTGATGGTCTTTCTCTGAACTGGTTTTTAACTTACATAGTGCTTCTTCCTTTTTAAGGGTTTTTTGTTTTTTTTTTTTTAATTTTATATTTGAGCAAAAATGGGTATACTTGTGCTGTTGGGAATTAGTGATACTGCCAACTTGCTCAGTGGTATTTTCACATACAGATATAATGGCTTGAAAAGGAACAAAGCAAAAACACTGTAAGATTTCCTCCTCCACCCCATTTTCCCAAAAGGACAAATCTAATCTCTGTAATAAAGAGTATCTCTTCCAGTCCAAGGAAATATTTGAATGTGAAGTGCTAAAGAAGACATTGAAGACAGTGAATAGCCACCCTTCTCCCACTGCTCTGTTTGCTGGTTTATCATTAGATAACTGCACTGTGGTTTTTTGAACAGCCAAACTGTTACACTCACCCTAAATGACTACACTCTTCTGAATGAAACATGGCCTTGATTCAGAAATCATTTATTTCACAAGGAGTGGGGCCTTCTCTGTCAGACACCTGACTCAGCATGGAGCATTATTTTTATTACTCTGCAGGTCATAGACTTTAAGGACAGGACTCACCAAGGACCCTCAAGCCAATGTTCTTTTTCCATGGACCACAGGACTTACTGAGATCAGCTCAAGCTTCAGATCCAAAGACAATGGTTGGAATAAAACGGATTTTTCTGGAAAAACTTCCAGTATAAACATTTTTTTTATCCATTGTGAGTTGTTCTGATGATTAAGTACTTTCTTACAGTAAATTACTTTTAATTAAAAATGTATTTCCAACCCCAGCCACTGGATGTTGTTTTGTATCTTTGTCTGCCACACTGGAACAGTCACTTGAGTTGTCTGTTAATATATAGCTATCTCTAGGTTGTAATCAGACTACCTTTGGGTTTGCTGATCCCTTTAGACCTCTCCCAGGTACATTTTTCAGTCCAGCATATTTTTGTGCTTTGTTTGTGAAGAGTCTGAAGAACATCAACACCAGTGTGAGATCTCTAACTCCCACCTGCTTCCTTTCTCCCACGATTCTCTCTCCCATGATTGACAGAAACACATGTATACAGAAACATCTTTAGATGATGAACATACCCCTGCAGAAGAGTATTTTGAGACCAGAAGTTCACCTATTTTTGGTGCATCTGGCACATTCCCCATTGATTCCGCATCACCCTTGCTGCCTGATAAAAACATTATGCAGTACCAACCCCACTTTTCAGGATCCCCATCAGGCTGACAGGTCTACAAATTATCTGGTTCATGCCATTTATCGTGCTTGCTTTCTCCCAGGCATCTGGAATTTTCCCAGTGTGCTAAGATTTATTTTCTTTGGCTTGCTCTTTTTTTTTTTGGACCGCTGGATACAGGTTGCTCGGATCCTTGCCTGACTTTATCATCTGCTGTTTAACCTCCTCTTTAGTTACAACTAGACCAAAAACTATGTGATTATTGTTGGCTGGCATGAGTAAATGATTAGGGTTTAGGGTTTTATTCCCTGGACAGAAGAGAAAAATGCAACAGAATAAGCCTCTCTTTAACATCTTTTCCTATTGGCAGTTTTAATATGTTCATCTCATAATGGACATATGTCATTTTTAGTGTTCTTTATTCTGAAAATACTAAGATAAAATCCCCAGACTACAAGAAAATCCACCTCAACAGGCAACTTTCCTCAGCTCTGCTTGTCATGGTTCTCCTTGTTACCTGTTTCTCCGTATATCAATTTTCTCCAAAATCTACCTGCTAATTTACATGTATTGACATTGAAAGCGTTTTGTGTTTTCTCCTGGGATCCAAGTACACATATGCATAAATTTTACTTCCCTTCTGCAGCAGGCCATTTAATGAATGCAGATTCTTTTGCTGGGTAGGGCTTTTTTGGGCATCTCCTTAAGTATTATCCAATGATTCTCAATCATCATTCAGATTTTTCTGTTATTAAAGTCTTTCTCCCAGTTGAATTTATCCCAGCATTGTTTTTAGCTAAAATGATTTTTTTTTAAAGCACAATTAATACCCTTTATTGACTTGGACTTCATTCTGTTTGGAGATAACAATAAATGTAATCCCACTGTCATCAGTTATACACAAGCCATTGTGTTCATTTTTTATTTAGCCATTCTGCTGTAGTAAAAACAAGATCTAATGTAGGAGTTTTACTACTTGAATATAGTACTGAATCTGTTGTCTGTAACATTAGCCTTTTATTTAGTAGAGAAAATTCAGGCTATTTCAGAAGGTCACGCTACGCAAAAGATAAAAACCCTGGCAACAAAAGAGGTCAAGAAAACAGCTCAGCTTCTTTGCACCACTGGCTATATTCTGAGGAAACATCCTGCTGGTTCCTCTGAACACCAGTCCTGTAATATTTTATGGACTTTAATTGAAGTAGCACTTTCAGCAGCCCATTACATGTTACCAGCACACAGTACCTTCCTTCAGCAGAGATTCAGAAGATGCACAGGCTCCTTGTTTGCATAAAGGGATCTCCTCTGGTGCCAAAACCAAAACAGTCTGACTGCAGAGACATCACAAAGCTTCTGGAAAAACCCGAGGTTTAATGCATAGTGCACCCATTTTCCCCTTTATTGTTACCCAAATAACAAAAAGGATTAAAAACGAAAATGCACTTGAGAAAAAAGATTTGTAAACACAACGCCTGGAAAAATGTCCCTTGGGTGTCTTTATCTGCACAGCACAGAGAGATGAGGCAAATACAACTGTTACATATAAATGTAGGAATAGGAAGTCCTGAAGATCCCTTTGTGTCAAAGGGATTCACTTTTAGCTTTCTCTGGTCCACCAGTATTGTATGGCACTCTCTCAGTTCCATTTCAGATGTCCAGTTACTCAGTGCTGCACAAATTGATACTATTTTTTGCCTCAAATTTCCCAATAATCTGTGTTGCATTCTTTGTGCTGTGATGAGGATACATGGTCTTAAAAACTATCCTAATTTAAATCTGCATGTGAGAGGGAAAACATATTATTGCAAGAGACTTACATGAAAAGCTGAGTTTTTAAATTGCCATTTCTCACACCTACTTTTAGCACACTCCAAGCATCTGCAATGCTCATCCATTCCACAAAGCCTGAAAAATATAACAAACAGGTCTTGCATGATGCATTCATTTTTTAAAAGAATGGCATTTTAAAACATCGAGCTGATTTCTGCAAACAAACATGTGTGAACTTACACAGAGAAACAGATAGTTTTCTAATTCTGAAAATTAAGGTCTTGCAGCAAGACCTTTTCCTCCTTGGAAGACTTTTCCAGACAACTCAGGAGAATTCAAATTTTGTTGTGAGGGGATTTTTCCACTCTATT
>JAYDZK010000001.1:52178688-52202425 GCA_034509185.1 Euphonia xanthogaster
CTTTCTTTCTTTCTTTCTTTCTTTCTTTCTTTCTTTCTTTCTTTCTTCCTTTCTTTCTTCCTTTCTTTCTTTCTTTCTCTTGCAGGAGCAGGCTGTGTTTGCACTGTAGGCCACCAGTTGCTGATTCAACAACGCAGGAGCACAAACACACAGGCTCACTCTCTCTCTCTCTCACACACACACACACACACACACACACAGAGCTCCACAGGAAAGTGATTGATGACCAGTTTTCATGTCAGAACTGTGATATTTCTGGCTCAACAGCTTTCTACCTTTTTTTCTTTTTTTTTTCTTTTTTTTTTCTTTTTTTTTTCTTTTTTTTTTTTTTTTTGGGTACAAAAGCCACGGCATAAAGATAAGAGGCAGAGCACTTAAGATGTGTTTACAGAGATTAAACCACTGACTTGGCTTTAGTTAAAGTAAATTCTCCTGCTTCCCACTGTGCAATGTAGGTTTACAAAGGGAGGACTGGCAAATGTTTCTTCGTCTTCTTTTCTGGCACTGTCTGTTGGCTCCAAAACAAATGCAAAACCTAAACCACATAAAAGCGCAGCAAGGTATTAGCGCTTTTGAGGACTTCAGCATCTGACACATTCCTAATCTGCCAGAGTAGGTTTTTGATCTGAGCTGTTGCTCTGCCTTTATAATGACAGGGCAATTTAACAAGCCCAAAATTCAAGATTCTCTCTGCAGCCAAGGAGTTACCAAGCCTAGCACTGAGCCCCTCTCAGGTGCCATTGTCACTGGGGGGACTGCCTGCTCCCCACCTCTCTCCTGAGGCCAGGGAGGTATAGGAAACCCCAACCCCCCCTGTATTATAGCCCAAAATGCTCTCATTTTCCACAAGGCTGAGACCACAGTAGATCAACCTGAGGAAGAATTTTAGGAGGTTATAAAAGGGTAAAATTGCACAACTGCAAACCTCCAGCATGGAGGACAAGGTTTTACTGAAGGGAAGGTGGTGTCTGCTCGGAGAGTCCCTGGAAGCAGAGGACAGCAGAACAAACATGGCAGAGCAGAGAGGAGGAAAACTGTAGAAAATAATAGGGAATGGCAGAAACACAAATCTCAAGAGAACAGATCAAAAAATAACTAGGTAAGGCTCGCAGAATTTTTTTTTTAAATATCTCAAGTACATCTGGGAGTTTTGTATTAATGTATTTGCATTAGTGTTAGTGTGCTACATTATTATGCTCTGCTTGCAGAAGGAATTGTCTTGGCTATGGCAAGAGAACAAGAAAGGACAAATGTCATGTCTACCTACAAATAAATTATGTTCCTAAAGATTATTTATCTCAGAATTCATTATTATAGCAAATAATTATTAAATAATAGTAAACACGAGCATGGAATTGAACATCAGCCTTTCACTTTAGTTTTTGTCCCTGATAAGGAAAACAGTTATTGAAGTCAGCTTTGGTGTGGTGTAATCCAGAGGAAGACATGGTGGGGCAGGAGGTTTGTACTGAAAGGATGTCTGACTGTATTGCCAGTCAAAGTGGAAGGACATGTGGCATAGGTGGGGCACAGCCTCTCCCAGATTCAGTCATATTCAATATTTTTATTCATGCCTCGGACGATGGAACAGAGAGGATATACAGATGGCAGCCAGCAGGGAAGGACTGTCAGGAGTTTGGAAGACAAGATTAGAATTCAAAATTATCTTGGAAAACCAGTATTTTTAAGGTCTAACCGGAAAACGTGCTACTCTGGAAACAAGCTTGCAGATTCCTCCTCACACGGGCAATAACTGGCTGTATACTGCAGGATGGAACAGCTGCCTGGCCAGCAGCTCTGCAGAAAACCATCCAGAGGCTGTAGAGGATTACAAGCTGAATAGCAACTTCATGTTGTTGTGGAAGAGGGTAGCCCCAGACTAGCAATGTATAAACTGAATTACACCCTGTGAAGGACATAACCAATTTTCATCCCTGCAAAGTGACTGTGAGGATCCGTGTGCAGTTTGGTAAACTGCTCTCCCAGAAAGATGTGATTCAGCTGTGCTAAGCTGAAAGAACAGCAAAAGGGCTAATTAAAGGTCAAGAAACATACAGGAGAAAATTTAAATTATAGAGTTGCATGAGTAGAGAGGGCTTTCTGCCATGACACACAGGGTGACAAAAGACAGACGTAAAGGGAGGCAGACTAAGGTTAGAGATCAGGAAGCACTTTCCTAATGCTGAAGGGAGATCATACAGGAGCAACTGAACCATGGCATGTCCATCAGGGTAGGCTTTTGGAATGCTTGCTGGAGTATCTGAGGTCTAGCTGATCCTGGCTGACAGTGGAGGGATGGTCCTACAAGCCTATAAATGAAATTGAATGGCTGCATCCCATCCCTCTTCCTCAGGGTACACCCAAACCACTGTTTCTAGTTCACAAAATTGCCTCTCAGCACTTACCCCAGGGCAGGAGAAGACTTCAGTGGAAGGACCCAAAACACAATCATGGCTTGAAGTATCCCATGATCTACCATCTCCTTCATCATACTGGCTTCGGGGAGACCCATCCTTTAACCCCCCCTGCTCCCCATCTTTGGGATACAGGGAGCTGGGGTCAGTGCTAGAGAGTCTGAGGATCTGCACAAGGCCACTGCAAGCCTGGGAGGTGTATTTAATGGTCTGGTGGGTTGAGCTACAGTCATAATCACTGGGCTAAGATCATTTCATCAGAAATAGAAGGAAATAATCTAGGCAAAAAACCCCACATGTACTCCAAATCAACAAGTGAGTCAGAACCAGAACAAAAAGAAGATGACTAATAAGATTTGTCTTCTAACCCCATACATTTTGGCCTCTGCTACAATACACATACCAGGCAAACAGTCTCTGAGAACCCCTTTTCTTTAGAGACAAATACATTTTGAGTCAAAAGAAATTAAAAGCAGGTTTAGGGTACAAATCCAGGAACAATCTCCGAAGAAATGAACTGAAGAGAAATTTGTTGTTTTTGAAGGATTTCTCCCTCTGTTTCAAAACAAAACAATGTTTTAACATCAATTTTCAGCCAAAACTGTTAGTGCATACTGGCAACAATAAACATTTATGTCACTCAAAAAAAAAAATCACAAAAAAATTGCAGAAAATCAGTGGGTTAGAGTGTCAGTGGATTTAAAAGGCATAGCATAAAACCCATTTATCAAAATTCATGAAGGAGTAAGTGTGCTGGGAGAATTTTCGGGGGAGGTACAATACATGCTGCTCACACTCAAGAGTGCAAGCGTGGCACAGCCAGCTGGGTTTTTAAATGCCTACTATTGTGGTTTGCTCCATCCATCAGTCAGTCAGCTCACAGATAAAGTTTCTTGCAGCATTCATTTCTGGGTCTTAATGCTCTTAAGAACCAATGAACTGTTGATTATGTGGTGCCTCAGACTGTCAGAGGGTTTCTTTGCCCTCATTACATGGCTTAGATGTTGGTGGGAAATAAGCAGATAGAACAAACTGAGAAAACATCTGAAGGCCGTGAAAGGGCGTATTTTCAACACAGACTCCTACATGACCCTTTTGCAGAACTTGCAGACATGTCTATTTGCATTTGGCAAGTGGGTGAATGAACAGACATGACATTTTATACAGGCATTTGCATTTATTTCTTTGTTGTACAAAAAGAGGTTGCACAACCTTGCAATTTTCCACACACAAAATGGATGTAATTTAAAATTTTTCAGGTGCACTTTAAAAAGCTGTTAAAAACCTTCATATGACTCTTTCAACATGGAATTCACTGTTCTCACTTCCACTTCTTCCTTACCTCACATTGTTAGCCAGAACCATTGAAAATACACAGAGCTCATAGAGAAGCAGCAGTGTCAGCTCCGAGTCTCCATGTTTTTCTGTGTTTGAATAAAACGTTTAATGTTACTTGAGCTGGCGAGAAAGGTGGGGGGTTTTGTGTGCCTTAGTAGAAATTAATGTTTTGGTTGGCTGGACAAGCTCAGGAAATTTCTGTAGTGAGCATGATGAGAGAGGATGCTTGGCAAGATGTTTTCCAACAGCTGGTACAGGTGGAGGATTAGGGGGAAAATGCTTAAGAGCTTTTTCCCTAAATTTTCTGCTTGGTACTCCTCTTAGATGTACAATAAATTTTAAAGTCTCATACAGATCTCGTTGAAATCCATGAGTCTCTTTCCACTGGCTCAATAAGACCTGAAATAAATGCTCCCAGTGCTGTGTTGGTTATTAAAAACATTTTGACATTCCTCCCTGCCCTCTTAAACACAGTTATTTTGGGAAGAAGCAGCAGATACTGGCCTCTCTATGCAGCCTGAACTCTGAGAAACCACCCACCTGACTCTGGCCTTGGCCAGGACTGGACGATCTGTCAGGGTTCCAACATGGTAGGTGATGGGATGACTGGTCCCACTGTTCCCCCCTTTCTGCATGGGCGAGGGGTGGGGGAAGAAAGGCCATGGAGGACACAGGCCTTCAGACTGCCTGATGGGAAAGGAGGTATAGAGAGGGGAACAGGTTTGGATATGCTGTGTTTTGCCTTGTGGGATGTGAAGGGTGGAGATGGTCCTTAGCTGGTGCCTTCACCTAAGACTCTTTGCTAAAGAGTGCTGTAAAGTGAGATGTAAAAAAACACTGATGTAAAGAGAGAGCAGGACTGGCCTTTAAAATTCAACATAATTTGTATACAGAGAGTTTCCAGCAACTGTCTTCACCCCTTTCACTCAGCAATACAGCTCTGCAACACCATAAGTGCATTCATACAGAGTATTTGGTATTTATAATTTATAGGTGCCTCTGAAATATGAACATTTACTGATTCCAGAATTGCTTTTGTTTAGTTCATGATGAAGGTCAGAATTATTGTAAATCTACAATTATTTTAAATCTACAAAATACTACAGTATTTTGGCATGGCTCTGATGTTTGAACCAAGTCAATAAAAACAATGATATATAGTATTTGCATATCATTTAATCTTAGGAATCCATAGTGAATACAAAGACCAAAATAAACTCTTGCAACACATGTCTATTCACATATTAAGATTCCCTGAGACTGTTCTACATTACTGACTTTCATATGCTTGGAAAATAAGAAGGCTTTTTCATATTCATGTTCAATGAGTGAAAACACATCACTCAGGAGACCATCTGCTTCTCTCTGGAGTGTGGATCTTGACCTTAACACATTGGGCTGCATACAAACTCTGAGGGGAAAAGATGTGTTTGGGTGCTTCAGCAGACTCTTAAGAGCATAGATTTTTCAGTCAGCATTCAGAGGATTCAATGTTAATTCAGCTACCACAGGAGCCAAAATTATGGGAGATGATTCAAGTTTTCATCTATCTGCTGTGGTACAAATGTTGTGCCACAACCCATTTGTCTTTTTATCCCAATTCATTTACACACAGCCATACCTGGGTCCCCAAGAAACAGATGACAGTTTTGCCACTGACTTCCCTGAGATCATGATTTAGCCTGCAGCAAGGAAAAGAAAAATAAAAGAAAAAAATAAAGAAAAAATGAAAGAGGAAAAAAAAAGGAAAAAACAAAAGAAGAAAAATAGAGGCAGCAGCAAGTCCATCTGGAGAGTGGCAAGCTGCCTGCCACCTCAGTGCCCACAGTCAGCACAGCCAGAACAAAGGCAGGAGAGGGAAGAGATGTGGTTTGGATATGCATCTCTTTCATCCTCCTGAGGGCTCCCCAGGTTCCTGGGGTTTCACAACACCTCATCGGGGGTCTTCTCTGGAGGGAGCCGCTTTCTCTTCCACCAGTATAAATGGAGAGCTGGAAGAGGCTGCCCCACAACTTTTGCACTCTTAGCTCTATGTGGCTTCAGGATTAAGGTGAAAGCTTGGCTAGGTTGGGGTGGAGGAAGGATTTGCCTTTAGCACATCTTGAAGCTTGGAGAGTCAAGGTGTTTTGGCTGGCGGGGCTGTGCACGGAGGGGAAGCGCAAATGCTTAAAATGTTTTCAAAAGCCATATTACTTCCCAGGTTTGAGTCCTAGAAGGACATTTGAAATGGGTTCCTGACAGCTGCCTCTGCTGAGGACATGCCCTCTTCTTCCTGAGTTGACAACTGCAAAAGAGCATTTTAAGAGGAACTGGACACAACAGGAAGAAAAAAGTTGCCATGAGGGGGTTCTCCCATGGAGGTTCAAGGGCACAGAAACCACAGTGTACAACACGAGCCCTGATAACCTGCAGCAAATTAATTCCTAACTCAGGGTTTGCAAACTGAAGCTGAGCCAAAGCAGGGTTTTCCTAGATTAGGTGGCTCTGGCACAGGAATATACACTGTAGATAGGTTAGGTTATAGCAGAAGGAGAAGTGGTAGCATCATCTGCAGAACCCTCCAGGAACTTGAAGTATCCAGGTAGCAGTTCCCTGCTGCCACATCTGCTGCTTTCTGGTTACCTAAATCAGGGTAAAATTTACTTGAGCAACTTGCGCTTTGTCAGGGCAAAGTTACTGCTCATGACTGCTGTGTCAGCATTGCTTCAGGTCTAAGCTGTCTTTAGACTGTCTCAGGGCAAAGATACAATTCATCTGCCTTGAAACCACTTCTCTGAGGTCACAGAAGCTTGATGTGAACTGTCCACGCAGTGCAATGCAGAAGTAGAAGGGCTTTATGGACGGGAGAGCACAGATGAGAAAATTGGTCATTATATCCTGACTCAGGGTGAGGATCCAATCTAGTCCCAGAAGAAAAATCAGGTGAATACAGCTACTCAGTGTCAGTGAGAAAATTGCTCATAGCAGCTACCTGCTTGTACCAAGGAAAGAAGAAAATTAGAGGTAGTAAATCCACCAGGCAACAGGGTTTGTTTCTTGTATCCATGCTCAAATGAGCCTTGACTCTTGCCCAGTGTCATGACAAGTGCCAGAGTCCCACAGGTACTGAGGAGTGGGATCAAATCCCATACATGCATGAAATGATCACACTTTCCAAGCGGCACAAGGAAAATTATGAAAGGAAATGCACCTTTCTCCAAGTCTCAGAAAGGAAGTCACAGATGCAGAGTGTGAATGTTTTCTTGTATGAGCATTCACAGTGGCACATGGGTGTATGGAGGAGAAGCAACTTCAGAAAGAGAACCTTAAAGATATAGATTGAGGAAACAAAAATATCTTGCAGTCTATGAGAAGCCCGAAGGGACCAAAGCATTATGTGGTAATAGGGTGAAAAGCAGATTTCTCCTGATAAGAAACCAAAGGAAAAAGATGAGCTGCAATGACAACACACAACCTTTGGAAAACAAAAACTACAGACTGGAATATCAACCCACCAAAAAGACTGAGACTTTAGAAAACTCCTTTGTGAATGAGATGGGAGAGGCTAGTGTCCCAGTGGGAGACCGCTGGAAATGTTGCTATGAAAGCTGCAAGGCAGTAGAGCAATGCTTGGAAGAAATCCAGTTACAAAGAACAAGGGATGGTTTGATAAAGACCCTGAAAAGTCTTGAAAACAGCATGTGGCAGGGGTCACATGCTGCTAGGCTCACAAGATGATATTTGTGGGGTGAAGGAGACAGAGCAGGAGATGCTCCTAAAAGCATCTGACCAAGGGAAAAGTACAGAGAGGGTCAGCCTCAAAGATCTTGGACATGTGGGAGAGAAAGGAGTTTCTCCGCATTTCAAGGCACCTCCTTGACATGGAAAGAGACTTTGGCTTCACAAAACACCAGTACACAACCTGCCACCCCCATGCTGATTGCCAAGGCCTGAGGTGCTGCAGGAGGTGCCTGTGAAGCTGCTTGGCAACGAGCACAGTAGCACTCACAGCAGGATGGAGCACCTTGCTGTCACCCCCCCAAAGGGATGTTGTCAAAGAGAAAGATTGATGACAACTTTCTATCCCACAGAGCAGTTCTGAGCCAATTCCCAAAGCCATCCTGGTGGTAATCAGAATAAAGCCCCAGGAAGGTTCCAGAGCCAGGTTTTAATAATGTCCTGTTCCTGATGCATTATTAAAAACAGGGTGGGTAAATCCAGTCAAAGACTGTGTGAACTAGTTTTGTTGATTGGGTGGCTTGAACCAATTCCAGGGGAATGGCAGGTCTTTTTCCTGATTGTGCACAGGAGGGGCTGAGAAGAGTCAGAACAGGCTGGAATATCTCCTTTCCCAGTGCAGTGTGCAGAGGCAGAGCCTGTCCATCCGGCAACACTCTTTACTGAGCAAACAGTAGCAGAGCACTCACATTAAATCGGAGGGACAAATCTTGGCAATGTTGGCCTGCCCCCTCTCTCTCTGAAATTATGTGGGCACATTAAGACTTTCAGCGCTTAACTTGGGAACAGAACAGAGACCAAATATCCAGGAGCCACAAGGGTGTAGCCGTGGGATAGAACTGACCCAAATGTTCTTGTTACTTTTGTTGCCATTGTTTTTCTATTAGCTCCTATTGCAGCATGTGAAGAGTCTGTTCTCGACCCAATAGCAAAACCTCTTTTGAGAACCCAGGCCCCCATGGCTGTCAGGATTGGAAAGTTGTTGCATCAGTTAAAATTTGTGTTTTGAGTTTACAATTTTGGAAAATTTTAGAGATGAAATGAACCAGAGCTGTCAGGATGTGGGAAGGAGAGAGGGGAAAGAGTGAAAAAGGTTACAAAAGTGTAGATATGAAACTAAGGAAAGTTAAACATCACAAATCACATTTGATAAAATGTAGAAGGCATTCTTGTTTGGTTTCTGATTTCATTTTCCATTTGAAATGGAATTGAACTATTAAATTGTTATTGCAGGAGGTAGGTCAGAGTGTGCAAGGTAACACAAGGAAGAAATAACCTTCGGATTATAAATACTGGCATCATCAGTCATTAGCCATAGTGAGGTCTTCTCACTGCCTAGTGTGCAAATTAATTCAGAATAGATTTTGAACTTGAAAATCACGGTGTGCTCTATTCTAAAATGACACAAAGAAACATTAAAGAAAGTGGCAAGACTAAAATTATGTGCAGAAGGCACCCTGTGGTCAGACCAATAGGAACATTCCACACAGAATTAGCTTAAAATTAGCCCTAGTTTTCATTCAGAGCTGGTACAGCTCAGAGTCATTAGCCACTAGGCTCTGTGTCAGCTGCTGCAGGACCTGCTGAAACCTGGCTCTGGTATTTCAGCCTTCTGGCCTGCCAAGCTTCTTTCCACAGAACAGGGAAGTTTTGCAAGAAGTCTTTGCAAAATGTTGTAATAATGAAAACTTTAAAAATACACAGCTGTTTTGCAAAACCCTTGTAACAAAGACTCCTTTGAGATCAGGTCCACACAGTCTCTGTAGTTGCTGCGCTACCATCAGGACTCTCAAGAGAGACATTATGCGGCCTGATGTTCCCTCCATGTCTCTCTCACCCCAGGGGTCCCCTGCCTGGACCTTGTTCCTTTCAGGCAGTGCTGCCTGCTCACATCCCTGCTTCAGTCCCTTTATTTGGGTGCCAGAAACTGCTTCCAGGGGTTAGGCACATTTGTCCTTTGGGGTGACCTCCTCATAGGGCTATTTGTCCTGCCTTGCTGCTGCTGTGGCTTAAACAGGGCAAGCTGCGGCGTCATTTCGGGTGAAATTCAGCTGCAGCTGAACTGAGTAATACTGAGGAAAAGAAGTCCATGAGACCTACAAACATCTGAGCAGCTGAGCCCCCTCTGTATTGATTTAGCCTCCCTCCACATGTACCAACATGTTTGCACGCAGTGAGCACTGTACAACGTGCTGCTCTTCCTGAAACCTACCTTTTGGTGTTTGGCATCAAGCTAGACTCCTAGATCATGGTTACTGACAAGTGTTTAGTGGAACCCATTTTCCAAAGTGAATAGTTTATTGGGACTTGAATAGCTGAAGGGAGTTCATTGTTGCAAATTAGGTAGTGCCTGACAAGAATGTCTATTTAAGGTGCTTTTATTACCACAGGGATCATGGGGATTCAGTTTTTCAGTGTTTCAAGTATTTTGCTGACGTGATCATTGGAAGAAATAACTCCTAGATTCTCAAATGCTGGTATCTGTACATAAGCTATATTTCCAGTCAATTTTAATGACAAAAGAAAGCTGGCCAAAGCAGTACATGATGGCTTTAACTCTCCTGGGGAAGCCAGGAGAAACTTCCCACCAGTTTGAGCAGGACCTGGCTCCTCACACCCTATGCCGCTGTATCTCATTGCTTTAGTGTCAAAGATGGGTGAGGTGAGAATCACAAACTTGTCAGGAAGGAATAGATAGGGAGGAACAAGCTTGTCTCAGACATCCACAGCAATAAAACTCTTGGATTGCTCTTCTGTGGTTCTTCTTCAGGGTCCTGAACACAAACAGGGTAAGAATAAAGTGTGGCTTTACCTGGTAGAACTACCTTGTCTGGCTTACTATCCCATCTCTAAAAGTGGTCAGATGCACTCATCAGGAGAGAGAACATTTGGAGGGAGAACCATTCTCCCTTTAAATGCCCTGCCAGATTCAGCATTCTACATCCCAGGGACTCCTGGTGGGCCCCCAGCCAGGAGTCCAGATGACATTGTTTTACCAAGCCTTGTGGCTGACTTGAGGAGCTGTTGGACCAGACTTTTGTGGGGGGTACACACTCTGTGTAACACTGAGTCATCAGTGGTAACATTTCATTCATGGATCCTGGTTTTTTCGTAGACAGAAGACTGGAAGAGGCTCAGCTTCATCTGATCCACCACACTGCTGCAGCAGTAAGGAGTATATGACCCTTGACAGATGTTATTCTCACCTGCTCTTGAGGCAAGCGGAGGGGAGAGCCACAGACTCCCTAAGCAGACTGTGTTTCATCACTCTCAAAGTTGGTCATTTGCTTTGTAACATGGAACCTGAGTATTCTTTGCTGCAAATTAAGCTAAATTCCTGTTGAGCTTTTCCTGACAGCTAAAGGGGACCATCTTATTCACTGGTCTCTTTGTTGCAGTCTTTGCATTCTGGAAAATATATCACATCCCCCTTTGTCTCTTCCCCTCCAGAAAAATAAACCCCGTTCTTTCAACCTTTCTTTGTAGGGTATGTTTTTTAAACCTCTTGTTACTGTCTTCTGGGTTCCCATAAGGGTGTCTGCACATTAAAATAGAAGCTTAATTTTACAAAGGTTGCTACGTTACTTGGCACAGCAGAAAATAATAACAAAGGCTACACTGCCACTAGGAAATCCAAGATAAGATCACAGAGTGGAGGGATAGGGTGGATCTCAAGAGATCATCCAGTCTGTTTCCTTGCACTAGGGCAAGTTCAAGTGAAACAAGAAAATCCCTTAAGATTTGTCCGGTCAATGATGACAACCTTCAGTCATGGCATGTCTCCAGTTTCCTGGCAGTCTACCCCATGGATTTTACCGTCCTTGTATGAATCTGCTGTATGTTGTTACAACTGTGAGGATTAAGCTTCTTAAAGAAGATTTTAAAATCACGTATGACTATTGAGCTCCAACCCAGAAAATAATCTGAGTAAATTGAGGTAGGAAAAGGGATAGATTTACCAGCTGTGAAAATGAAGCCCTTTTTTTCCCCTCTATTCCTGCAATTGATTGTTCATTTCATTTACCTTTAAAGCATTCAACTAGAGTAAATGCATAAAATAAAGGTGAGATAGATAGGCAACATTTAAAGACCTGGCCTAGAGATCCTGATTGCACTTGGCATTTACTTGGCAGCATTTCAGCCACAGAATAATTTTTCATGCTAAAGGTGGCAAAATGACAGAGTTCCCTGGCAAAGGCCAAACTAATTCTCTCCATCCTTTGGTTTTATTGCTTCTAGCCTGATCTCACCCAAAATCATGTGGAAAAAAATAAGCTCCTCTTCCTGTTGATTCCCTACCATGGATACATAGGACGGGCAGCTGTACTGAAGGTTTCCTTGGGCCTTGAGCTCACGGCAGGTTTCTGAAGGCTGCAGAGTCAGAAGACCTTTTGGAGGTTCCAAGAGGAGCTGGCTGGAAGTTTCATATAGGCTCAGAACGCTCCCTTGTAAATGTGATTTTATACCATTGTTCTCCTTTCAAGGAACAACCCTGTGCACAAGTTCACGTAAGCTGGACCCTCCATCCCAAACAGGGTCCTGTGTAAACCACTTCTCCATGCCCTGTATTTATGGCAGGCTCTCAGGCCAGCAAATGCCACCTGTCCCAAGGTGGTCAGGGTGGACAAGTTATCGTACAGGCATTGACACTGGAAGGTCTCAAGCAAGCCCTGAAAGCAGCAGTGCAGACCATGCATGGGTGGTTGCTCTGGCCCTTGCTCAACTATTTTGTTGTTATCACTGCTCATAAACAGAAATGTTTCACTCCACAGGGTTTCCTTCCATGAATCCTGATGTCATCTCTCTCCCCTGCATATAGGCAAAAAGTTTCTACCAGGACAATCAACATGGGAGCATAGAAAAAGAGGAGTGATGTGCTTTTGCTTTAACTAAATGGGTCTTTCAAAAGCTGAAGCTAATGAAGTTCCACTTAACAACTCTTCATATAGCTCTGATAAACAAAATGTTTCCAACTGGAATTTCAAAAGCTGAACATAATAATATGAACAGGGAATAAGAGCTTCCCCCTGTCAACTGACTACTAACAAAAGAAAAATATGAGGAGCGAATACTTAAAAAAAAAAGACCAACAGTGCTGTAATATAATTAAAACCATTAAAAATGCTGTACTCTGGTTTTGCTCCCTGAAGCACTATGTTATTTTTCTTTTTAAAGCTGTCACCACATTTTGATACCATAAGGAATAAACTAAATCAAGACAAACCTCCATTTCAAAGTTGGAGGATTTACTAGAAATAGTAACCTAAACTTCAGTAACTAGCAGAAGACACTCAATCAACTGCAGCTATCAACATCTCTCTTTTAATTTGTTGACAGTAGGTATTCCTCAGGTACATAAGCAGGACTGAAGTGAAGGAAAGACAAATGCAGAGAGAAGGCCAAGAGAAAGCACCCACAGAAAACCTGCAATTTTGGAAGCTCAGAAAGGGCCCCATTCAGCAAAATGCTGAACTATAATGATCCCTATTATATGTGTAACTTAAGAATATGCAACATTGGGGTTTTTTCATTTGGCAGCCCTTCAGACAGAGGTAAGACAACCTTCCTGTCCCTTGCTATCATATTCCAAAGTTTTCCTGATGCTATGGAGATGATGTAATTCTGACACTTGAGCAGAGATTCCAGTTGCCAGCAAACTGCATGGGGCCACTCTTCTGCTAGAGACATAAAAGTATGAAACGGGGGTCGTAGGACTGAGCCATCTCATGCATTTACCTCTTCTACTTTTCTTCTTGAGGAAAAATGCAGTCTACTGGCATTGGGAATGGGACTAGAGGCAATGCACAAAGCAGGGAATGTTCATAAACATTATTGCAAGGAATGTACAATTATAAGATTTTAAGCAATAAACCATGAAAAAAATATAAAATGTATGAACTAAGTTCCTGGCTAGTCAAGCAAAATTGTCAGTTATCATTTCTGAACCTTGTGAAAAAACAGATTACTTAGGAAACTCAGTCAACCTCTACCCCACCAGCTTTTAAAAACTCAAAAAGCAAATCTAGAAATATGAGTATGCACTAAGAGCAGATTTCTCACTGAACTTGTGGCTCTACACAGTAACCCAGACAAGCAACACTGGACACCCCGGTTGTTATCTTCACAAGAGTGAACAGGACTGTTTCTTGCACCACTCTGAAGGGCCTTGGGGCATTGCAGAGCTGGAAACTGAATGCATCAGATCCTGCAGAAGCTCTTTTTAAGATCTGAAGATGCAAATTTCTCCTTTCTCATTCTATACCCTCAGGAAAAAGAAGATACAAAAAAATGCAAGAAATATGCTGTGAACAACTCTTTCAATGATAGGGGACATGGGACACAGTATTGACATGACTGTATAGTCACAATATATTCAGTGTATTGTTAGGGGATAGAAGAATAGATGCAAAAATAATCATTTCAGTGCGGTCAATTACCATAATTTGGCTACGTTTCAGTAAACTATGTTGTGTTTTCCAGAAAAGCTTTATAATGTTGCTGGTAGTGTGCTAGAATAACAAAACAGAAATGAATGCTGCTGTTCAGGTGGAATATAGCTAATAAAATGTTGTCTTCACAATTTCTTTACCTTATGAGCCAAAACCGAATTGTTTACCACAAGCTCTTGGTATACTGTGCCCTAATTTTACTCAGTTTGTTCCAGCAAGTCATTGGTAGAAGAGAGACATTGTTGATCCAAGGGCTTCATACCAATTCCAAGCTGACAATATGAAGACAAGTTTCTAAGTAATACAAATGATCCCGGGCATCAGCCTAGGAGTCAAAAACAACATACTCTCTCAGCTGGAGATTTCCAAACCTGCGCACTGAATCCTCAGAGGGCACATTTGCTCTCTGCTATGTCATGTTGAACCTTTCAGCTGCATTCAAGTGCTTGCACATAAGATCTGCAGAAGGAAACATCTTCCTTGGCTTTTTTTTGTTTCCTACCACCCTGTTTTCAGTGACATCTGGAACTTTCACATGAGGACAAGAATATTCCACCTGTAGAAGAAAATCTCTTGTCTTGACATCACCAGTTTTAACAGGAAAAGGCCTGGAAAAGGCACCCAACTGGATTTGAGAACAAATCCTGAAGGCCGACTTCTCTGGCCTAGTGCTGGAGAGGAACTTCAGCCACTACTTCTTCCACAGGGATAAATCTCCAAACAGTGGTAAGAAAGGCAGGCCCAAGGATTTTTCTCAGGGGAATAAGGTACTAAAAAGAGTTCATGGTAAAACTAGCAGAGCACTTTGTATCTCTTCTGACCGCAGATGAAATGATGGGGCCAGATGTGTCTCATGGGCCACCGACTAGAAAAACCGGTTGTGAACCTTCCTTGGATCAACATGAAAGAAGCCTAAGGTTACAGAGTACCAAAGCTGCCAATAGATGAGACTCTTTGATGTTTTTTATGAACAAAAAAAAAATGGACAGAAACATTTTTAATTTTGCATTAGCATTTTCTGTTGTGTGGGTTTTTTCCAACCGACTCTGTGATTGTTGATATTAATTAAAGTGAATGATAGATTATTTTCTAAAGGCTATAATTTAAGCCAGTAGTTGAATATAGACTAGAGTGTAACATTCTTCAGCTCAAACCACAAGGTATGCAAGCTGGGAATGAACTCTATTTATTTCCTGTTGAAGGACAGATTAAATATTTTTTATTAATTCTAATGCTAGCAAAGAAAGTAAGATCCCCATTTTTCCTTCAATTTCTCTCTACACTTAATTGATGTATTCTACCAAGCTGTCAAACTGCTTTTAAAACCCATTCTTTTTCATGGAAATATTATCCTCCTTTTATTAGTTTGAGTTGATAAATGAATCAAGAGCCTTTGAGGTATTGTGCACTGTCAACGGAATACATCTTTCAGATGCATTCACTGCAACAGAGCTGAAAAAATATATATCATGAAACACTTAATAAAAAAGATACACAGATTTGTCTTTTACAAGATCATGGGACTTGAGTCTATCTCCAGGGAGGAGTTCCAACATGAGAAAGAAAATACATAGTTCAAAAGCCCATGTTTTCAATTTGCGGCCACATGGTTTAAATTATCCCTGTATTTATTAAGGGCGCTAAATGGGCAGCTTGACTTAGGGGAAAGGGTCATTCAAGTTGAGAATAGTCATGTTTAATCCCTCAGCTAGCTGCAGGTTAAATTTACTTTAAAATGCTGAATATTCTTTACATAGTGTGTGTTAAAATACCACAGGAGACACAGCTGGAGGGGTTTTGCCATTTATTGTTGGTTTATTTGAGTTTTGGGGATTTTTTACTTTTGTATAGCTGCACTAAACAACAATAAAAAATTTCTATTGTAAACAACAATAGAATATTGTTAAACACCTAGTGTGGAAGCACAGCATTGTCATATATGCCATACTAAACCTATCATGTTGCCACGCCTTGTTCTTCAGTTTTACACATATGTGTGCACAGTGTTTTGTGGGCAGCTCATGATTTCCATGGTACTCAATGTTGTACGTTTTCATGTTGTTGGAAACACAAAAAAAAAAAAGAGTAGTGTAAGATGTCTTTTCCACTTTGAGGCCTTGAGATAGTATATTTTTGCATATTTCATGTACTTGCCTGTGAACTTGCTTGCTCAGCATTTCAGGAGGGGAAAAAAAAGAAAATTAAGCAAAATCCAAAAAGCAGAAATTGGAGCGAACAAAAGAGCATTTCTAAATGGACCAGTAATATAAAATTTAAAGATTTTAAAGATTTTAAAGATGAAAATAAGTAGCTAATGATTATCAAGGCAGTTGCTGACAGACATGATCTGGTGGGAATTGAACATTTCTTGTTCTATCTGTCTCTTAACTGACCCAAATAATCACCTGGATTTTGTTCATGAGATGAGAACTGATAGTTTCAAACATCCAAAACCCCCACTGTGTTTGATGCAGACCTGAGATTGCTGCTTTTGTCCTTCAGTTGGGCTGAAGCTGAAGGCTATGGAAACTGAGATGGCCTGGGTGCTCACATCCAGCTTCAGTGTCTGAATGTTTTCAAGGAGAAAAAAAAACCAAAGCCCAACAACCAGAACACAGAGGATTTCTGACCAAAGTCATGTCTAAAGTCACTTTTAAATTCAAATAAATATTTGTGGGAAAACTGCTTTCCCTATTCTCCTAGCACTCATAATTTAATTATAGTAGCCGCCAGGCATTCTTAACTTTTGTGACCAGAAGATCACTCTGGGTCTCAGTGACCTTGGCTGTTTTAATAGGGTAATATTTTCACAAGGATGAAATGTTCTTGAATACATATCTCAAATGTACTGGTGTTTGCAGGCATTTCTCAGCAGATCTGACCTGAAGTGCAAACATAATTCTTTTGTTTCACCTAGAGGTTTATTGACAAACTCCAGAGATATCGTGTTCCTCTTCCATTTGCTGAATCTCACTCTCTGTGAGACGACAAAGATGCTGGTATTCTTCCTTTGAGCCCTCCATCATCAGCGGGAGTCTGAGCCAAAGGTCTGAGCCCGGGAGCCTTTGAAAATCATTCAGTGGCCACATATCTAAACATGAAGAGAAACAAGAGGCAATGAAAACGAGCAAGAGAAAAACCAGGTAAGAACTCAATCCTTTGGGTTTTTTTCCAAGATATTTCAGTGTAATGTTTCACATAAAATTGCTCCTAGAGTCCATGGCAAACATTTGTCAACAAAGCTCAAAGAAAAAACCCAGGCAGGTGGGTTTTTCTAAAAATGCCACTCTTTCACTAACACTTTAAGCAATAGTTGTGAAATGAAGGAATTAAATCATTAGCTCAAGAAAGATGCAATAACCAAAATCTCTGCATTCTTTTGTTGGTGAACAGTCTTCTCTTCTACACTTATTCAATGTCACTTTTGCCCAGATCTGAAAGCTTCACAATCTGTTTTATCAAACTAAAAAATCTCATGTATTAAGACCTTGAGATTAGGACCTATGGCTTGTTTTTCCATTTTGGATCATGCAAACGCAAATCTTTAGCTTTATCACAGAATCAGAGGAGCATAGGATGGTTTGGATTGAAAGAGACCTTGAAGATCATCTAGTTCCATCCCCTCTCCCATAAGCAAGGACACCTTTCACTAGACCAGGTTGCTCAGGGCCTTGAACACAGGGTGATGGGACATCCACCACCTACCCAGGCAACAGGTTTCAGTACCTCACCATCTTCATAGAGAAGAATTTCCTCCTGATATCTAGTTTAAACCTATTCTCTTCCAGTTTACAGCCATTCCCTAATACCGATCCCTGAGGAATGCCGCTCGTCACTGCTCTCTGCTTAGAGGTCAAACCACTGGCCACAATTCTTCAAGTATGATCAACCAGCAAACTCCTTATCCACTGGATGGTCCATCCATTAAATCTATGTCTCTCCAATTTAGAGACAAGGATACCACGCAGGACAGTGTCTATTTCTTTGTACAAGTCCAGGTAGATGACATCAGTTTCTTAGGTACTTTTGGCAGGAGATATATGTTTGCCTATTCAAACCAGGAGATCTGTCACCAGGCTCAGAGTTGACTTTAAATTCCTTGAGTCATATCTCATGAAGATTTCAGGATGCCTGATTTTTTTTCCCATGTTCCTAGGTAATTATGACCCCATATTTAATGTGCCACTTAAAAGCCAAAGTCATTAGTTTAACATATAAGTTGTGTTACTAATTCAAGTATGTACGTACCCCAAATGCCATATAAACTTGTATATATGGTTAACTAGGTTACGTTGACTTTCCTGCCTAGAGATGAAGTCAAACTGGCCCCATAAGAATAGCGTAAAAGCATAGACCCTCTGGGTAGTAAGAAAGCAACCACACCTACAAGGTTATGACTAATATTTTTAACAAGGATCTTCTATTCAACTTATTTTCTCTTCAGACGGTTTGTGAAAGATTGCCAGCAATGCATCTCATACTACCGTGCTGGATTGCAGCATTTTTTAGCAAAAGAGGTAAATATGCAAGGTGCTACAGATCAGCATTTTGAGGGCTATACAGTCTGTTCCTGAAATGGTCATGGGTGCAGGGGTTGAGCAGGAGGAATGAAAGAAGAATCCCAAGTACAGATGTACTGAGCACAGACCCAGTGCAGCCAAAAACACATTGTTCATCCATGGGCTGAGGCCAATTGGATGAGGCTCAACAAGGCCAAGTGCCGGGTCCTGCGCTTGGGTCACAACAACCCCTGCAGCCCTTCAGGCTGGGGGAAGAGTGGCTGCAAGGCTGCCCTGCAGAAAACAGCCTGGGAGTGCTGATCAACAGCAGCTGAACGTGAGCCAGCATGTGCCCAGGTGGGCTAGAGGGCCAATGGCATCCTGTCCTGTAGTAGAAAAATTGTGGCCAGCAGGACCAGGGCAGGGGTTGTCCCTCCATGCTCATCCTTGGTGAGGCCACAGCTTGAATCTTGGTCCAGTTCTGGGCCTCTCAATTCAGGAAGGACATTGAGATGCTGCCTAGAGTGTGCCCAGAGAAGGGCATTGGAGCTGTGGAAAATTCTGGAATACATTTCCTATGAGGAGATGCTGAGGGAGCTGAAGATGTTTAGCCCGAAGAAAAGGAGGCTTCAGGGGGTCCTTATCGCTCTCTAGAACTACCTGAAAGAAGGGTAGAGCCAGGTCAGGGTCGGTCTCTTCTCCCAAGTAAATAGTTATGGGACAAGAGGAAAGGGCCTCATATTGCACAAGTAAAGGCTTAGATTGGATTTTAGGGAAAAAATTCCCCTAAAGGGTTGTCAAACATTGGCACAGACTCTTCAGAGAAGGGATAGAGTCACCATCCCTGGAAGTAGTGAATAGATGTGTAGATAAGGCACTTGGGGATGAGGTTTAGTGGTGGACTTAGCAGCATTACATTAGTGGCCATACTTGATGATCTTAAAGGTCTTTTCTAACCAACCTAAATGATTCTTTGTTTCTATGGTTTATTTTTCTGCCAAACGCAACATTAGGGATGGAACCGCCGATTTTAAAAGACTCCAAGCGGAAGTGTGTTTGCTGTCTCATCCAATATTTCAGTGCTGTGTTTGATTACCTTCACTACAGAGAGAACATAGTAAGTATGCTAGAGGGATATTACAGATTTAAGAAATCACAGTTAATGGCATTGTTCCTCTGCTATTATAGATCTAATTTTAAAACTAATTCTTCATTCACTTTGTATCTTTCTGTAGGTTTCTGTAGGTTCAAAAAACAGAACCATCAGTTTAACCACTGATTTGGAATAATTTATATTAGATTGCTGAAGGTCATGAAGTCCAACCTGCTCAAAACATATCCATCTGGGTTAAGTTGCTCAGTACAGTCAGGCTTTGAACACCTCCAAGAACAGAGACATCAAAACCTATTGAGACAACCTGTGCCAATATTTTACCACCTTTCTGAGGAAAATTTGTCCTGATATCCATCAGAACTTCGTTGATTGCAATTTCTGTCTGCTGCCTATTCTATCACTGTCCACCTGTGTGAGCAGGATAAACATGACTTCTCTGTCTTCTCCCATTAGCTAATGGGACTAGCAGGACCAACAGCACATCTTACCTAATTGCTTGTGGATCTGCAGTGTCAGGAAATAGCTCTTGTCAGTCTTCAGAAACTTGATGGATTGCCTGTGCCCTGCCACATTGCCCTTTCAGGCTGTTAAAGTCAACCATGAGAGCCAGGGGCTGCAGTCAACTCCTCTCTGCCAACTTCTCACAGACCGATAAAGCAAACCCAAAAAAGTGTAGTGAAACTGAAATCACAGCTGATGGCCTTTATGAACAGTGACCAATTTTTTGAAATTGGAACATTTTAACCACAGCATTTTGGTGAACATTTATTGTTCTATAGTCTTTTTGTTCATATACAAAATGACAACAACTGTTTAGCAAAACTTCAAAAGTCGCTCATTCTCACAGTTATGCTAGAAATTCATCATCATCATCACCATCATCTCTACAGGTAATAAATTTATGTGTCCATGGCACATCTCTCTTGGTTACAGCTACTAACATTCCTATCCCACAACACAGCATTTCAGATGGGTACAGAAAAAGCATTTATCCACCTTTCTCCCTTTTTTGTATTGGCATTCATGATTTTATAATGGGTATCAACAGGCAAAAAACTATTTTGGCTTTATACAGGCTTAAAAAAACAGCATATCTTTTTTAACTCCATTGGGATCAGACCTTTTTCCTGTTCTTTATATATTTTATATTTTTTCATTCTTTCTTTGTTTTACTAGAGAATTTTTTTGCAGGTGGTCTTTTATATAACCCTTTTTTTTTGTTGTTGTTGTTGATGAAATCATGGGGTTTGGAAAAACTAGCATGATATTCTTGAATAATTCCTGATTTTTCTCAGTGCCTTTCCACTTAAAATACATATGCTCACTCAGTTATGCCCGCAAATGCTTTAAGCTTTTAAAAGCTGTCCCTATTAAAGTTCCAAATGGGCAGATTTTGGTCAACGGCCTATTTCATTTGTGTAAAATAAATCTAAATTGACTGTGATCTCTGATACCTCAGCAACTGTGCTTTTTTGGGGTTTGTAACTAACACTTTCTCATTCAGCAGACTTAAGTCCACTATCAGGTTACCTTATACTGGATACAGGATTTCCTGTTTTGCAAAGAAAACATTATTATTATTTATAGAAACACAAAGGAAATTTGTTATTGGCTGTGGGACATCAGCACCAAATGGCTCTCTGGTTAAAATCATCCATTATAAGTTTCCTTCTTGCCTTTTTGACTGTTGTTATTTCCCACATCCCCTATAAATTATTAACTGATACCTAAAGAATGGCCACTTTTATCCCCTAGAAATTTTTCCTGAGATATGAAAGACCATTATCTGTAACCTATCTTTATCTTTAAATAGCTGTGAAAACTGAGTTTTCAGTTTTAAGCAACCTTAAAGACATATCTGGAGGGTATGAAGAACTGGAGTAGAGAGATTGGCACATTAGTAGAGATGCCTGGATGCAGCACAACACCTGCCTCTTTAGGAGGATGAGGTCCAGAGGCAACTTATCCCAGTAACATGGACACTGCATAGGAGACAGTAAGTGTCAGCACTGTGACCTTGTTCCGTTGGGCTCGCACAAACATGGATAAATTACATCTGTGCACTTCCCTTCCTGCCCCAGCACACATTCAGCTAGCTCAGCTGTCTCTGTACCCACCATCAACCAACTTTCCTGGCACTAAGAGCTCCAGGTTTAATGTGGAAGAGTAAGCTCAGATATCTATGAATCTGTCACTGTGATCAAGATCAAAATCTTCCCTCAGTCTTCTGGTTTTTTCCTTCCATTCTTCATCTGAACCCTTGGCTTTTTGGAGCAGAGGCAGGGAATGGCCAAAGTCTGAATCAGGAATGAGAAAAGCTGACAGCACTAGCTGTCTCATCTTCCTTTTTATTTTTACCATCAAGTATAGTCGCTGTTTTAAATTACACAAAAATAGCCTGTAAAACTCTCATCAATCTCATTTGTTCAAATGCAGCTTTTCCACATGAATCATTACTGTGACAAAAGTAAACAATGCCACATGTTTCGGGCACAATGGTGCTCTTATATTATTCATTCAGCCCAAGGCACACTGGTTTGCAGGAAGTCTTACTCCCTCTTTTCTCTCTTTAAAAAATTACGTGAAAAAGAAACCATACAACCACCTTTTCATTAAACAGACAAAGACAGGAATATTCAAGGAGCAGTAGTTTGCAGGCTGCCCAGCCAAGGAAAGGGAAGTGTTGCATTTCAGCCATCCTGCACTTAACCTTCCTTTCTCTTTCTGCCCATAAAGACACCCAAACTAGCTCTAGACACTCCTGATCAAATACTGCCAACAAGGTCGCTTCATTAACTCAGTGTGCAACAAATTCTAACTTCACCTGCTTCTAAGCAGACATATGGCCATATTTCTTGCTAGCCCAAACCAGGTTGCATCTGCAGCCAAAGTCTTTTTCCTTTTTTTTTTTCTCCACCCAGTGTAACATTTTGGTGTAAGAGAGGGGAGCATCCAACAGTTGTTCAAGAAAACCAATTTCCCACTTTTACACTTACTGAGTTATGCTAAAAAGTCATGGACAGGTTTTAACCATCTGTTCATTGTGCTGTGCCATTTAGATACACTTTATGCTATTTTTTTTTTATTATTTATTTTCAAAATAGATTTCAGAGTAGAAAAAACTTCAAAAGCAGAGGCTGAATTTCAAACCCACAAGCATTCAGTCCTGGGGTGTAAATTGGACTCTATCCCCACAAAAAAAAAAAAAAAAAAAAAAAAAGAAAAAAAAAAAAGCATAAAAACACTCCCTGTTACTACCAGCTCTCCTGATTCATCCAGCATTTCACAAATGTAAAGCTGGTATTCAAGTCCCAGCTTGGAATGAAGGCACTGAACACAAACCTCAACTTTCATTCCTGCAGGAGAAGTTTCCATCCCTCATGTTTGCAGAGAAAAGTTTGAAAACATGACCTGACTGGGCTCAAGCAAGTTGCTGGGAAGGGAGAAGGAGCTGAGTCATGATTTTTGCTACCCAGGGATTGCAGTGCTGGGACATTAGCCAGAAGGGAGAACAAGACTTTGGAGCCTCCTTCATTATAACAGTGCTGTTACTCTGGAAGATGGCACTCTTTGCTAGAAAGGAGGCAAAGGCAAAATGTATTGGTTTTGAGGAGAGTTGTCAGCCAGGTGACCTCTCCTCATAATCAAACTTACCTTGGAGAAGGCTGCGTTCAGTGTATTACAAACAGAAGATCTCCAAGGCCTGGTTCTTCCTGGTACCTGACAATCAGCAATATTCCACCACCACGTTTGCCCACATGGCAGCACCTTCTGAGGCATGCCTGATTTCTTCTGCCCATCACATTCAGTGGTGTTCCCTCCCCAAAGCAGGAGTGTTGACTTACCTCAGTGTCATCACTGCTTACAAACTTCCTCCCTCAATGGCCCCTAGTGAAAGAACCCAAGTGGCCCCATCTGTTTGTGTTGGCTACCTCTGCATAGAGTTCAACATTTTACAAAGCTCATATTAAAATCACAACCAAACAACTGCTCTAGTTTTATAGGAACTTCCTTATTAAAAACCACAAAAGCACTAATACTGTGATGCTAAAGGGACAATTGAGTAGGTATGTTGGTATGTGGTACTGATGTATAATGGCATATCAACTGACCCACTCTAGCCTCATAACTGGCTAGGAAAAACTAGGGAGAGGGAAAATGGCATAAATTTTTTTCAGAATGTGAAGAAAATAAGACAAAAACAAA
>JAYDZK010000001.1:52202525-52232350 GCA_034509185.1 Euphonia xanthogaster
AGAGAAGAGAAGAGAAGAGAAGAGAAGAGAAGAGAAGAGAAGAGAAGAGAAGAGAAGAGAAGAGAAGAGAAGGAAAAAAGAAAAGTTGTGAGCAAAAAACGACTAAAGATTTTTAGTACAATATATTGCTGAAGCTTCCAAAGTGGATAAGAATTTCATTGTCTATGTTAACACATGCAGAATTAGGCCAATGGAGAGCACCTCTAAAAATGCCAATCATCAAGTAAATCCTGTCTGCTTACATGCTAAAACCAGCAGTAACACAATCTTGGATTAAGAAAAACCTTGGCTAGCTAGAAAAAATAGGAAACCTGCATTTAAACTGTGTATTCTCTGATTGCAAGGGGAAATGTTGGCCAGAATGAGTAAGTGGCACGAAGTGATGCAGGAGGACTACTTGAGAGCTGACCATTCTGCTAGCGTTCCAGCTGAACAAAGCATGAGGGTCTACACTGCTCCTTCAGAGCCCTCTGTACTGGCTACATGCTGGATGCTGAGCTCCTTGTTAAGGGTTTGAGACTTGTTTCAACAAGCAGAGGTGCTGTACGTGCCCAGTATCTGGATTACTCTTCACAAATTCCATACAGCTTAGCAGCTATCTGGAAATCTGCTTAGGATGAGAAAATGAAGAAGTGAGGAACGGCAGGAAAGAGAAAAGTAGTGTGTGTATGTGTGTGTATGTGTTGAGATTTTTTTTTACCAGATTGCATTTTTTTTTTGGCATTTCATTTCTCACTGTTGTCCTGACCTTTTGGTGTGGTGTGTTCTGAGTTTTGCCCTGTGTGCCTTTAGAAACACTATTCTCTGGGCAAAATTGCTTTTCCATTTTATTGCAGCATTGTGGTTATGCATTTATTTCATAAAGAAAGAGGGCTATTTGGCAATTTAGGTTCATATTGTGGGTGTGGTCCCTGACAATAGTTTTCTTCTGGGTTAAGTCCTTGTGAGCTGTTATTTCTCCGGTAGTACACCAGTGAACACCACACCATTCCCCAGACAGGATTTCATTTTATCTCCCATTTTGTGAAATCACCTGTTTCATCTGGACCAACAGCTACATTTTGCTGTGACAGTCCTGGGGTCTTCTCAGGGCAAGTGGCTTGGCTACCACCATAGCTTACCTGAAGCACAGAGCATTGCACAGGAGTATGTCTTCACCACTGGCACCCTGCAGTATCCCAGTGCTCTGTCCAAAGCTAGCCCAGGTATCTCTCTCTACATAGCACTTGACTGTGGAGCATAAACCTACCTACCTCAAAGAATCTCTTGTAGCTCTGGAGTGAGAACACAGGAAGAAGGAAGGGACACAGAAGCTGGCAGTGGAAAGACATTTCAGATGTCCCACAAAGTGGGTTTTATGCCTCATGATCACTCAAGGAGCAAAGAAGCAAGGGAAGGAGTGTGTTCACACCTTCCATGGCAGGTGTTTATGTTGGGAGGGGAGTCTCCCTCTTTGCACTGTGAATTCTCTCTCTTTCCGGAGTACAAATAGGTGCTTGAGCATGACTTCTCCCAGCTGACTATGGATATAGAGCTAAGGAGAATAGCTTCTTAATTCCAGGTGTGTCAGGCATGTATCTGACATGCAGTGATGTGAAGGTATCTTTAGACCTGTTGGAACCATTTCAGAGTATGAATCCCTTTGCTATCCAAAGTCATACCTTCTGCAAGAAAGCACTAAGGAAGGTTTGCACTGGTACCTGGCTGTTCAGTATGTCCTGAATATATCACAGGAAATGCAATTCCTAATCAGTGGATTAGGTCATACTTCGATGAACCTACTCATTAGATCTAAATATCTGGAAAATCAACCTGTTTTCCATTAAAATGAGAGGGAGTGGGGGGCATCACTGGCCAAACACCATGCAGATATCCTTCCAGCAGCAGGGCCTGTGCCTCCAGCACCAGGAATGAGACCTAAGGCAAAGCTTTGCCTCCAGCTGCAATGGGAACTGCAACTGTAGCAGAGCCATTACTATGGAGAGGCAGTAAAATCAAACACATCACACCACGGTATTAGAGGCACAAATTAAATCAGGTCTAAGGCCCTTTAAAAAAATTTTAAAGGCCCATTAGGTTTAATTTAGAATCTCTTTCCTCACAACTACAGAGCAGATTGACAAAACAGACTTTTAAATCACCTATGAAACTTCAACAAATGACAGGATACTAAAAAGACTCTTTTGTGCTAAAGTGTTAATTATTAAAACATGACCAAACGGTTAGTTCAATTTACAGCATCACCATTAGAAGAAAGACTGGAAACAATGTGCACATGAAAAGGCTATGTTATATGTTCTGTTACTTGGAGAGTCTCTGAAGTGAAAAAAGGTTGCAGAGCCAAAAACTTCTCACTGGAATGGTGGAAGCTCTTTTTTTCTCGCAGTACAATATCATTTATCTGAAATGCTACAGGAAGCAAAAATAATTCAGCCAACAAGAGATTCGAATCACCAAAAGAAATCCTGGGGAAGCAATTCAGGCAAACATTTGGAAAGAATGGACAGTTTGGATGAAAATGTCAGTCGCTCAGGCTAAGTGGCAGTTCATTATCCTTCATCGTTAGTTTGTGGCTGAACCACTTTTCTTGCGGTTTCCCATTCCGTGATCATTTGAACGATTTATAAAGCAATTTACAGAAGGTTTCCAAAACATTCAAGAGATGTACGTAGCTGTAGCTTTCAACATTTCCCCTCAAAAGTGTCTCTTTATCTGCCCTGCCTGGAGGACAAGGAAGGGTGGTAGGCTGAAAAGCCACTTTGCTGACTTAGAGAATTCATTGCACGGTCAGACAAAGGAGAAAGATACCAAGGTTGCAACTCAGTGATTTATTCTGAAGCACTTAAACACCAAACTGAGATTTGAGTTCATTTTGTAGCAGCATAAATCCATCAAATGGAGACAATGAGGATGAGTATTTCTGTACTGTACTGACTTGAGCTAAACAAGTACAGCATATTTTCAAGAAAAAAAAATTGCAAGCCATACACAAAACACTGAAACAAGTTTAGTAACAATTTGTATAATTATCTAGCATTCATAACAGTAAAAAATTAAACACACCCAAACTTCCCCCAAGAGCTCAAATCATATCAGCTGTTCTGAACTCTTTTGAGATTTGTGTAATTTACCCTCATCTGGGGATCTGTCCTGGAATCTACATGTATTTCACTTTTTTTTTTTTTCCCCAGAGTTTTTTTTTCACTCAGACCTGTTGTGTACAATAACAAAACAGACTCTGAAGCTGTGTAGAAGTTTTAAGGTCAGTGATTGTGAACTGGTTTGAAGCAAGAGCAGAACCAGATCCCATGACTAGCTGTAAGGCTTTTTTCCTTCACTCTCATTCTTTCTTTAATTTACAGCCTCCAGTTCTGTTCATCTTCCTCCATTCCCAAGTCCTTAGTAATAACCCTATTTCCTTAGCTCTTTTCCCATAAATAATTCTCCTGAAATAACATGAGGATATTCTACTTTGCTAGCACAATCCCCCTTGGAGAAGACCAGGAGATCAAATACTCCCATTGAAACACCATGGGAAAAGGAGAATTTCAGAACAGGATTTCACACAACAGTTTATAACAACAGGATGGGAGAAGGAAAAGCAATGAACAACTTTATTGTGCTTCTATGTAGCAAAAGAGTTTAAAAGTGCCCAGACATCACTAAAAATTACTTTCCTCGGGGCTTTATTTCCAATTGACTTTTCTCGATGTCCAAGTGTTATCATCTCAGTGACAGCTACTGTAGCAATATACAGCCAACACTGTACAAAAACTTTTTTCTTTAAGTTAGCATACAGCAAAATCAGTCATCTGTGCCACTAATTCACTGCTGCATTGTACAGTGAGACAATGTAGGGAAAGGACTTAAAGAACTTAGAATTAATTCTGGTTCAATGGGAAAGATCTCTAAAAAAACTGCTTATTAAATGTAGTAACTGCTTTAACTGAATGTATTTTACACTTGATGTAATTTTACTCTGCTTTTGCATGAAGTGGTTCTTTAATTAGTGGTAAAAATGCCCCCATTGTAATATTTGTAGCTAATGTTTGTGGACTATTTCTTATGCTGTGCAAGTCTGTGAATGCAAATAGCTTCATTTCAACTTAGTGTATGGTTGAATTAGGACCAGCAAAGAGTACAGTAGCGGTAGCTTTGAATAAAAAATACATCTTTGAGAGTGGGGGAGATAATAACATGTATTTATCCATAGGGTATCTCAGTGAACGTTCTTTTTTCTTCTTTTCAGAGTAAATTTTCCCTCCAATTTTAAGTGCAGAAGTAAGTGATCTGGAAGCAGAAGGCATGTTTGAACAGGTCCTCAAGGATATGGACAGTATCATAATTTCTCTGAGGGTTCCCCACCAAGATTCAGTCCAGTCAGTTTTAAAAATAAATATGTTTGAAATGTTGCACATCTGAATCTCTCATCCAGCTTTGGGACACTTCACTGGCCTTCTCCATTTTAAAGAGGCTTTTCTTTCCTCCAGGAGCAGGGGGACCTGGACCAACAAAAATGCTCTGTATTTGGATGCAGTGAACAGGTGATAATCAGGGATGTTAAAGGCTCAGTTTAAACACACCAGCAAATGAGCTAAATAAGAAGCATAGAAGAAAAATTTTCTCTGCTCTCTTTCAGTTATGTCTCTTGACACATTAATATTAATTTAAAACAAATGAACAAACAATTAAACAAACCCCAGCAACAAAACTGTTCATTTTAAAGTCCCTAAATTGTCAGCACAGGGACAAATTTTCCACTGATGTAGCAGAGTGTAACTCGATCCCAGAACTTTGCCTCTTTACATTGACTGAAGGTCTGTCATATAATGTTCTATTATATGAAGATATGCTAGTTCTTAAACAATGAGCAGGATATTGTATAATTAAGGAACATCCTTCCTTCCTTAAGAACTTGCCCTCTTATTTTTCATACTGATTAGTGCCAGTTTCATCAATTTACCTTTGGGTGTACAGCCAATGCAGAAATATAAAAGCCAGATCAAGAAGAGCGAAGCAAAGACCAATTATTTGTAACAAGAAACCTTGATCTGTCTCAAGTGTAAAGGTTTTTGACCTCCTGCAATGACATCTCCTGGTTCCCTGAGAAAATACTGATTGTCAAAGGCAAAATGGTGTCTTTTAACACAGCAGATCTTGAGCAAGAAAAGAAAGTCCAAGGGGAAAGCAAGGAGGTCAAGAAAAAATTATTCTGGAGGAAAGATTGAAGGTCTCGTGCTGTTTGGTCTAGAGAAGACGCGACTGGTGGGGACAGTACAGCAGAAAAAGCCCCACATTTCCACTCTATGTGGCATATAGTGGACAAAGTAGAGCTGGAATATACTTTAGCTGGCACAAATAGCTTTCCAGCCACAGGACATGATTGGGTTGGAGACATCTGCCTGCCATGGTCTAAGCACGGCAGGCAGACATCACTTCAGAGCAAGTGTGGCCAGGTCAGCCCAGCCCTTTGCGACTCCATGGGAAGGGATACAGTGGCCAGGGAGCAAGAGAGCACTCGATCTGAGTCAGAGCAACACATCTTTTAGAGGATTAAGGGATGATGTAGGAAGTTGAGACTGCAAGCTGCCGACAATGAATACCAGACGGCCGATGAGGAGCTGCCAGCTCATCAAGGACCTGACTCAGCAAACGGCTCTGCTTTCTGCAATTGCCGCGCCAAGGGTTTGCTGCTCCCACACTACATTGCATACCTCAAAAGCCAGAACTACCTTTCTTCTTTTTTTTTTTTTTTTTTTTTTAAGCAGGGGGAAATCCTAAGCCAGTGCCTCCTAAACTGGGCAGGTAGAAGATAATTGTCAAGAGAGCTGAAGAAGAGAATCTTGACTCTGGAACTCTCTGTGCTTCATGCCCACCTATAGACACACAACAGTCCTACATGCATCTGTGGTCTGTAAAACAGCTGCTTGCCAGTCATCCCCTCCACCCCAGCTACTGTGGAAACTGTCCTGTGTGTGGCGACCACAGTGCCTGTGCTCCTCCTTTGCTCCACTTGCCTGATGCTGGGCAGAGGATCCCTCCCTTCAGCGAGAGTAGGCAGCAGCAGCAGTGCTTTGCCACCCACCTGCAGCTGGGAAGAGGTAAGTTACCTAGTGCACAGGCAGGGTGGACAGAGAAACAGGAAAGGGGCTTTAATGGATGGTAGATTACAATAGATGGAAAAAAATGGGGATAAAGTGAGGAAAAAAACTTGCTAAGCAGAATAGATCAACTGTTGGTGGCCGTTTGCATTTCCTATGAACGGCAAACGAGCATCCAATACGCCTCCTAGCTTCCTGCCAGCAATGCCCAGGTTCTCAGACAGTCCTTTTTTTGCCCTGTCCATCAGCACATGGACACTGTGGCTGGTCCCATGGGCAATATAAAGCTCTGGAAATGGGTTTGCATTACTGCCTCAATTGTAAAAACAGCCGAAAAATGTGGATTTTCCATGTTGCATGTGAATTCTGATGTTAATAAAATTTCTCCTCTGAGCTAGAGAGTCAAGACTGCCAGAGATCATTGTTCAAAAGGAAACAAAATTAAAAGATCTAGCTGATTTATTCCAGAACAATTAATTGGGCTGTTCCCTGCAGTTTGGACCACAGGATACAAGGCACCCAGCAGTGATGCTGTAGTGCCCAAGGTATCAGCACAGCAAACAGCCTGCTGTGTGCTCCCAGGGAATGGGTCTGATTCCTGCAGAAACCTGCCTGTAATACACAGGGACACCTGTCAGTCTCCTCAGGACCCCTGCAGTAAAATGCTTGCTCACCTACTCCAGGTGTTTAATCAGAGAGTTTATTGGTGCGTTATTCACAGTCTCACCTACGATATTTGGTTTACGTTTATTATTTGTTTGGTTTTAAATTGTTCATTATAAACTTTAATGCCCCACAGATAAACTTTCAATGAGTACTACTGAAAATAAACTATTAACACGTTCCTCTTAAGAAGCAATAATAGGGTTAAGTATTTGCATGGCTCATTTATTAGAAAAATGTGTGCAAGTAACTCAAGGAGTTTTCAGTGAGTTACTCTTTATGAGTTAGATTCAATCAAGATTTCTCCTGGCTTCAATGCTGCAGTAATCATCCAAGGCAGATCAGCTGCCCAAGCCTTGGCTGCCCAAGCCTGCACCAGGCTGATGTGGCTTCTCATGGCAGCTGAGCATGCACAGGGTCTGTGGCCCTGCTCAGCCACCACGCAGACAAACGCAGCACGTCTCCAAACCAAGGACTCAAGAGGAGATCCCCAGGATCCCACGTGGCCTCTTTACCACAGCAGTGGTGTGGTATCCCAAAGATATCCCAAAAGATGGGCCAAGTCAGGTAAGTGTCAGGGAGTGCCAAAGGTGGGTTGAAAGACCCCAGCTCCTCCGGAGCACCAATTTTTTTTGAGCTAAAGGTGACATGGGAAGTTTTCTCACTGAGTGCATCTCTGGATCTTCCACACGGGAAAGAGTCCTTCTCAGCAAGCCTTGCCATTGACCTAACTGCAAGCACTAGAAAGTGGATTTCTCTCTCTCTCCCCTACCCACAACAGATTTTTCTTATTTTTGGACAAGATTTATTTGACCTGAAATAATAATTTTTATTAGCCTAGATGTATTCATTCCCATTTTCAAACTGAAATCTTCTTAAATTGGTGTTTAGAAGATGTTTTCAGTTAGAGACTGACTCATGTTATTTATTTCTTTTATTAGGACTAAGCAGGCCAAACCCAAGTTGTTCTATTTTGGATTAAATAAACCATTTCAGGTTGACTACCCCCTCTCATGTACTTGAAGTATGAAAAAGAAATAGGCTTTGTTGAAACAAAGATAAATGTATAAAACACTTTCTGGCCCATTTTTCACACAGCTGCAGTCAAAACCTCTCCTACTTGGATTAACTCTTCCCACTTCTTCACACGGCCTGCTCTATTCCAAGCACTCAAACAGAAGATGTAAAAACCATCTTCAAGTAAATAAGAGCTACCTGCCAGCTGTAAAACAAAACACTGGAAAGCAGAAATTAATATATTTTTAATCTGAAACAGAAATTGCAAGCACTGAAATTTCAGCATGTGGCCCCACCCTGAAAACTGCCTGTGTTGGCTCTGCTTTTGGTAAACCAAGCCACAAACAGAATGTTAAAGCCTTTGGCAAACCATATCCCTATGGAGCAAAAGCAGTGTGAATGACATGGGGGGCCATGTCCTTGGTAGATTATATGGGGGTGGCTTTGCAGAAGTCAAAGATGACACAGCTGGAACAGCAACAGCCAAGACCCCGTCCTGAGGTCTATGAACCTTGGGGCAAATATTTAGTGTGCATCCTTCAAAAACTTTGCTCATTTTAAAATGAGATAGTCTCTAACAGCATTTATTCAGAGGTAGCTATCAAGACTCTGCCTTCATTGGATGAGTGATTTTCAGATCCTCAACATGTGTTTTTCACATGCTGGGGAGAATAAATAAGGTTAAAAAAATAAGGTTAAAAAGCAATTCTGTTCCCTTAGCAGACGTCAGAGAAATTGCAGCTTACAGCCCAGACATACCAAACAGGACAGGTTTCCAGGGGCTATCTTCAGTGCTTTTTGTACACAGAATGTGGACCACTGTGAGTGCATTGGTGTAACAATTATGGCAATAAAGTCCTTGGCCACTGGGACCCAGTTTACATCCTTCTTTTTTGTTTTTGGGTTTGGTTTTGTTTTCCACCATTTCTTAGTGTCCAGCACCAGACCCTAGAAGACCACTCAATTTATAAGCAGTCATTCTCTATTACATCCAGATATCTCTAAGGTCTTCTCCCTTCCTAAGTCTGTTGCTTTTATCAAATCAGCCTTGTTCCAGATCATGCCCATTGGCAAGCAGCCCATTCTGTGTCCTGCGCCCTTGCTCCTTCACACAGAACCTGGCTGTTGATGGGGAGTTGCATATCACAGCTCACAGGCTGGAGGGTTTTCTGGTTTTTCATAAGAGAAAGAATGAATGGCTCATGAATGTCCTCTCCTCCTCTTTGCTCCAGGATGAGCCTGCAGGAAGTCTCTCTGCCAGGTTGATGGGACACTCTGGGCACAGAGCGCCCACATTGTTGGGGAGCACTTTGCCCTTTCTCATATGGTCGGTTCCCACCACAGCAGCCTGTCTCTCACTGCACTACTATTCAGATTGGTATGGCTGAGCCAAAGGCTAACTCAGCAGCTTTTGCCACTCTATAAAGCCAGGATGGGCTTGCATTGTGAACATTTTGTACAGTCCTGGATGTTCTTCCACCCACACAACTTAAAAATGATATAGTGCAAACTGGAGTAGGGTCAGAGCAAAGCAACAAAGAAGGGTCAGAGGTTCGGTGCTGTTTGCACACAAGGAACAGCTGAATGCCCCAGAATGCTTCAACCTGGGAAACAGAAGACCTGAAAGTAAAGGAAAGGGTTTAATATGATCAAAAATCAAGTAATCATGAGAAGCAGGGGAAGCTTAAGCAGAAAATGCCCATTCACTGTCTTTTCCTGTGCACACTGTGGAGCTCGCAGCTGTTTGTTGGATCAAATCCTATGAAAGAAGGTGGTTTTGCAGAGTGTGCACTTAAACTATGGATTGCCAATACTTTACATGGGCTCGCGGGGAGACTGGATGAGCAAAAGTCCACTGAAGGTGTTCAGTGTACTACAGAGCTTCTGGTTCATGTACCCCTGGTATGTGAATGGTTGGATGCTGAGAAAACTTCTGTGGAAGTGGCATGCACACTTGGACCCTCATAACAGGCATTCAGCCACTGTTGACCACTGCCAAAAACTTGTCACAGATTAGACAGACCTTTAGTCTGCCCCAGCACAATTTGCTACTACACATTCCCCACGCAGAATCATGCTCTTCCTTTTTTCTCTGAGAACTGCAAACTTCACCAGTATGACAGGTAAGCACTGATGCACCAAAGTCCTTCCTCTCTTCCCCAGGGTATGGCACACCACACGCAGTCCCACAACCAGTCCACTCACCTGGGGATCAAGCCACATTTTTGTGCTAGCTTTTGCTCTTCTGTCTGCTCTCTGAAGGACAAAGCCTCCCAGACCCTCTACGCCATGTCCTAATGCTGTTTTCTCCTGGCCCAGCATTCCCAGAGCTAACAGAAGACTTGTCAACTTCAGAGGAACTTCTTTAGTGGGTAAAAGTATCACCAGGGTGGGAGGTTGAGCATGGCCCCAGAGAGCAGGGATTTCTGCACCACTGCCTCTAAGGACTGGCCAACATAAACAGCTGTAATAATTTTCTGGACATTCAGCAGTTTTTACCTTGGCTGTTAAAGGGGCAGCTTGGGTTAGGGATACCGTAGTGGTACCTGCAGCAGCTCTGAAGGCACCATCAGAGCCCTCACAATAGGCTCAAGCAGACAAGACCCTGCTGGGCCACCCTAGTCCAGGCAGTGCAGAACAATTATGATCAAGTTGGGGGGAAAACATTAATATAAGCTGAATTGACAAATTTTCTTTTGGGTCAGCCCAAACCACTACATTTGACCCAATGTGAAATACTTATTTTACTTTTGGAAACAAAAGTATTTTCCCTGTGTTCCAATTCAGTAAAAGTCTTGTTCTGAAAATGTTCATAGCACAAGTGTGTTAAAAAAAAATCTTTTCTTCTCTTACATTTAAAGGGGTTTTTCTGACTTCAGCACATTTGACATATTTATTAGTATCTCCCAACCCTCCCCACCAAAGAGAAGTGTCACTCAGCCGACTTCACCATGGCATCTCTGGCAAAAATACTGCAACATGGTGCCATAGCAGTTTTCAAAACACAAATAATTATGACCACAATTAAATAACCCAGTGCTGGGGATGGATCTGATCATATACTGTTGAACTCATTGAAACTCATACTCTTAGTCATAGTTAGAGTCATTCAAACCAGAGGAAGCAGTAGCACAGCCAGTGGAGTACAGGCAGCACCACAGCGCTGAATACAGGCAACACCCATTTATGTCTTGACAGGGTTCACTTCCAGGTTCCAATGCTCCAGGGCAGCTAATGGTCATTTTAGCCTTGTGTACAAAATCAGGTAAGAAACAAGGGCTCGATGGAGGCAGAAAGTACTGTCCTACCCCCCATAGCTCCTCTGCTCCTTGTACCTGAGCACTTTGGCTTCTTCCTCACATTTTAGGAAGAATCTGGTGTTCACCCATGCATGTTCACAGATATGCACTGGTTTCAGTAAATTATCCTCGAAAGTCTCTTTCATTCAAATTAGATTTGTTTAACAAAGTTAACTTTCTTCAGGCCAATACTATGTTCTTCGGTCTTTTTTAAGTGTGTCCAAAGGCTCTGATTCTCTGTCAACATGAGTTACTAAGAAATCCCAAGAAACTTTGGAAAAAAGCTGAGTCTACATTTGAAAAAAACATGCTAAGCAGCTTGCCAAAATATCATGCCTAGCCTCAGAGAGATGTTTTAAGAGTGTGCAGTATGTGACTGTAGGATCACAAGATGGTACCACAGGTACCCCAAAGCCCTTAGTCTTACAGCGCTCCCAGGGGTCCTACAAAAAGTCTGTTTCCTATTCCCATGAAAAGAGCTCATTGGAGCCCCTTGTCTAGAGTCGTGACACTTCTATCCTCCCCAGAGACTCATCTTTAACATTTCTTGTTTTCACAAAACTGTTCACCGCAGTAGCTCACTCTGCAAGTCCACCTAATCACAGCCAGTTAATTCATCATTTCTGCTGGTCTCATTACTCTCTCTCTCCCCTTTCACAGATAAACCACATTTAATGGCTGTGTTAAATATCAAGTAGCATGCCAAAGAATATCTGGCACACTTCAGAAGGGTAATGTCCTACCAGATTTATCTGGTAGTTTAAATCCCATTTTGAAAAAGTTTTCTTGTTTACTGAACTGCTGAATACAAATTTCAAAATAATTTATTTCAGAAGGGGAAAAGAAATGAAAAATTCTTAGTTTTTCACTATTTGTCTATACAGTAATATCTCAATTTCAAGTCCTCATCATAGGGCTTTCCTCAGGTGCAGCCTGGTGTGTTCTCAAAGTATTTGCCCATAAGCATGTCTCTCAATTTCCTGTTCCCAGACATAACCACTCCAAGCAAAGACCTCAGCTCAACTTGGCAGGGGTCATGCTAAATCCACCTCCCAATTCTATCCGCCACTTGTGTTATCCCAGCAAAGAGGCAATGGCATCCCACCATGGGATGCTGTCCATATCTGTGTAGCTACACGGCCAGAGTCTTCACGGACAGCAAGCAGCACACTGCATTCAGTCCCCACCAAAGCCCTTCTGTGTCCATCCAGCATGGCTGTAAGCTGCAGAAACACCATTTTCCATTTCTTTGTTTATTTTTTAAAGCCGAGTCTTTGATCTTCTATGTAGCAGTAATAATTTTCCAGCCATCAAATGGTCATAAGGAGTGTGGTATGTGCCTACCACAGCCCCAAACCACAACTGAGAGCTCTGAATTCCCTCTGTCGTTAGCCCCAACAGGACACCAAAGCCAGGCTCAGATGCTGAGCCCCCACTGTCTCAGCTAAACTTATGTATTTTGCTATTAACTATTTTTGAAACAGGATGGGAGGGTGCAGCAGAAGCCAGAAGTGGGAATCATTTGAATCTGCCTGCATCTTTTCCTTAAAGCAAGCCCACCTAAAATATCAAATGGTTTTTTACCTTGAAGGTGGAGATTTATTGGGGCATCTTATAATAGATAGAAAGGGGAAACCCACAGCCAGGAGGCAAAATTGTTGAAAGATTTTCTCAGAATACAAACTATGACAAATCATGCAGTTCTCAGAAACACCTCCCTTCATTTTTTCAAATAATCTTTTTATGGCTTTATTTCTTTTTAATTGCAATAGAATGTAAAATCTCTAATTAGGAAACACAGAAAAGGAAATGCTGAAAAATGTCAGCATAGGAGAATCTATTAGCAAACTTAAATTAAAAATTACTTTGGATCCTTAATCAACAGTGTCTCTCCAGCCTCTACCATCCTGACTGTGATTTGCTCCCGTCTCCCTCCCTCAAATAAATACCTCCAAGTGTAGTGCATCTCTTCACAGGTTTGTTTTCAGCCACGGTCAGTTTACTTTTTTGAGGGACTGTTTATATTTCCTTTGAGGAATATTTCTCTAGGTATCATAAGGTTATACTGCCCCTTGGCATTTTAGCAGTCTCCATGAACTCTCATCTCTTGTATGCTTTCATTGAACAGCTATTTGGTTCCTCACCCAAAGATTTCAAACCTACCTATCACATGCATCAAATACGACTAAATAATTTTGTGATGTCTGGAAAACAGTCTGATGAGACTTTTTGGTGTAGAGGTGACTGTAAAGCAGAAAAAAAGTAAGGAATTTAACTTTTATTAATCAGGCTTTTTTTCTGCAGCATTGCAGCATGAAATGGTGTCAATTTTTTGCCATGCTTTGGAAGGCTGCCGGCTCCCCACGCTGTGTGCAGGAGAGCCAGAGCCTCCAGCAGGATACTGCTGTGGCTACCCTAGCAAACCACCTGCAATTCGCCACCTGCAATGCACCATGGCCCCTGAAATGAGACAGAAATCTGGTGGGTTTGTACTTTTATAATCATAGAGATCCCACCGACAGTTGCATCTCCTGTAAAACACACTAGTAATCATGGCCAACATTTTTATCTACAGTCCCTGCCATTTTCACACAGATATTACATATGCCTACTGCAGAACAGAGTGATCACTGTGGACCAGGATCTGATCTCATTACCCTGCAGTGAATCCAACATTATTCAGTCACTCACGGCTGGTACTTTGGACTTGCACCAGTGTCACTGTGCTCAAACTCTGCCTCTCTGCCTGCTTCAAAAGAAATATTTAGAAAAAGATGCCAAAAGTATCCTTTTCCCTGTACAGGCACTGGCTAAGAGCATGTCCTACATTATTAGAAACCTCTCACCATCTGCTCACACTTATTTCAAATATTATCATCACCTCTGCAAAATTCATACTGTCCTGCAGTATCGGGTGCTCCAGGGGGCACAGTGGGACCAAACACCACAATGAACACAATGTCACTGCCTGCAGAATATTTTGGGTCACTGCTCAGCCCATTTGTGGACCGAGTCTGCATACAAGGATCCTGGCAAGGCTGGAGAGAGAGTCTGAGCCCGCTCACCCTACACTTGTCTAGTTTTATGCAGGAAATGGCCCCTTTTATCTGAATCAATGCTCCATGTAGGTTAATTACCCTGTCTACAACAGTGGGCTCAGGGATTTGACTGCCTGGGGAGAAAAGTGACGCTTTCCTCATTGCCTTAGAAGTACAGATGGAGCATAGGGCACACGTAGCCTGACTTGATTAGGTTCTACCCTTTTTTCTGAGAATAAGAATTAGAATTAGCACTGCCTCAGCTGATGGGCGGCGGAGACTCAGACCTACCAAGACAGCACATTGTGAGCATCGGCTTCTGTCCATCAGGACCTTGCAAATTGCAGCAAATCCCTCTTGCATCCCCTGCTCCTGAGCTTGAGACTGACAGCAGACTTCTTCATACGTTCACTTCTTGAAGGTGCTGCTGAGTGAGATCAGATGGGAGTTAGAGGAAGCATAATAAAACCCAGTATGTTTGCTTTCACATAGTGTCTAGAGAACTAATTAGTCTTGGTTTTGGTGAACACACTGGGGGGTAACGATACCAATCAGCAAAGCTGACTTGCCATGTCCCTGGAGATCTTCAGTGCATTACGGAAAAAAAACATTACCTTATGATTTTGACACCAGCACAACTCCATGCTGCTTTCTACACATCACTGTTATTGGCTGTTCGTGGGGGAATGGAAAACTGCCTCTGTCTTTCTGAAGTTCCTTTAACAGCCATGGTCCTGCATCCCCACAATGCTTTTGCCTGTGGGATACCGGCAGCCATCGTCATCTGGAATTAGCTTGTGGAGCTTGCTGTAATTAGGGCGCTAGTGAGTGCTGCTGTGGGAGCCGGAGCCCTCAGGAAGCACGGTGCCTCTTAGGGGGCGGTCCCAGAGCAGAATAGGTGACACAAGCTGGTGCAGAAAAGGCTGAGATCATCAGAATCTCAGACAATCTGGGCACCATGAAGAGGAGCAATAATGCAATAGCAACAACAGGATCACCCTCCATGACTGAACAATAACAATTTCTGCTATAACATGGAAACTCCTGTCCAAGGAGGACAGAAGTCTGAGTGTGCTTCCAAGTCCCAGGATAAGATGCTGCAAAGATGCAGGGAAGCCTTGTGCCATTGGGGAACACCAAAAGAGACATAAAGTTCTGCAAGGCTGAAGTGCCCTGAAGACCTACTGCCACACAACTAGAGCAACCCTTAGGAGCAATCTGTCACAGAAGAGTCAGGCAGCCAGGAGGAAATCAGGCAGACCAATAAGATGCCCTGTTGGTAAAATTAGAGTAGAAGCAAGCAAAACATTTTAAAGCAAGTGAAAAAATACTGTAAATATCATAAGAGAAAGGTTTACAGGCCTGAGGGCAGTGAAGAGACTGTCATAATGAAGTATAAACAGAAATAGGTGGAGCAGTCCAATAAAGCCCCTGTCTAATCCTTTCACAATACAGCACCATAAAAAGTCTTAAAGTAAGGCTGGTCAAAATTTTCCATCCAAACTTCTCTACTGAACAGTAAAAAGAGTACTTTTTTGATTACTCTGATTTTTTTTTTTTTGACCCACAACAGCTGCTTTCCATGAAAATTTTCAACATTTTGTGGAAAGGCCAAGAAACACCCAACCCTCTGTTTATGGCAACTAAACATCTTCAGACAAAAAAAGTTTAACATTTTTGGTGAGAATTGAAGAATGGCTTGTAGTTTTGAGACATAACTAATCCCTTTGTTGCCAAACACCAAATACTTCTTGGTTTTCCACTCTAAAAAGTCCACATTATTCTCTGGGTAAGGGGGGCACTTTCCAAACCAGCAGCACTTGAAATATCCAAATAAAAAATTCAAACTCAATTCCAGCCTTAAGGGATGGCCAGTGCTGAGATCTTTGTAAAGAGGGAGTATTGGGAGCTGGTCAAAGAGCAAAACCAAGCAGAAAAACAGACTGATTCTGGGCAGGATACAAAGAGAAATGGGAAAAAATGGGAAAACCAGTGTGTTGGGTTGATGCTGGCTGGCTGCCAGGTGCCCATCAAAGCTGTCCTATTGCCCCCCTCCTCAGCTGGGCAGGGGAGAGGAAATACAACAAAATGTTCATGAGTTAAGGATGAGGAGAGGCCACCAATTACCATCACAGGCAAACAAGACTCCACTTAGGGAAAATTAATTGAATTTTTTAACAATTAGAAGAGGGTAATAAGGGGGGGAAAAAATCTTTGAATACTTTCCTATCTCCCCTCCCTTCTTCCCGAGCTCAGCTTCACTCCTGAATTCTCTATCTGCTTCCATCCAGCAGCACAGGGGGTTGAGAGCTGGGGGCTGCGCTCAGTTCCTCACAATTTGTCTCTGCTGCTCCTTGCTCCTCAGGGGGAGGACTCCTCACCCTCTGCCCCTGCTACAGCAGGGTCCACACCAGTGGGTCCCTCCCACAGGAGATAGTCCTTCGTAAGGTTCTCCAAGGTCAGTCCTTCCCACAGCCTGCACTGCATACTCTGCTGCAGCATGGGTCCCTTCTGCAGGGCTCAGTCCTTCAGGAAAAAACATTTCAAGTCCTGCCAGGAGCTTGCTCCAGCATGGGCTTCCCACAGGGTAACAGCCTCCTTTGGGCATCCCACTGCTTTCCCTTAGGGTTCTCCACAGGCTGTGGCTGGATCTCTGCTCCTCTTGGACCCCAACGGTCCGTGGGGAACACTCTGCCTCACCATGGTCTGCACCAGGGGCTGCAGGGGAATCTCACCTCTGGCACCTGGAGCACCTCCTGCCCCTCATTCTACACTGACCTTGGTGTCTGCAGAGCTGCTTCTCTCACACATTCCCACTCCCCTCTCCCACTGCAATTGGTCTTGTGCAGTAATCATTCCCCTTGTGAACTCTGTTATCCCAGAGAATCCGCTGTCCCTGCTGGTCTCAGCTTTGGCCAGTAGCCATCTGTGGGTCCATCTTGGAACTACGTGACATTGGCTCTGTCAGACATGGGGGAAACTTGTGGCAGCTTTTCAGAGAAGTCGCCCCTTTAATCCCCTTGCTACCCAAGCCTTGGCATGCTAACCCAACATGACCATCCAAAAAGAAAATTATTTAAAGTATTATGATGGGAGACACAGTGAGAGAATTGGAGCTCAGATTGGTGGTTTTGTTGTAGGAAGTGTCAAATGGTTTGATTTTGGATGGCTGAGAAGTAGTTTCCAACTAAAGACTTGGAGACCAAGTCTTGAATACTTGGCAAGTCAGTGGCCCTGTCTGCCTCAACATCTTTGGTTGCTTTATAATGAGAGAGAAATGTGGGGTACATTTTTTTTAATCTGCCTTTGCCAGGGCAGAGGCAGAGGTTTCTCTAGCCTAGTGAAATATCATCCAGTAAAATAACTACATTATTGAAAGAAATTAAATCAAAGTCTAAAATACTAACATTTATTGCAGGAATTCTATGTGGTGCTGTATATTAAAAATAGTTATTTGAGGAAACTGTTCTGTTGGACTGAAGCCAACTCTTGTGTTTCTAGTAATAAAGTATTTCAGCTCATTTCACCTCTAGCTTTTGATCTTGCGGCAGGTATCACCAGAAGATGGCAGGGTAAGCCAAGGCAGCTGTAAATGTCATCATGCATTAGTATAGGACCTGGAGTTAATTTAAACCTATTTATTTGTGTGATTCACTTGCTTTCCTATCACCTAGCAGCTTATTTTACAAACGTAATTGTAGCCTGGGGTAGATCTTTCTCATGAAATTTCTGGTTTAAACACGTTACTGCAAATGATTCCCAGCAGCTGAAGTGATAATAGAGGCCAAGTAGCATAAACTTCTGGAGGAGAAAAGAAACTACTCTCCATGGGTCTCCTATAACCTCTGAAATCTTCACCAAGCCTAAAGAGAGCTAAAGTGTAACACATCTCTCAAAAGGATGCAGCCTTCTATGAAAGCCAGGGAAGACCCTGATGGAGCTGATGGTCTGGTATCTATGCTAGAGCAGAAAAGGTACTAAGAAAAACAGTCCTGGACTGAAAAAGACAGAGAGGTTGGAGCTCTGTCCAGCCATGTTAAACAGGAGGAAGAGAGGGAATTATCCCCCTTCAAAAGGAGAAAGCAGGTCACACAGGAATTAAGGTGAATTAATCAGAGATTAAGTAAAAACAGTCAAAACCTGGTTAAAAATCAAGTACTTTTGGCCCTGCATGCTGCTGTTAAAGTTGCACAACATGAACTCAGGGAGAGAGCAACATGTTGGGAACAACACCCTCAGCTCAGCCATGTGTATATCAAACATTTAGTGTCCTAAGCAAGAGCACTCCTGTCAGACAGGGGCACAGTGGTGCCACCTTGCATCACAAGAGGTGGTCTGGAAGCAGATCCTGTTCTGCTGCTGCAAAGGGTCTGTCTTGGCAGTGACCTTGTCACAGAGACATCGTCACCAGCATGTGCCCACCTGAACTGGGGACAACGTGGTGGAGAAGGGAGGGAGGGAGGGAGGAAGGGAGGGAGGAAGGAATAGAAACTCTGAAAAGGATATTTAACAGACAGTATAGGAGTGGTAGCAAAGGACTCACAGAAGAGGCTGGTTTCCTGAGCAAGGATAAAAGGCTGTCTAAGAAAAGGAAAGTTTAGTCTTCGGTCTCTTCTTCCTTCAAAAATCTTACCAAATGGACACACATTGAAGGATATGTTTTTTTGTGAGGGCTCCAGGAAGGCTTTTGTGAGGTTTTTGTGAGGATGTTCCAGGTAAGCATGGGGAAAGCATCATACTCACATTGCATTTCTCTTCACTCAGCAGAGATGTAAAAAAACCAAAGGGAGTCACAGCCAATAGTGACAGGAGAAGAAGTTTAGAAACAAATAGGTGCAAAGGGAGAAGAGGAAAGCATGACTGGGACGTGTGGCTCAGTCCAGGGTAAATGGCAAGGCTATGCAATTCCTGAATTTCCTCTGGGACCAATCCCAGTTAATTTACTTTAAAGAAGCTCGTTTCATTTCAGAGTAGTTATTTTGGTTCCCATCCTTGTGCATAAAGTATTATGGCCTTTTCATTAAGAATGTGCACAAATTTCACTCTGTAGTGACATTCACGTCAGGCTGGAATGCTGGCAGCAGGTTAATTTCAACCTCACAAAATAAGCATTGCTTATTTTCAGTCCCACTGTAGGGTGAAGAAAACATATAGTCCCTTCCGTTGGTTTGCTGCTTAAACAAAACTAAAAGACATTAATGTAAACTGTGAAATACAGAATCTTTAACTTAATTAATTCTCCTTCACTAACTGGAATTTTTAGGCACTTTTCCTTAGAGCAGGATAATTTTAAAAACCTACTTCTGAACTCATTAAGGCCAGTATAAATAAGGAGTAATGGCTCATGCTAATGGTAATACACTTGTGTATAAATTAGTAAAACCAGATTTAGTTTCACTCTGTTTTGTTTTGTACTATGTCTAGTTCCACTCTGTCCTCATGGTTACATTTCAAGAGGTGTTGCTGTGCCTTGCACACTTGTACAATAAGTAAAACTATTAAATAAACAGGGATACAACAAAAATATGAAGTTTCAGAATATTCAGGAAATCATCATTTCCTGAAGCTGAATAAACATTTTAGAAAAAACTCACCCAGCAGGAAATGAAGCTATCTGAAGTGGCCAGTAGGTTCAGGGGATGTGGAGAGGGGTTTGTTCAGAGGCGTTAAATAAACAGAGTAAAATGCCTTGGGAAATAGTTCCCTTTATTTGGTTTCTTGGCTAACAATGTTCATTTTACGTTCAGCTTTCAGCACAAGAGACACAAACAGGCCCCATGAAAGATTACCAAGCCAATTGCAAACTGATGCACAGCCTTCCTGGTTCTGCAGGCATCCTGAACTGAAAGCTAAAGGAGATCCCTCTGCCCTGCTGCACTCCTGAGTACAATACCTGAGCATATTAAGTATTAGGCAAGTTAAATATTATCAAAATAACCATTTCACTGGTCCTAAACTTTACTGGTCTGCTTATCCCTTGGCCAACTGACCTCCAAGTCACAGGAAAAAAGACAACCATATATTGATAGAAAAGCCCGTGGTACATCAAAACCTAGGAGGCTTTTAGCAGGAGCTGACATCAAAACTTAAGTCTAAACATCAGCAATATAAAAGGGAAGAATGCAAACCATTACTTTCATGCTTAGATCTTTACGGTCTTCTGTCTCAATACATCTGTGAAGCTGACACAGAATTTCATGAACACTGTACTGGAATATCACAGAACACAAGGACTTTGCTGCATTTTTCAGCTCCAGCCATGCCTCAGGAAAACAGGCGTTCCAGTCCAGGTCCATGAGACAGAGTCAGGTGGTGAGCACACACTATAAAGTTTCCTTGTTTTTTTTTCCCACTCTTCTCTCTCCTTGCCTTTAATTCCTGTGAGTTTTACTTTCCCAGCATGACTCTGCAGAGAGAAATTGATGATCTTGGTCTCTGATTGTTCTTGACTCGGACATTAAGAGTAAGTTTTTCTATGTTTTCTACATGGGTGTCATTCCTATACCCCAGTGAAATCTATAGGTTGAATGGAATTAAGACAGTTAACATGCATAAGGATATCAGACTGGGGAGAAAAAGTGTTCACAGCTTTATGCGCTAAAACAGTTTAGTGAATTTATCCTATTTTCCATATGCCTCAGTTGCTGCTGATTGAGGCTGTAACCCCTTTACTCCTGTGGAGGACTTGCAGCACAAGAGCTGTGTTTTCCTGCCCAGCTGCACAATGCTTGGCACCATGGGTCCCTAGCATTACTTGTTCATAAATATCAACAGCAGCAATACCATCTGGACCTGCATCTCACTGCTGCTCTGAGGTCCAAGACAGCCTTTTCAAGGAATGTGCTCCATTACTGAGGCTGCCATTCATGGAGTTTCTGGAGAAGAGACCAAAATGTGGACATGAGAAAAAAAACAGAAGAGTCCTGAGAATTTTAAAGGAAGGGCAGAGAAAATGGAAGAGGCAGTGGAGAAATGCAGTGAAGGAAGAACAAATGCATGAAGAAAAAATGAGGGGAGAGATTACAGCAAAAGAAGCCAGAAAACATATATCAGGGATTTTGAGGAGAAGCAGAAGATCTGGATGGATGAGAGAAGCTGGACCAATAGAGTGAGGGGAAAATTTCCAGCAGGTCTGATAGCAGAGCTCTGATGAGACTTCACACATTTCAAACTAGAAATATGGGCCCCTCCCCAGCAAAACTGGGCTTCCACTGCCAGCAAAATTGTTTCCACAGCTGAGACTGCAGTGCCAGCGAATGTCTGCAATCAGCCCATCCAGGTGTTCTGTGATACAGGCTGCACCAGACTCAGCCCATCAAAGCAATGGGAATAAATCCGAGGGCCAGGAATTGGGCCCCTGCTTGGCTGCTGCTGTGCAGAAATGAGAATATAAGTAGCCAAAAAAAGACACATTTAAGGTATAACTCAACAAAAATAAGAAACAGATCTTTTGACAGCAGACATGCTAACAAATCAAGTTCATGGTGTAAGAACCAGCTATCCTGCAGGTGAGACAGGGACTCCGGACACTGCTGTAGGAGTCTGATATGCCAATTTGCAGACATTCCATCTATTTAACTTTTTTAAATGGACTTACACAGGCAAACTATCCTATCTGAGCTTTTAATTAATGTTGTATGAACTACCCAGCCTGCAGAGATCCAAAGCCTGATCAGTTTTCAGTCTCTTGCATCCCAGTGAACACCAGCATGACTCCTGTGGTGGGCCCTTGGTCTCAGCAGGCAAGTGAATCGGTGTCGGTGGCTGCTACATCACCACCACCACCAAGCTGTGGCACTGTTTCACATTGTCTCGGGAGCCAAAGGCACGGCACTCAGTACTCTTGTTCCACAGGTAGCTGCACAGACATTGGGGGGGATTTTTAATCCAGTCAGTTCAAATACGAGCATGACAATTCGGTCTGATGGAAAAGAGAGAGACACTATGACCCACATCTGTTCTTTCAAGCATAATTCCAACACATTGAGTGCATTATATAGCAAGGGGTAGGCAAGATTTTCTATAAACAAAATAGCAACCCAAATCCCAGTGAATACCTCCTCATGGATCTGTACCAGCAAACAATAAAATTAAGCTGGAAGGTGCTCTCTGGGGCACCACGTCCAACTCACTGCTGCTGCAAGCAACCACATTATAGAGTCTCCTCGTAACCATTAATTCACTTTTTTTTACTGTGGCATCAGGGTGTTATCTATTTAACTATGTCAAATATTCACCTTTTTATCACTGCAACACAGACGGTTTTGTGAAGGAATCCAGTTCTTGGCCCAGAGAGGGAACAACATGGCTGCTCATGCGTCAGCTTGTCTTGGCCTCTGTCTGGTCTTTGTTTGCACAGGACTCGAATGTTCACAACATATATTTAAACTCACAATCAAATCCTGATATGATTCAAAATTATGGGAGTGCTCCACACTAGCAAAACTGAACTAAAGCCTTGCTCTGCTGGATGAAGATCATTGTAAAGATAACCACCCACTTTCCTGGGAGGCTTTCTGCAATCAACAGCTGAATGACTCTGAGTGAATGTAACCCAGCTCACATATGGTGCTCAGCATGTGACTGGCAAGATCCCTGCCCTTGTGTTACATGGGACATGGGAATGCTACCACATCAGGAGATGGTGTTCTCCCCAGCACCCCACTGTGCTCCATGTTATGCTTAGATTGTCCTCCCTCTGTTAGCCCCTTGCCTGGGCTGGGCTCCACTTCAGCTGTGAGGGAAGAGACCCAGGAAACTTTTCACCATTTCTCTGTCTTGAATTCTTCTTCATTGCAAACTCCCCTGGAAAAAAACCCCTCCTGCAGCTACATCACCACTGTGACAACTCTGAAAGTTTGTGGTGGCACCCAGAGGGGGTTAATTTAAGTGGACTGTTTGGCACTTTTAGAGGAGCACCAAGAAGGACTGAGTCTTGGAAGGACTTTATATTTTCTCAGCCCATTCCCTAAAACTTCTGCAGCAAGGAGCCGTGGATCCAAATTGGTTCTGTCAGCTGCTTAATGTGCTTGAGGATGGTGCAAATCAAACAGAGGTAACCAAATCCCCTTTGCCAGCTTTCAAATCTGCCCAAACACAGCATGCAAAGTCAGGCAAGACACTAACTGGACACTGATTTTGCAGCCCTCGTGGTTTCAGGCTCCCTTTGACTGCACTCACGGCTCCCCAGTGCCAACAGCAGCCCCCTTCTCTGCAGGAGGCAGAGCAATAAGGATGGTCTACTGATCCCATCCAAAGCAGGAGGCTAGCAATCTTCCTCTTTGAAAGGCCAAGTCACAGGCAGTGCAACCTGTCTCCTGAGGAGGCTCAAATCCACTGTAAAGGAGAGAAAGGAATAAAGGAAAATTTACCATGAACTTCCAAATGAATGATATGCCTCCTGGTAAGAAGACAGTAAATTTCTTTTGGTAAATCATTAGTCACAAAACACATTTCAGGTTGGCTGATCATTCTCTGAAGTTTGAACAAATTCAACTAACTGGTTTTGCCAAACTAAATGAAGACTGCAGGGGGCGGGGGGAGGTGGGGTGGGGAGGAGGAGTTAATCTATCAGAAACAGTTTGTTTAGACACTTAGTGAACATAAGCCCTTCACATTTTGAAATATTTAACTTTTTGGGTACTTACAATTGAGGTCATGTAAATAAAGGTCATGTAAATAAAATTAGTTATAGTTAACTTTCCATCCAATAACAAAAAATTAATACCCTCAGCTAAAAAATGGAAGATGTAGGTTTGATTTCTTCCGATGGCTCAAGGAGCTGCACTCGTATTCCAGAAAAAAACACTGGCCATAAGTCAGTGCTGATGTGTTTCTGCTCTCCTGGATCCATGCGGATGGTGCTGCAGAGTCAGCAAGTTAAGTGTCCTTTCTGATTAAAAGGACTGGCTTGAACTAAAGCCCTCTACCCCTTTGGAGGACAGTAGTCACTCAGCCCCCTGTTGTTCCCTCTCAGTTTTTCCCTGTGCTCTGCCAGTACCCCACATGTGGGGCTCAGGATGCTCCAAAGAGGAGAGCACAGCCAGGGGGTGAGGATGAGGCCAGGAGCAGAGCTGGCAGAGCTGCCTGAAGCAGCACAACCGACACTTCCTTGCAACATGGGCAGAGGAGTAACCAGGGGTTCCTTTCAAGTCAAAGAGAAATACAAGCTGCTGCCAACTTTATTAATTTAATTTTCTTGGCTTTTACCTCAGAACTCTGACCAAGAAACTTTCTGTGACTTTTTATTCCAAAGTGTAGGGGTTTTTTTAATGCCTTTTCTCTATGGCAAATTAAAAATCCTAATGTTGGGAGAGTAGAACACAATCTGCATTTTAGTTAATTATTTCAATTACTTTGCAGATCAGCAACTAACTTATAACTTGGTTATTTACCCAATCTCTCCTTGCTGCTCTCATTTGACTCATTTCCACTTTATTTAGGTGTCTGGGAAAACAGACTCTTTTTTTCCAAATATTCCCAGGGGTAGTTGTCTTTTTACTTTGGATAAGGCACTAAGGAGTCCTAATTGCTCACCCCATCCCTGGAAAAAATTTAAAACTTAACCTTACTAACATCTTGCTTCCAAATTAATTTCATATATCACTGTCTGCATTTCTAGTAGATAGAGGGGAAAATAAAGAATCCATTTGTTTGGCATAAAAAAATTAAAAACCCAACATAATTTTCCAATTTCATGTTTTTTAACATGCTTCATTGTATATCTGAGGGAGAAATCAGCTGAATTTCCCTCATGCCTGACCATATGATCAGAAGGGAGCTACTGCAGGTACAGTTCTGTGAGGGAGGTCTTTTGAAGTCAGAAGTCAAAAAGACTTTCAGGGATTTAAATGCCTTTTTAATGTGGTCTCTTTTCTGTGTGAAGTGTAGTCCACACTGAAAAGGCTTTCTGTGTGCCTGTGAGAAATGCCTTTCTTGAAACTCATTTTTCATCTCTGCTCTACAAACTCTGTGCAAAAGCTGAGACCATTCAGTAGATCCTCACATGCTTCAGTGTGTTCTCATCTTAACCATGGTTCTGTGAGGTCCCAAAGCCAACAGAAAATTTGTCTGGATCAGATAATGTAGTTCTCAGTCTAAAGGCTGAATGCAAATACCTATTATGAAAGTGACAAAAAACTTCTTTTTTCCTTATTCCCTTTAAAGTCAAGGACATCTGCTTTGTACTGAACTGATTCTACTTTTCACAGGGCAACCTCGTTGTATTTTAATTTGGGGCCCCTTACTTGGAGAGACTGCTGCATGTCCCAGGCAGGTATTAAGCCTGTGGAGGTCAGGTAGGACCAGGTCCTTGTGTCCCTCCAAACACATACCACAATCCTCAGGAGCAGGACAGGCATCATTACATTCCAAAAAGTGCCTTCTCAGGGAAATATTAGTAGGCACTGCCTCAAAAAGGGCAGAGGAGTTCCTAACATGGTAAATGTTGCTGCGCTCTGTCATGACACATCTGGCAGGAGCTGACTCAGATGCACAGTGCTTTTGGGTAATGCTTGGTCTTTTCTCCATGTCACCACAGCTGGGAGACAGCTGTCTTGTGCCAAAACACCCCTGCAATGTGCTGGGCACCATCAGAGAAGGCCATCATGGAAAACAGGAATGATGGAAATCAGGGGGCTGTAGGCCCTTCCTTTGAGCCTTGAGCAACAGCAGAAAGAATGGGTCTGGAATTGCCTATTCCCTTCCTCACCGACTTTCCTTCTTACTGTAACCATTCAGGCTGGAGTGCACCCCCAGACTACAAGGGGGAAAAGAAAGGAAAAAAAAACATCCAAACAGTTTCTGGATCACATTTCAGTTTTCATGGTCTTGTCACCCAGTCCGAGTGCAACAGTCAGAGTAATTATGCAACCTTTTAAAATATCACAGTGACATATGAGGTAATGCCACTTTCTACCCAGGCTCTGTTGGGAGCTTCTAGGCTGAGCCCTGCCGTCAGCAGTGTGTTTGGAGCAAGAACTCATCCACCTTCATTTTCACAGGGAAACAGGAGTTCCCAGAGCCCAGACAGGATGTCATGGCACAGAAACACGCCTCTGATGTGAAAGTCCCCCTCACTCCTGAATGATTGTTTGATGAAAAGAGAAGTTGCTGTAATTCTGATTTGAGAAGATAAAATATTTGCTATCTGAATAGTTTATGGATCGAGCTGGCTGAGATCAGCTGTGAGAGTGTGTTCAGCCATAGAGAAGACTGGAACAAAGCTAGAGCTGTAACATTTTTATAGCCTGATTGCTAACCCCTCTCCACGGATTCTGCCTAAAGTCACCTAGAGTCTCTGAGAAAGCAAACAACATGTTTTCTTTTACTAGACCAGTTAGTTGTTATTTTAGCATTTCTTTTGCAGTGAGCACATGGAACAAGCAAAGCCTGACTAATACCACAACCTTTTCTTCTACTCCATGCAACACAGCAAGCCCATCACATTGCCCTGGACTATAGAGGAATGAGAAACTGCCCATTTCACTCCACCCGACCCCCCTCACAGTGGGTGGGAGCCCATCACCCTCATAATTTCTCTCTTTCTCACTGGATATTTCTTCAAATGTGGCCTAGACTTGAAGCTTACATGAAGTGCTGAGGAATAGCCGTGTTTGGGGCATGGACCAGCAGACCTAGCAGGAATGTTTGGTCCTTCCTCTACACAGTCTGCTTCAGTGAACAAGGTCTTTGTCCTGTGCAAAGGTGCCAGACGTGTTTAGGTTCTCATAAACAGCTCCAAAACTCAGCCTGTTCCTACACCTGAGCGTATGTTTGCAGACAGACAGACAGAGAAGCCTGCATCAGGAAAAGGAAAGACTCATGATTAATAGACAAGACTGGCATATCTGAGGACACTGAAGAGCTGTGCCCCATGAAGTCCCTGTTCCCCCAAGGAAGTAGAATATTTTTAGACTGGAGAGGACAGACTTGATTATTTACATGATATGTGATTCCTCTGCCCAAATGTCTCCATGGAAAAGAGATGTCCTTGGGGAGGACTGCCTCTTTGGGTCTGCAGTAAGAGAAAAAGGTATTTTTTAAAACAAGTGACAAAGAAGGTCCAGGCAGCTAAAAGATAGTCACTCTTTCCTCAGTTCTTGGAAAAATTAAGAAGTCTTTATGCAAGTCATTTCAGTGCAAGTGAAAGGAAAGACAGCCACTGTGAACAGTCAGCACGGATTAACAAATGTTGGACTCATCAGTAACCTGGACAGGGGAATGTAATGAGCCCTCAGTCTCTTGGTGGTACCAAACTGGGGGCAGTGGCTGATACACTGGATGTCACCCAAGGACCCAGAAAAACTGGAGAAATGGGTCAGAAGGAACTCCATGAAATGCTACAAAGAGGAATGCAAAGTCCTGCACCGGAGCAGGATCTACCTGCTGTACTCAGCACAAGACTGGAGTCAACCAGCCAGGGCATTGCTTTGTGGATATGGATCTTACTGACACCAGCTCTGGGAATGAGAGCTGTGCACATACTGAGCTGTATATGCAGAAGTGTAGGCAGTGTTCTGGGGAAAGTGGTTATTCCTCTCTTCTCAGGACCTGTGAAGATGCGTCTGGAATAGTGTGTCCCAATTTGGTCCCTGATCAAAAGTAAAGGAAAATTTTTACAGTGATGGTGGTTGAGCACTGGCACAAGTTGACCACAGAAATCGTGACATCTCCATCCCTAGAGGTACTCAAAATGCAACTGGACAAGACTGAGCAACCTGATCTGACTTCAAAGCTAGCCTTGCTTTCTGCTGAAGGCTGGACTACAACACCGCCAGAGATCTAGCCTGAATTTTTCCACAATTCTGTGATTTATGATAGCTCTCAGCAAATCCTGTGCCATTATGTTGTTGAAAAAATGGTCTACACTTTTACAAGGGGAATGTTTCAAGCAGCATCAGCACTTCATACTAAAATTTTGGCAAATGCATATGTCAATATTTTTAAAATGTAACTGAACATTGCTGCTTTCATTATTTTCCCTACTTTCAGGAAGAAAATAGATTATTAGTAAACATGAATTTTCTAAAATTATATCATAAAAATTCTGGCAAAACCCTCTGGAAATACATTGTAAAAATAAGCAGAAGAAGTATCAATTTCAGATCATAAGGAGTGGAAAGATATTCAGAATGTCAGAAATAGTGAAATAATTTAACTAGCTATGTAATTTCTATAATGCAATAAACATATGCATTACCTGCTATGTAAAAACCATGAAGACATTTTCCATTTGAATTAAGCGAATTCAATCCCATAATTTCCATTCTTTGGTGCTCATTTTCCTTAAATTATCTCCTGAAAGAGTTTCTTGGCAAATATGTTCCCTGGAACAATTCACTTCAAATAAATGTTGCACACATTGCAGAGAAAGCAAATTTCACTTTCATAATTGCCCTAGACTCTCACTACAAACTGTAGCATGTGAACAGTAGTACTGCACATAACCTTTACGCAGCTCTGGACACAAGAGTTTCCAGCAGCAAATATTTCTGATTATTTTCTCACAAATATCCAGGCAGATGAGGCTTCCCCTTCTTTGTTTACGCTTAGCTATGCCTTCAACACCATGACAGCAATTCCTTCTTCTGAGCTCCTGTTGGTGCTGCCAAGAAAAGTAACCACCTTGTATATCAAAAAGCATTGGTTTTATGGGAGCACCTGGGAATCTAACGTGCCATCTACCTGAGAAACGAAGAGAGCTCTGAAATATCAGAGGTGGCACAGTCTGCACCCTTTCCACCTGTATTATTTTGTGGGCTTGCACAAAGAGAAACCTAATATAACTCAATTTTCCTGATCCTAGAGAGCCTTGTAAACTGATTTTATTTGTGTGATTGCATCATCTCAACATACTATGACTAGACTTGGATTTTCCTCTACAGAGCTCCAGACCTTGGGCTGAAGTAATGTCCAAGGTATGACTGAGTGCTCAAGCAGCACAGCTGGAAAATCTCACCTTGGGAGTAAATTCTGACCAACACTGATCTGAGGGAAGAGGCATATCCTCAAGATGGAGGTAATAAAAAACAGATCCACATCACTTCCACCAAAATCATTACTTATCGGGCTGGCCAGTATTGTGTCTCTGCTCTTTCATTTTCTCTTTGATTGTCCACATCTAAATCTTACCTCTTCTCTTGTAGTAAAAGATTGTTCTATATTATTCTATGTACCAAAATACTTCTAGTTATGGATTTTAATAAATATGTCAGTAACTATGTAATGTCAACACCAAGTAATTCTTTTAGTAGATAATAATATGAGGAAAAGAATGGGTATCCTTTCCACTGAACTTATATAATTCAAATGAAAGCACATACATAGAAGACAGGATTTATGACAAACCCCACACAAACCCACACAAACCAAAACTGGACTTAGATCTTTAGGCAGTAAAAATGGACTACTGCTGTCATGTTTCTTCTTCATTCTGAACATCAGTATTTTTGAACTTATTTCCTTTAAAATATAATATTTGTATTATTACCCACCTTTTCTCATTAAGTTGGTGTATAGTTTTTATTCTTCTTCTTTTCCAAATGTTTACAGCATGTACGAGGCTGCATTAATAAAATTTGGACCTTCCCTGGATTATTAGGAAAGTCAGTAATTAAGATACATTTTAGAAACAATCTTTGCAACATCTAAAAGCATTCCAAATTGCTCTGTTTTGTGCACTTTTACCCAGATTTCATGTTATGTGA
>JAYDZK010000001.1:52234170-52251265 GCA_034509185.1 Euphonia xanthogaster
TTCTCTTCCTCTTCTCTCACAAATGTCCCAGCCCCTTCTCACAGGGGCACAACATTTTTGTGCCCCTTTTTTGGAGTGTCTCCAGTATGTCCATGTCACTCTTGTTCTGAAGCCCAGAACTGAACCCAGCACTACAGGTGAATTTCCCCATTCCCATCAAAGAGGCCATGGACAATTTTTTTTTTGTTTTGTTTTTGTTTTTGTTTTTCATCAAATTTTGCAGAAACAAATCATCTGTTCACTTCTACGATGAGTAGGCCTGTCCTTGTTGTAATGAATCAGAGAAATTTTTGGCTGCCAGCCTGCCCATTATTCTCAAATCAGCACTGAGCAAAACAAAAAACCCCATTAGAGTCAATGGAAAAACTTCAGGCTAATTTCTGCTGGTGGAAGTTTGACCAGGACCCCTCTGGGTTGTGCTGCACCTGGTTAGCTTGAATAAAAACAATTTGTTACAGGTTTAGATGGGTTAGAAACATTTTTTCAGTTCATGTAGGAGGATATTTCGATGAGTTTTTAAAGCAATGCTTTCCTCTACTATCCAAGGAAAAGATGACTGCTGCTCTCATATGTTTACCAGATTTAAATTACTCATCTCTCCTAAGTCCATTAAGAAATAATAGACTTTTTTATGATTTTGCCAAACAACAAGAATGTAAGCTTTCCTGTGCTACTCCATCAATTACTTCATGGCTCTAGTGGAAAGGTAGCAGCACTCAGGGGCCAAAGGGTGATTTACTCAGCACAGTTAGTACAGTTAACCGAATCTTTGGCTTATTCAGCAGGAAGACAGGCATCTGCAAACACAGAGGCAACAATTTTTGAAAAACTGTCTGTGAAGTAATGACTCATGTTTTGGGAAGCCCCTAAAATGTCATATTTAAAGTGAGGGCACTTCAATTTGAAGAATGCAGCCAGTGTAATCTAACAGCAGCAGTGACTTCAGTGGCAGTTTTGAGAAGTATCAGGTTTTCTGATCACTTTGGGAGATGTGGAAAGTGAATCTTTAGCGATTGCATAGATATCAATTACCTCAGCTATAATCTTGGATAGTTTCTACAAATGCCAGCATTGCTTCATTACAGAGAGGGGTCCATCATCCAGATCCTCTATGCCTTCCTAGCTGGAATTCAACCACTTTGTTGGGGTTTTTTCGCTCTCCCTCTTCTCCATCATCCAAATTCTTCCTCCAAGATTTTCTGCTGGACAGCTGTCTCAAAGTAAATTAAGTAATACCTCACACATTGCAGGAAAGCATGCTGGTTGTGCTAAATGTGCTGGGCTGTACAGAAACTAGCAGTAACTCTCTACTTCTGGCCTTCCTCATCCTGAATACTTTGGACTATGAAAACGGCCTTTCCCTGAAAAACAGCTTCCCAATAAGATGTTCAGTGGAGGCAGCAAAATGTTCATGTTCAGACCTAGAATGAAGGACCCTAGGCCAGGCTGGACGGGGCTTTGAGCGACCTGATGTAGTGGAAGGTGTCCCTGCCCATGGCAGTGGGGTTGGAACTAGGTGATCTTTAGTGTCCCTCCCAACCCAAACCATTTTATGACTCTCTGACCATACAGCAATATTCACTTAGGCATGTATTCTTACAATGCTGGTAGTTTTCCTTTAATCGACTAATTGCACAACCTTACTTCAAATAATATCAGAAAAAAACAAATAGAATAAGATTCATGCACTTATACTGTAATATAAGGGTTCTGCTGTTTGAAAACCTAACTGTGGATCAGGTTAATGCAGAGGTTTCCTAAACTGCCACTAGCCTCATTAACAACACTGCTATAATTGTCTACTGGCACATTGGAATACTACTATGTGCTGAAATAACCAACAAATGAAGTAACTAATAAATAACCAATCAATGAACTGTGAGGACATGACCATACATGCATCAAAACAAAGATTATAGTCTTTAGCTTCCTTCCCCCGCAGGCGTGTGCTATTGGTTCAATTACTGCAGCATTCTCCAGGTGGTGCCTATCAGAAATTGAAATAAGGGGCTACGTGGCTACAAGCAGGAACCTTGAGCAATATGACAAAACTTGTTTCACAGGCATGACTGACCCATGGAACTGCATACATTCTCAAAACATAATAAACACAAAGATGAAAGAAGAGATTACAAACTGCAATATTTTTCCTATTAGCTCAGTAAGAAAGCCGCTGATGGGAACTGACCACAAAAGATGCATGAACAATGAGGAATGAAAACCTGCATTTAAATACTATATAGGAAAAATAAAAAAAATGAAGTAGTCTCAAGACATAGATCATTAATAGTGAAATCCAGAAAAAATTTCACATAGATTTTCTTCAAGATGGCAGCTGCTCTTAGGAGCTGATCCAAAACCTACTGAATTCAATGGAAAGATTTAACTTCAATGGACTTGGGATCCTTTTCACTTTTGGCTGAGAGAGTTGCATTACTCCAAGCAAAAAGAAAGAAGACTTGGCAAAAAATAACTGAGACTACAGCACATTTAGGGTCAAAAGACCTTAGTTGCTTGACCAAATCATCCCTGATGTGATTCCACCATACCCAGAGGATTTGCTGAGTCAGTTTTGTAGAGACTGACAACGCCATTTGTGATTGTCAATGAGTTCAGTTTGTATGTCAGGGTAAAATTTAATCCAGTGGATGGAACCAAACTGTAAAGTTTATTTTATTTAAATACAATACCCCTATTGGTTTAAATAACTGCAGAAGTTTTTCTTAACACATTCAATGGCCATATTTTATGTCTATAACCTCACAGCTATGAAATATAGCTCTCCAATGATATAACTATTTTATATAACTCTCTTCCCAATGGCTGCTGGTGGGAATTTCACTGTTTCTGAAATAAATATGATATGCATACATACCATACATGGAGGGAAAGGGAGAGCAATAGGAAATACAATGAACTTACTCAAGATATGTTATTTATTTGCACACATTTTTGATGATCTCATATCTCAGAAGTGGTGGAGGGAACCTGAGCCACTTGTGAATTATGAAAGGTCATCAATAACCCATAGCAATATATGACACATCCATTCAGGTCATCCAGACTTACTCCATGCTTGGATCTGTTTATCTAACACCAGTTTTAGTTTAGTCTGTACTGTGTGTTGATTTCATAGTACATCATGTAGCAATGAGCCCTCTTGGCTACACTCCCATGGAGGATGACTAAGTTTGAAGTATAAGAGAACCTGAAACAAATTTTCAGAGTATCAGTTGGTTAAACTGAACCACACATATCTACTTCCAATGACATGTTGTGAGCATTAAGTAAAATAACCTAAATATATCAGATTGGTTGTGTGCACGTGCATCTGTAAAAACACTCTCACATTTCATGCAGTTGAAACTCAAAACTTTCCCTCATGCTTGTTTCTCTCCCTAAGAAACTGAAATAGCAAACATGCAACAGAGATTACTTTGATAGTAATAGCACAAGACACTCAAGTACTATAGAGATGAGCATAATAGAAGAATGAAATGAATTGCAATCCATTTTTTTACTGTCTTAAAAGAAAGATAAAAGGCACATTTTATTCCCAGTCACGTATCTGAAATTCAACAATTAGGTATAATCCATATAGAGACAAGGGTATAATTTACTTTGCTATTCTTAAAAACTGTGCAGGCTACAGTTACACATGTTTTAATTATAGCTACTTTGAGACAGCTCTCAGACAATAAACCATATTTGAAAATGCAGTTCTGAAAAAAAACCCATTATTTTAAATGGTTTTTGTCCAAGGAATCTTAATCAATCAATTAGAAAATATTAAACTCCTCTGCTAGTTCCTCTTGGTAACACTCATGATATCAAACTGACCAGGCAGTGCCCATTTTTGAGTTCATGGCAATACCCTGGGAGGGAGCTCATTTCTTCCAGCCCCAAGCACCCCTGTGGTTGTCACTTCGTGAGCTAATGTGACCTCAGTGTGGGAAACACACGGCACGTGGCACACCGTGGGGAGCTGTGGTGAACACACATTCTAGGCAGTGCTGCATACTTAAAAGGTGCCTAATGTTAGCACTGTCATCACTACTCACACGTGCAAATTCTCAGTACAGACCAGTATCCAACAGCTGTACAGCAAGAGAGAATGCATTTTGGTGACCTACAGATGTGCTTTTTGGGATGGCTGCAAACATTCAGGCCTTTGGACAAGCAGCCCACCTGGCTCTATATCAGCCCACATGCTACATAAATTATTTTGTAGTGTTCCTGCATCAACTTGGCATGAAAAAAATAAGTCTCCAAACATCTCACATCACATGCGCTGTTTGAGGCAGACACCGAAGTCAGTTATCTGCACAGTTGTTCTCCAATTTGACAAAAAACCCAAGCCAAAGGGTCTTTGATATCAAAGAAAAATTAATTCCATGCAGGCAATTCTTGGACTTTTCAACTACTTTAATGAAACTCTCATGGTAAGTCATTTCACATTTAATACATGAAATAGAACATCCTGTTTATAAACCAGAGCACTGCACAAACATCATTTTTGTCAGGGCAGGAGAACAGCTCTCGGTCAAATGACAACACAAAACAACTGCTGGGCACAGGCTGCTGGGCACTCCACACCACAAGATAAAGTCAGGGTTACCTGTTTACACCCAGAAGATGGAAAAAAACTTGGTCCTATCTTTTGCTGTCAAAACCTTCCCTCAACTTAATGGCAAATGTACCTATCTAAAAGTGGCAGGACACCTTGCAATTAGTTTTAATTCTTTCTCCTTCCCTTACCCTTTTAGAAAGTTTCTTGTGTTTTTTCCTCCTATCACCTCAAAATTGGCTTTAAACAACCGATTTATCAACTTTCATCTAATTTCCATTTTTTGGTTGGTTTATTGGTTGGAATTTTTTTCCAAACAGGACAGGTAACTTTCTCAAAGTTAAAATTAAAGCATTGGTTGCAACATGACAACTGAGTGAGTGGTGAAGCATAGTGGATGATCCCTGCCACAAATATCCAGAGCTGCAACCTACAAAGCTCAGAACGGCACAATTTTATAAGTGAAAGAACCACCAGATTCAAAGCCAAAAGGGGATGGTTAGCGTGGCTGAGGTTTTGCCAGGAATGGTTTCCATACCTACATGTTTCAGAAAGTAAGTGCAGGGTAAAAAAAGGGCCTGTCTGCTCTTTCAACAGGTTGCCCATTGATCCTAAGTATAAAAGCCAGCTCAGAAAGCCAGGCTACACTAAATTTTCCTTCTAACCCATGAGAGGACAATCTCCTAGAAATAAACCACTATAATTACAGAGCTCTAGAGAAGCTCACATCAGCTACCAGCACTGCTCCTGCCTTGGGGATGAATGGAGGCCAGAAGACTACAGTGCTTCTCACAAGGTTACAATTCTTCAGATCCAGAGGTAAAAGCTTCAAGCAAAAGAGAGAAAAGATAAGAGCCTATTGTTTTACAGTAAGCACTTCTTCCAGTTATTGAATGAGCACATCGGCCAGATCAAATCCTCTGAACCTGATTCTGACATCACCACATTAAATATATTGCACTATCTCTGTCAATTTAAATCAAATCACTGCTGATTTTTCCTACTATTAGATCAGAGTTAGGCAAATGAACTGTTCAACATGCCTGCAGAAGTCAGGTGCTCTGAGAACAGTGTTGATGGGTCCTATGCACAGAATTAAACACAACAAAACAGAATACACCAGAGCCTGACTAACACAAATCTGGCATGAGACCAGGATCTAAGCCTTGTTTTTCTCATTCATACATCACCGCCACATTTTTCAAGTGCCACTGTCATTAAGTTAAGATACAGCACAATCCATCATTTAAAACCGCTAAGTAAACCTTTTAGGGTCAAAAATATGACCTTTCATACAGCTTGGTCTGAAAAGAAGAGCACTTTCCCGATGTGGCAAAGGGAATTAAGCAGAACAATGCAACACACCATCAACAAGTAATCTAACAGCTTCATCACTAATTAATTATGATTTCCACAGGATTTATGCTTCATGGTTGACTGCACCTTCAAACAAATTACAACAATGGACTCATCCTTGTTTCACCTACAGCCCCACCACAATAACCTCAGTTCCCTCATTTCTCCTCACTGCAGGGCTCTTCAGTCCCCTACCACAACATCCTTATGCCCTTTCTATTCATTCTTCTCCTAGGCAGGTATTTTATCAACTTTGTCTAGCTTGCTGGTGGGCCAAGAGATATCAAGACCTTTGTAGGGACCAGGGCTACATGAACACAGTTTGACTGCCCAGGACACCCCATACTGGTTACTCAGCCAGTCAGAAGTCAAACACTTTTCCACAACAGAGTCCACAAGAGTGCTTCAGGTGATGTGATGAATTTTGCCACACTTTTCTTTTGGAAGGAGAAGACAGGACATGGTGAAAGTCAGGTAACTGTGGATCCTCGTGCTCTTTCACCATACATCTCTCAGACCTTTACCAGAAATTTTGTATATTGGAGACCTAACCGTCTGTCAAATCTTAATGAAATTGGCTTGTGAATTGAAACAATAACAGAAAGGAAGATAATTGACATACCCACCCACTTTACCCTAAGAACTACCACAGATACCATGCAAGCACATGAAAAAGTGCCACTTTAGTAGAAGGAAAAGATTTGCTCACACAATTTAAAATGCTTCCTGTTGTGCAATTTTCATGTAATTGCTCAAAACAGTAAAGTAATGGACATTCAAGCTGATAGAGAAAACCTGGGAGTTGCAGAGATAGGTTAGTATTACTCCCATTCTCTGAAGGAATACTTCTCTGAGTATTACTCACCTTGGCCAATGGAAGGAGACTTTCTTCAGCTGCTCTTTACCTGCCAAATCGAAAAATAAAAATGATCAGGTCTAAGAATTACCTAGAGTCTTTCTGAAGCTTTTTGCAGTGTTTAGAGGAAGAAAAACATGAATTCAACTCATTGATGCACAGTCTTCTGTTAACAATAAAGTTTCAATGTTTTTGCAAGTCCTGCTGTCAACAATTACCCTTCAGTTCCAGAACAGCTCTTCTGTACTCAGGCTTTTTCTTCTATCCTGAATGGCTGCTTGGCATGTATTCAAGCCATAGGCACTGCAACTATTCCCAGCTACTTTGAATTCTAGTCAATATTTGTGATGTCCAATGTCTTCCTCTATTTAATTTATTTGGGCATTTGCAACAGATGGGTGAATGACAACAGATGATAAAGATAACAGCAGAAAGACACAGGAGTTGAGTAAGTTAATTCACAATCCCACTTAAAAATCAGTCTGTTCTGGTTTTCACCTTCCCCTACTTCAGTTTCAGCATGATTTTCAGCAACCATTCTTCTTACAAAGTCCTGGACTCAGCAAATAATGCTCAAGAGTTAAACCTCTCAAAATGGAAGTAACAATGTTCTAAAATTGTCTACTGCCTCCATCCTTTAGACAGCTGCTGCTAAAATGAGGATGGTGTGGAAGAGAGGAAAATGGAACAGGCAATTATTTTTCATGTGCAAATCAGTAAGATTCTATAGAAACATTGTGTATAGATAGAAAATAAGCATTCCAAAGGTGTCCAGCCTTTCTTTCCTGTTTATGGTACTTCATGATCATGAAGGTTTGGAAATAACCAGATATTCTTTACATCCCAGCAGGAGCTAAGGCTGTTAGTCAACATGCCAGGATGCTTTATTACCACTGGGAGCTCGGGTCAGTCCATCTGTACTGTTACTTGAAGATGGAGAGTTGTCCTCTAGTAATTAATACATTTCCACCTCTGTCTAATTAAAGAGATCTAGTGCATTCATCCTCATTAAAAAAGAAATGTGGAGCTTTGCAGTTTCTCCAGTTTGGGGCTGTAAAAGAACTTCAAACATCAGAATAATTTTCTAAAAGTAATGAATTCCCTCATTCTAGTTGGAGCTACAGCCCTGGTAATAAAGCATCTTTGCTAAAAACTGCTGTCTGCAGACTGATTCATTCTGGTGGCATGAGAGAGAGATTCAGGCTGCGAGTGCTCTGCAGGGAATCTGTGACAGTCTTTCATCAGCTGCATATTCTTGACTTATAAAAACAAAAGCAAAGGCATATTGTGAAGATCATGAAGCCTCATTGCTGGACTGCAGAGTGTTTTAGCTGAAGAGTTCAGACTCAGATACAACAGTGTACTTGAGAAAAGGGTGCCATATAAACTTAAAATCAAGTGTGAGATTTCTGTCTCCATTACTGTCTGGACAAATCAACAAAATCTCAACTATTCTCCCTCAAGGCATTTTGTGGATTTTATTTTTCTCTTAACAGACGCACTCTACTCCTTTGAAGTGGCAAGCGGAGACAGTGGCTTGCCTCTCTGGGGTAATATGCATAATGAATGTGTTCACATACAACTGCCTCCTTTCTTGGCATATCTGCAGGATACTTGCACCATATTTTCATCCAGATCATACCAGTGTAAATCTTGAATAATTTAGACAGAAATCATTATAGCTGAGGAGAAGAAGTGCCCAACAGGCTCCAACAGGAGACTGGCCTAAGCAAAGTCTACAAAACTACTGCAATGATACCTCACAGAAATGTCCTCAGAAGCCAACGCCAGGGCACTAAGTTCCTAATTTACATGACCTTGCTTGGCTTTCCAAATTAGTCAGAATTAGGGAAGAGACAGAAGCTTGGGCTACAGCCCACCTTCCCTTTGCTTTGCACCTTCTGACACTGCTGGGCCTCCTGGGAGGAGCAGTTGTTCTGCTCCTTCGAGTGTGGGAACCACAGGCATTTCTGGCACTTGCATGCAGGACTTTCAGTATAATCTCCCCTCTACTCACACCCACATTAAGCATAAAAGACAGTGTTTTCCATCAGCACTTATAAAACTATCAGTACTCTGAGATGGAAAACTGAAAGAAGGGGAATTCAGCTAAAAAAATCAAACCATTGCCGTCAACCCATTGAAAACTCTTCTAAAAGCTTTTTTCTTCCATATTCCCCACCAGAGTGCCAAACAAACAGTAATTAAAACATATATTATGCTCAAAGGCACAGATTATTCTTCCCACTGGATTTCTTGAGTGGTTCTCCTGTCTTCTTGCATCAGTGTTTCGAACTGTGAGCTTTCTGAGACATGACTTTCATTATCTCTGGGTCATTAGCAGCTCATAACTCAATGTCAGATAATACTGATAAAGAGAGACAAAGGGCAGACCCTTTTCAAAATGTGGAGCCAAACATATTGCACTGCATTGTGTAAAGTCAAAACTGTATGCATTAGTTACCAGGCAGTGACAATGCTGGACACTTGTCTGGCTAAGCAAAGTGGATGGCATGGCACATTGCCTTCAGCACTGGGATTCACACAGCTGCTCAAAGGCACACATTGACAGCCACGTCGAGTCCAAGATGGGTCTTCAGGGATCTCATTCACCAGAACAGAATCCATGGCCCAGATTAGTTTAGCTAGGGCAGAGATTTTTTTTTACCTTCAGAAAAAAAATATAAAAATACTCCTGAAAACCCCAAACTTTGCATTCCACTGTCATCAATAGGAACCACGACCCACAGCAATGTGTTTGGACTTCCACGTAAACTTTGGGATATCTATTTTGGGATAAATGCAGAAGGTGCCTCCAGCTACTTAGCACTTGCAGGGCTTCATGAGATCTGCCAAAGTCACCTTGGAAAGCAGGCCTAGGAGCACTCTTTTAATAATCTCTGTATTTTATGGGGGAAGTAATTTTTTTATGAGTATTCTAGTGACTATGCATTCGCTTGGAAAGCAGACCAGCCCTGGGGTACAGTGCACCAGATGAACAGCCTGGCCCTGAGAAGTCTGAGTCATCTCCCATCTTGGTTTTCATTCAAGCCGCATGATCTCCACATTTTATGCGACACCATAACACCAGTTCACTAGGAAAGGTTGGAAGAACCCTTCCACACAACCTTATTTTCACAGGTGTGACTCAAGGTACTCCCCAGGTCAGTAGTGAATGTGGGTTTGAATGCCCTCAGACTGATGAGGGTGGTGTACCCAGCTCACCCACTCCTTAGTTGTAGTACCTAACTCACAACCTAATATGTAAAGACACTGAAGTTTTCCTGCTGGGAATTTTTTAACTGAGGAAAGGTGCTGCTGATGGTGAGCATGTTCCTGTCTCATGTTCTCTGTGCAAGGAACACAACTCTGCTACCACAGCCTTCAGGTAACCATGAAAAATACTTCTCTGATAGTTAGGAACATGGTGCAGCCCAAAGACTGTTGGTTCTGCCAGCATCCAGAGGCTCTCTGGGACCAAATCAGAGATGACCCTGGGATGGAACCTGCTGGGAGAGCGAGTTTGGGGAATCACAGATTTAATTCACCTAAAACTTATCAAGGTGGCAGTAATCTTATTAGAGGTCTGGCATCATCTGGTTTTCTTGCACTGACCTGAAATATCTTCTTCCAGGGCACCACCTCTTATCAACAAACCTCACCAGCTGCCTGAGGTAGGGCTCCAGCACTCAGCCATCACCATGGCTCACTTGCAGCTTTCTGGAAGCAACTGAACAAATGACACCAGTTTGGATGGTCTCTAGGACAACTGGTCTGCTAAGAAGATGAGTTATTAGGCTGAACTGAGAGCAGTATATGGGTTTTTTTGCCAGAAGATCTTCAAATAAAATAACATTTTCCACATGACTTCCAGAACCTTGCTTTGTCAGCAAAACAAAAAAAAAAAGTTCAGTATTGCTAACTAGGAATTCTATTTTTAATGATCATGTCAATAATTTTTCTTTGCAACTTTTTGTATATTTTTCTGCAAATTTCTTTTGTGCTTTAAATCCTTTTCAGTTAAATAAACTAAAAAGCAACTTCAGTTGTGATCCTAGATAGAACTGAGCCATGTTTAATTAGTTTGGATTTTGTTGCTAAATATATTTTTTAAATTAAATCCACATCTTTGCAAGGATGCTTGGGGGAAAGGATGAAAATGCAGTATTATACAACCTGCTGAAATTCTCTGTTACTCTGCTGTAACATGTCACTGCTAAAATTCCCCTCTTCCATTACATACATACCTGAACATATTAAGTGGGAAAACGGTTTAGAAAGTTGGAGAAACTCACGATCAAGTTTAGAAACAGGGAATGAGTCTGCCATTTTCAACATGTAAAATTACACAGACATCTTGGTTTAAGTATAAGCTCTATGCTTGAGTTACAATGGTAGGTGGCAATTTTACCAGCACTTAGTGAAATATTAACAACACAAATTTGGCTCCCCGATTTCTGAAGAGCAAGGAAAGTGGATTGGCTCTGTCATGGACTTATGTGATAAGGCTGAGACGGTGATCTGCCCCAAAGCTCAACAGGCTGAGGGTACTACAAAGTACAAAGTGCCAAAGGGGGAGGAGGCTGAATATGGAAACTCTGAGATTCCAGAGAGAGTTTAATAGGATCAGAGGAAGCTTTATGTGCATAGGTTGGCATAAACATGGCTTTGGATGTCAGGCTTATATAATCAAGATGGCAGGAAAGTTATTTGAAACAATAGTGGTTCTATTGAGAAAAGGTACCTTGGATGCTTTGGAAACAGAAAATCTAAAAAAAAAAAAAACAGTTTGGAACCATGTGCCTCCTTTTCCTTGATAAGGGTCTGCTGCCACCTCCAGCTCAGTTTTCACCATTGCTAAGTGTCTTCTGCCTTCAATCTGGTAAACACCATGATCACGATCCCAAATGGCCCCACCTGCTCTATGGCACTGAATAGCCTCAAGGTCTGAAGCTGAGGCACCCAGGAGCTCCCATCACCCTGCCAGGCTGCAGAAATCCCAGCACTGCTTGCTGGGAGGCACTTAATCTCCAGGCAGGGTTGACAGTGCCATCTCTACCTGCAGCACTGGCGGCTTCCAGGTTCCTCATGTGTCCCTTAAATTACCGTGTCAGGCTGGAAAGGCTTCAAGGTTATTTGATCTTTCCCAGAAGAGTCATGATAGAACCAGAGCTGTGTGCTGACAGCCAAAAGCACAGCCCATATGTCCATAATGAAAATCACTAGTGAGGACACCATGTAACACACCTTTCCCCCAACAAACCTTCCCTGTGGCCACAAGAAGATTACAAAGGTGAACAAATTATTATACATTTCAGTACTATGTACAAACAGGTGTGTCTCACATATTATATAACTGTACATGAAGGAAAGAGTTTTGATTCTTTCTGCACTGCAGAAGTAACACCGTCAGGAATGAAAACAGCTCTGCTCTGAAGATTTTTGCAGCTGAATGGTCTGACCATGTTTTGTCATTATGAATAACAGGGAGGAGCAGTTCTTTCTTCTTTTCATTTGTACCATCTGCAGTGGTGCCTCTGTGAAAATACAAGACAAGTTATGAATGACAAGGGCTCCAAAGCGGGACTGCCATGGGATGGTTTAAAAGCAGAAATGGAGACGGACAGTTAATCCTTATAACAAAGTTCTATGTCTGACAAAACAGAGACTGGGATTATAGTGATGCCTTGTGAAAGCTGCCTAGAGCAGAGGCTAGACAGAGCTAAAGAATAAAGCAGGTATTTGTTAGAAGGCCTCAATGGATACACCTTGGGCAGCACAAGAGCCCAGCCAGGCCCTCACCCAAAATGAACCCAAAATGGCCACAAAATGGACAACTGGTCACAGCGTCTCACACTTTTATAAGTTCTAGTCCGTTAGCATATTGGTGTTAATTGTCCAATTATAGCTTTAGTTTATGAAATCCCATCCTTTCTCTCTTCAGTCCACCCATGTTTATGCTCTTGGGCCTGAAATTTGGATCACTTGTCCCTTGGTCCCCACGTAGAGAAGGAATTGTTTTGTCTACCTACTCTATGAAGAGAGCTTACTATCCCCTAACATGAAGCTTAGAAGTACACACCAAAGCAGTACAGAATCTGAAAAATATAAAAGCTAAAACGTGAGGCATCAATAGCACAGAAAGAGATGGTTGATTCAGGAAGGTCACTGTTTCATGTAACTAATTTGAAGTCAGGGCAAGGTAGGGCAGATGGAAAAAAGAAATGGAAAATGTTCTTTAAATGGTTTTATTAATCATGACAGGATCTAGTGCTGAGGGTGGGAACAGAAGAACTTATGCTTTTTACTAGCATTTTAAAATAGTCCCACCTTCAGATGAACACAGTAAAGGGAGTATTCCTTCAAGCAAGGGATTCCTTCAAGCAACCTCACAGCAGGTTTCTGGAGCATTCGTAGCTTCTTCCTTCATGGTTTTCTACATCCATAACAGAAATACCAAGGAGCACTGAAGTCTATACTGGTAAATACAGTGGTAAGTTAAACATGCTGAGTTCTAGTCCCTCTCCCTGAGGGTAGCAAGATGCAAACAGCCCACTTCACTTACTCTCCAAAAATGGGTAGCCCTTACCAAGTTGTTCATTTGGAGTTTCTCCTCTCCTGCACTAATTCTGGACCCACCAGCCAGACACAGAAAGCTGACCAAAGCCAAACCCATGCTAAGGACTCTGCTAACAGTTCAGCGCTATGGGCAATCACTTTCCCATCGCCTAAGGGGCTGGAAATATAGAACCACATTCAGCAGATCTAGGTAGGGAGGATCCCACTGGACCTCACCTCCAAGACAAATTATCTCACAGACAAATTTCATTTAGCTTAATGATCTTCCCCTTTGCCTATGGTTAAGGTGGAGCAGCTGGAAGGCTTTCATCCTGGTCATTTTATGCCAGTGGAAAGTTCCAGTATAAAGGTCCCACATTAGCTCCCTGATCACTGATGTAAATGTCTCTTCTGGACCTGAACTTAAAGTGAAGACTAGTTGGTCTTTTGGGAACACAGAACTGACTGACCTTTGCTGTGCTTCTACTCAGATCTGGCATCTGGAGGAAATGAGGAAGGGACTCAGCCAGTAGGTCTGCAAATGTGAGAATCACAAAATTTGAAAAAAGTTCTCCCATTAACAGGAGACAACAGGGTGACAGCTGTCACCACACCCCTGTCATTGCATTAGTAGTTCTCTAGTCCCAGTTTTGGGAAAAAGACCCTGTTCCAGCACCAGTCCATGGAGTGGGGGCCCAGCAAAGCCTGTTCATTCAACTGTTAAGCATTTGATCTTCCATATTTCCTCAAGCAGAGCACCTTCGAAAGGAGACGGGAGCTTTGCCTGAGAGGACTCTGCAGGATTTTGATTTTTCATTTTAATGGTTAAGCAGCTCTGAGTCTCAACCTTCAGCAGTGCTGAGGGATCTGTGCAGATGGGAGAATATTCCTTCTTTTCTTGTGGTAAAATTAAAAAGAAAAAGAAGCTCATACATCATAAAACGTGACAATTCCCAGAGTAGTTCTTTTGGGGCTCCTTCTACCAAAGAGTTGTAGCACTGCCAGGCAAAAGGAGAAATGATCTTAATCACCCAGACCCTAGGAAAACACTATATCTTTTTTGTGAATCGAGTTTAAACAGAAGTTATGCAGGAAGGACCAAGTCAAAAAACACTTTTTCCAGATGTCAGAAAGATTGAAACACACATGAGGGAAAAAAGCAGTGTTACGAACATTTAGCTTGATATATCTTGAAGGTGAAAGAACTAATGCTGTAAAGAAAATGTTTGTCTAGTGCCGCTGAGTCTGCACTAGACTATAGCACCGGTCAAACAGCTCTTTGGCCAAGCATTTCTTAGCCACTCTGCTGTTTGAAGAGCAGAAAGCACAGGGAGGAGGAGAAAAAGAAAAATCTAAATGTGAACACTAAGTTCTATTTACTGAGATAAAGATTGAAGAAATAGATATGGATATAGAAAATGTTCTAGAAATATGTTCCTTGTTATAAATAAACCATGTTGCCAGGACTTAAATAAAAAAAAATTTAAAAAAATCCCTGTTGAGAGTCACAGGGGAGCAATACCATCGCCGGAATATCTGCTGATGCAGCTGAACTATGCTTAAGACATCTGCTGAGATGAAACTACTTTGTGGCTGGAGGTATTAGGAAAAAGTGAGTTACTTCAACAAAAAAATAGCCAGTGTGTGAAAACAAAACCACCCCAAACTCTAACAGATCACACACTTCTACAACTGTGGCACCACCATACCGTAGTTATTCCATCAATCTGTCTGCCTTGGAATTGAAGCAGAAGATTGTAAAACAGGCTGATAAATGAAGAAACCTCCCCCACAGCACCACTTTCTGTTGAAACCTCAGATCCTGAGCAGACTCGCAAAATATTAAGAGAAAGCGAGGATCAAAAATAAGTGGGATTTGCAGCCAATCTATTTAAAATGAGCGCCTTGTTCACTTTGCTGCCAAAGCTCTGGGTTCAGCCCCCGCGAGGTCTGCCTGGCAGTCGCTGCGGCTGTCGCCGCTACCCAAAGCGAGGGCAGCAGCGCCGTGCCCAGCACGCCCCGGCCGGAGCGGCTGAGGGCGGGCACAGGAGCGGGGAGCGGGCAGTCAGCAGACATGCATTATTCATGTGACGTGCACCGCTTGACCACGGGTGAGTTTTAAAACAGTTTCCTTAACTTGGAGTGGCTCTCGCTTTGGCTTGCAAGTGGTTTGATGCTGGCTTTGCTACAGTTCATTCTTTAGTGTCTGCCTCTTCATCAGATCAAATGCTTGACCACAAGACACAAAAGCACCTCTTTCTAGTTAAACTGCTTTAAAAGTCAGCTTCAACCAAATACACGTTGTTTCTGCTCACAAACCAGACCTTACCTTTTGAAGGCTGCAGCCTTCCATTTAATTTTTTCTAATGAGTACAATTCTCTGCATTTCTGTAAGGTAAGTAGGAATTCTTGTTTTCACTTTTAGTATGAACTCCTTACTCCTGCTTTTTGAAATGCTGCATTATGATTACTAACCATCAGTCAGGTCTTCAGGCAGTAAGGGACAGACTGGCAGACCTAATGCACATGTACATTAGAGATATAGTTCAGGAATACTGAAGAACAGGTACCCCTCCCATGCCCAAACTCTCACTTGAAATAGCAAAGCATTACTCAAAGCATTACTGCTTCTCCCCCTTCTCCCCCTATTCCCTTCTCTCCAATTTCTTCTCCTCCCATCTAAAATTTTCACAGATGTTATACACAGTTGTTGTCTCAGGTGTCCCTTAAGAAGCATCTTCACCCCACTTTGCTGTTTCTCCCGATGCTCCTCCATCAGCATTTTAAAAAATATTTGCCAGCCACCATACAGAGTTCCCATGTTCTCCCATGTTCCCCTTTCTTGCCAGCCCAATGATAATAATTTTCCTCAGTTCTTGGGTTGTTCATGGGTTTCAAACATGAATCAACTTTGGGATTATCTTTTGATCTTCCTGAAAAATGAGGGGGTGGGGAGGGTGGTGTTTGCAATCAAAAGCCCAGTTTCTCTGCAATCAAAAGCCCAGTTTCTCAAACAGTCATAGCTGATACCTTTTTACCTGTACATAAGGGTCAGGCCCAGATGTGTGATGCATTGCGCAGCCAAGAGAGGGTCAGGGCTTCCCAGAGGGAGGATTCCACAGATAATTTACTACCCAGTGGCAGCTTTTTTTATTGATGAAACAACACATGAAACTTTAGGTCCCTGCTAGAGCATTATAGTGAATCAACAGCTCAGAAAATTCTCGAAGGCCCCTGCTCACAGGGAAAAGCAGTGGTAGCCTCTCTGATTTACCTCTGGCCCCTTAAGCAGTAACTCAGTAACTGAGGTAACTTTATTAATACCTACTTGACAGACAAGTAAGGTAATGACAGTTTTGTCACAACAAGTCTCATTGTGGCTTTTGCTTTTCCTGCCTGCTGTTGCTTTCAGCTCCTGTTTACTGGGAAACCTGACTCATTTGCTACTTTTGTAATACACGGTAATGGAGAGTTGGGGGATTCCCTGATGGATGAGCTATTTACAACTTAGTTGTAACCAGAGTCCATACAGGGTAGTGTGTGTGTGTGCGTGTTTGTGTCGGAACTCAGGACATCCCTTTGGGAGTCCGGACTTGCCAGGACCCCTGCTGGGGGGCTCAGAGACCCTGGCACGCAGCCCAGAACACCAGTGGGTTCGATTATGAACCGTGGAGCAAATTTCCAGCTTTACATGAAGACCTAAAAGCCACAGTAGTTTAAATAGTGTAATAATAAAATTAGCACTGGGTGTAAATGTA